>QRDG01000387.1:362797-556261 GCA_012064385.1 Puccinellia tenuiflora | reverse complement strand
TTAATCTCGTTACCGGCAAGTTCTCTTTACTCGTCCATAATATAGGATCGCCGTGATTACCACCTAATCACATGTATGCAAACTTTATGATGCTATATTATCGAGAAGGCATGGAGATATCTTCTCCGTCACATGGAGGGACAAATCCCACTCTTGATATATGTCACCCAACAATTTACTATCGGAGATACCTGAAAGCCATCTTTATAATCACCCAGTTACGAAGTGATGTTTGATGTCCACAAAGTATTCCTCTGGTAAACGGAAGTGATATAATCTCATGGTCTAAGTAAACTATACTTGGCAAATATTAAAAGTGTTGGCAATGAAACTGAGTGACACGATTAATGGCAACTCTTTATTATTTGGGTCTTGTCCATCATATCATTCTCCCAATGGTATGACTCCGTTATCAAGTGACTATAACAAGTCCTATGGTTAGGAAACCTTAACCAACTCTTGACTAACGAACTAGTCCAGTAGAGGCTTACTAGGAACACCTGCTTGTTTATATTCCACACATGTATTATGTTTCTGGTTAATACAATTTTAGCATGGATAATAAACTATTATCATAAACATGAATATGCTAATAAACCATTTTATTATTGCCTCTAGGGCATATTCCCAACAGGGCCCACCTAAGGTCGCGCCTGGTACCCATCTATAGAGCCCATGTGGCTCCTCTTCGGTCGCCCTTTGGGCTCTGCCTTTGTTTCGCTGTATAAAAATTCTCCGTAAATTATGGTCCAGTTCCGAGGATTTTTCCTTAAGAGATTTTCTGAAATGCAAAAACAACAAAAAAAACAGGAACTAGCACTGGACATCTTGTTAATAGGTTAGTTTAATAAAATTCCCTAAAATGATATAAAAAAGATGGTGAAACATATAACAATGGTATAAAAGAAGCATGGAACATTCCTTGTGCATCGCATGATATCGCGATAGAGCGTGAACAATATCACATGATGAACAAGGTGGTATTCAAGGTGTGGTCTGAAGGATGGCCATGTGAGAGTTGATCCTTTAGCAAGCATGTAGTTTATAAATGAATTGTGTGAGCTTTCATGTTTATCTTCAATACATCATCATAACAAAGAGAGAAGAAAATATACGATGTTGGTTAAGACAAAGTGTAAAGATTTGTTTCAAATAGATCAACACACAAAGCATAGTGATGTACCAAGCGGGATCAAGTAATATCATGGTACATTCCCATTGGTTTGCATCAAAAGGAAGATTTTCTATAGCCCATGAGTGGATGACATAAATTGTTGATCGTTAACAAGGTTGACAAGTGCAAGTTCAAGATGAGCATCTCGAAGAGATCATATGTTTCAAGTTTGTTGCCCATTTGGTGTTAACGTACATGTGAATATTTTCCTAAGTGATTCTTTCCCATAGTGGAGTATGGGGGAACAGTTTACAAGTATTTACCAAGCGAGCCCAATCAAGAAAGGTATTTCATCTTCAGGCATACATGACCGTCATCATCTAGTTCAAGTGGAATGTGCAAGGCAAACATATTTTTTTTGAACAAAAGGCAAACGTATTAAATTGATAGGTTTTCTATTTTTACCGGTATCAATGTGGTTGTGGGGAAACAAGTGAGTAGCTTGATCACATCGTTCGTAGTGAGCTAAAATCTTTGCATTCTTGATATCATCTTTCTTGGTTTTTATTTGGTTGTTCTCTTCATTAGGATTTGGATCTTGTTATCTTCTGGTCAAGCTCAAGTTCACCGAAAACGGAATTCGCAAGAATCTTCTCTTGCATTTTCGTTGTTGGATTTTTCCCGGCTCTTCATTTAGGGAGGCTCACACTTCTCTTAACTCTTGCTATATTTTCTCTCTTGCATAAGAATACATATAGGTTTTTGTTAGCTCTTCAAAACGCCCAGGTTATTTGAAAACATAGTTCGGTCGCAAAAGTGATCGCATTTCTCGTGTGTGGTATATGCTTCCTGTGAGCCTGGTATGAAACCGAATTAGTTCGGATCTGGTACCAGGCTCCAGAGTGAATTACAACAAGTAAAAGGGCTGATTCCGGTGAGTCCAGTACCCTCTGGATTACTCCCGAATCTGCCCAGAATACGACACTGATTGAGTTCGAGCTCGAGTATGAAATCCAGACCAGCCCGGATTCTGTACCGGATAGTGCATAAATTGTGTAGTGAGTAGATTATATTTCCCCTATATAAGAGGTTTCTAATGTTTTGTACTCCCTCTCTCTCTATGCCATTGTTTCTCTTGAGAAAACTTGTTTTCTTCCGTTTTCCCTCCAATGATTCCCTGAGGTTGCTTGCATGTCGTGGTAGAACTTTGTCTGTCTAAAATCTTTATCGGTCTGTGCCTAGATCGCCCAACGGTCCTCCGCGAGAGATTCATGAAAGATTGTGTACCTGACAATGAAGCCATCTCAACCAAAACCGAACACGCGAGGCGGGGAAGCAATATGCTCCCGCCGGGCCGGGAGGTATTAGGACACCATAGGGGAAAGTGGCGATGACCCGAGGTCGGATTGGGCTCGACTCTGAGGAGGAAACCGGGAGGTAGTAGATTCTGCGTTTCGCCGCCAAAAGGAGGTTAAACCCTAGCCAAAATACACCACCCAAGATTTTTATTTTAACTATTATTTATTTTGGCATTTTCCTAATAAGTGGCAATGACACCCGGCGGCGGCCTATTCTTCTAGTGTCTACATCTTCTTAGCCTAAAAGCAAACTTTAACTACAGCTGCTGTCAAATCAATCTGAAGTGGGCGTCGCTTTCCGGCCGCGCCCTCTCCGTGAAGAAAGAGGCAGGCATTGTAAAAAAAAAAAGGAGGCATATTCCAAGAGGAAAATAAATATAACACAAACAATCAGGGGCAGCCCACAGTCCCGGTCACAGGTTGGTCGCTCTCCCTCTGGTTTGACAAAACTGACAGCGAACCGCAGGCGCCGCCGCATGGGCGCCACCTCGCTCTACGACAGACAGCACCGCGCTCTCCTCACATATCCCCCCCCCCCCCACACACACACACACTCTCTCTTCATCAGCGACCAACAGCAGAAAGACTACACCTTGCGACGAGCGACTAATTTTAATTTTCGATCGAGAGAGAGAGATGAACGCGGACTACGGCGTGTCGTCGGAGCTCGCCGGGCCTCTGCAGCAGAGGAGGGCGCTGTACCAGCCGCGCCTCCCACCCTGCCTCCAGGTGATCGATCATCCACCAACCCGCCCTGATTTCCCTCGTCGATTTCTTGGATTACTTAGTAATCTGGTTGATGCTTATCTGAGACTACTTGAGATGCTGGATAATTAGTTCCCTGTAAGAAGAAGATGATCCTTTTGCTCTGTTTTATGTTTCCAAAGCCTGTTCCGCTAGGGGTAAAGAAACAACCTGAAAGAATCGATGTTCACCAAATTTAATCCGTTGTCTGTCTGTCCCAGGGAGCGACGGTGAGAGTGCAGTACGGCGACGCGACCACCACCATCGACCCCATCGGCGCGGACGCCGTCGCCCAGGCCTTCCCGCGGACCTACGGCCAGCGGCTCGTCACTTTTCTCGCGCCGGACGCCGGCGCCGACAGGGCGGTCGCCGAGGAGCGCCCGCCGATCAGGTCCTCCCTCGAGTTAGCTCAACAGCAAGGCTCGGGTCCATAATCTGGTCCATGTGAATCTCCATGTTCTGAGACAGTTTTCAAGGGTTTGCAGGGTGGGCGTGGTGTTTTCCGGGAGGCAGTCACCTGGAGGGCACAATGTCATCTGGGGCCTCCACGATGCTCTCAGGGCTCACAATCCCGACAGTGCTCTCTATGGATTCATCGGTAATCCAGTTTTCTGACATGATTTTACTCGATGAAACAATTGAAGGAATATCTTTTCTTGTTTATTTACAGTATTTTTTTCACTTGCTTTGCGTATATATATAGGTGGGACTGAAGGGCTGTTTTCAAACAAGACACTGGAGATTACGAACGATGTTCTTGCGTCATACAAGAACCAGGGTTGGTTGGCATATTTTATTTCAGCTTCATTCATGACATGTTTCTGTCTGTGGATCTTAATTCTTGTGGACGACTGACAAAATCTTCTTTCTCCCAAGGTGGTTTCGATTTGCTAGGCAGGAGCATCGACCAGATCCGAACGACCAAGCAAGTGAATGCCGCTATGACCACGTGTCGCAGTCTTAACTTGGATGGCCTGGTCATTGTTGGAGGTACTAATATAATTGATTATCTTTGATTACGGGAGTTTTGGAGGCCGAGCTCCATGGAGCTCGGTAGTTGAAAAAATTAAAAATTGATCTTTGAAACTTTTCGATATTAAATTGGACAGTCCCTGAAAGAACGATTAGGATAAAGGGGATTATTTTGAGGTCTGCTATAGTGTACCGTATTCTCAAGAATTGTAGGAGTAATTCTATATGGTATAGCAACATCAAACATCCCACCTTAGTTGAACCAGCTATGGTTCCTGTTAACTTTTCTCCTACTCTTTCTTTATTACTAGGAGTGACCTCCAATTCAGATGCTGCACAGCTTGCAGAGACCCTTGTCCAGAACAACTGTAAGACCAAGGTACTGTATTAATTCAACTCAACCTGTAACATCAAATGGTCATATTGTTCAAGGTCAGGAGCCAATGTGTTTGTTGAACAGGTCATTGGCGTGCCTGTTTCACTGAATGGAGATCTCAAAAACCAGTTTGTTGAGACAACCGTTGGATTTGATACGGTGTGCAAGGTAAGCCAACGGTGTTGTAGAACAAAACGACTCTGCGTGCACTTAAAAAGGGGACACCAGATACAGTTTGCCGTTATCAGTTTGTCACTCATCTCATTATGTATGGAACTTTTTTCCAGGTAAATTCCCAGCTTATAAGCAATGTTTGCCTCGATGCAATCTCAGCTGGAAAGGTAGATTCGAAAATAAACACGCTTAAAACCTGATTACATGTCACTTAGCACTTGACTGATATGCTTTTCACTACCAGTACTACTATTTTGTTCGTTTGATGGGTCGAAAAGCATCTCATGTTGCCTTCGAATGTGCACTCCAATCACACCCAAACATGGTACAGCTCATCAAACTTGTCAGCCAAACTCGCCTATGTATGAGAAGAGTGATCATCTTCTTTTCTCTACTTCTACATGCAGCTTATCATGGGAGAGGAGGTAGCATTGTCAAAACTCACACTGATGGAATGTATAAACAAGATATGTGACGGGGTACAAGCTAGGGCAGAATTAGGTTTGTACAGTCATTTCGTCATTTTGTTTGTGAAATAAGTTGAAGAACGCTCTGTCGATAATTTTAGGGCATGTTCATACATATGTTAACCAACCAAGATATGTTTTATATTGTCATGCTTGGTATCCTTTGGTCAGGAAAGTACCATGGTGTGCTCCTTATTCCAGAAGGACTGATAGAAAGCATTCCAGAAATGTATGCACTCATTCAGGTATAACGGTTCTGGCTACCTAATAAGATGGACAACTTCGGTTCCACCTGATTTGTTTCTGTTCAACCATTCCAGGAAATCAGTATCCTCCACAACAGTAATGTCCCTGTAGCGGAAATATCATCAAAGTTGTCTCCATGGGCAGCTGCATTGTTCCAGTTCATGCCATCCTTTATCAGAAGAGAGGTGCTGTATTTTAGCAAAATTTATTTCCTTAATGTTTGTAACTTCAACTGATTAATGTAAACTAAGTTCCAAATACTTTTGATTTTCTTTCAGCTCCTCCTCCACCAAGAATCCGACAACTCTGCCCAGTTGTCCCAGGTTTGTGAGACAGGATGCTCTAAACTATAGCCGCCAAAACTTTTATCATGCAATTATTGGCATAACAATGTCTTTTTTACAGATTGACACTGAGCAACTGTTAGCGCACTTAGTAGAAGCAGAAATGATAAAAAGAACAGTGAGTTCTCACTGGATTTGATTGGTTTCAGGTTTATAGATTTTTTTCTGCTGATCGTGTTACTTAATTTTCAGAAAGAAGGGAGATACAACGGAAAGAAGTTCAGTTCAGTCTGCCATTTCTTTGGATATCAGGCTCGAGGGTCCCTGCCGTCAAACTTTGACTGTGACTACGCTTATGTAAGAATTGTAAAAATATATGTTAATTTTTTTAATTACCTGATGACAATACTCTGAATATAAGTTCTGAAAAGAGAATATACTCTGGATGTTGAATAATGCAGACCCTTGGCCACATCTCCCTACATATGATAGCAGCTGGTTTGACTGGCTACATGGCAACTGTGGCTAACCTAAAGGACCCTGTACACAAGTGGCGTTGTGCTGCTGCTCCACTAACGGTAACAAAAATACAAATATACACAGCTTTATCGAGCTATCTTTGTCCCTGGAACTAACTTGTATTGAAATGAGGAATTTCTTCGACCATACTCTTATTCTAGACCTCTAGTAAACCAGACCACTCCTTGCGCTTCTATTGAAATTGTTGTGTTTAAGTATTATCGGAATGAAGTACATAAATATTACTATCTGCTTAAGTAGTCCTTACTGACCGGGTAATACATTGTATTGCAATTACCAGGCAATGATGAGTGTCAAGAGGCATTTACGTGGCCCTGGAGCAATCCCTACAGGAAAGCCTGCCATTCATCCTTCTCCTATCGACCTGAAAGGGAAGGCATACGAGTAAGTCTATGTTGTTATCGTTTCTTTTTTCGTAGGGCTACAAAAGCAATATCATGGAGCATGTGCCTTACTTATTACACAAGAAATAAGTAATGTTAAACTTTTTTATACAGAAACTATTATACGTATTGTTGGGAGAAACCTTTGTAGCGAAACTTGTTAAATTAAATATTGATAAGATTGTCACGTTTAAGGTTATATCAATGATTTATGAGGTAAATGATATAATTATTAATTAAGAGAGGAAGGCAAGGAACTATTATATTGAGAGGGCAGTTTTTTCTGAAGCCACTATTGAGAGGTCATTGCTGAACAAAACGTACACATCAGTTCAAGATGCATATCGAATTTATCAGAAACGAGTGCCCGATTACTCCCTAGTAACACTTGGCCTATGTTTATCTGGTCACAGTCTTATATATTACACTAACTGAATTTTGTCCTGTATGACCGATCAGGTTGCTGCGAGGGAAAGCTTCGAGCTTTCTCCTCGACGACTACTACAGGACTCCTGGAGGTATTCAATTTGAAGGACCCGGTTCAGATGCAAAGCCCATCACGCTGACCATTGAAGACCAGGACTACATGGGCGACATCGAGATGCTAAAACTGTATCTTGACAAGGTTCATGACTGAAACCCTGTTGCATTTTGTTTGCTCGTCTCATGTTTCTAAGAGTGGCAAGCTTACGGGTGAATCTACTTCCAGGTGAGGACAATCGTGAAGCCCGGTTGCTCGAGGGATACCCTCAAAGCAGCGATAAGCTCAATGATCTCGGTGACGGATGTGCTGACAGTGATGTCCCACCCTCTCAATGCTGAACTGCCTCTCTACCATTTCAACTGAGGGTGAATCACCTGCATGAGAATTGTTGTGAGCCCAGTTTTGTTTGTGCTACAGGAGGCTGGCTTCTTGAGGCTATTCTCTTTTCCATTCTGTTCCTTTTCTGAAGGACAGGCATGTGAAAGCATTGCAGTTTACATCATTACATTGAAATAATGGTAGTAACAATTAAAACAAAATAATGTTAGTGGTTAATCCTTGTATGTTTATCACTTGATGAGCTCAAGTAATGTGAGTTTCGATTTGAAGAAAACTGAAACTTGCACTGGACAAAGCTGTGTAATGAAAAAAACTGAACTTGGGAAATGTTAGACATCTCCAGAGGCTGTACAGATTGATTCTGCAGAAACTGAGATTTCACTCTAGTATGAACTGGACAATGATGGAGGTGACATCAAAAAAGATAAGGAGCAGCTCATTTTTACATCAAATCCTAGTTAGTTATACAGCATGTCAGTTTTTCCACAGTCATGCTAAAAAAAAGCATGCTCACACATGGAACGAGCCACTAAATAAAACATAAAACCATGGTAAGCACACATGGAAAAAGCCACGAAATCAAACATACAACCATGCTCAGCACACATGGAACAAGCCATTAAACCAAACATACAACCATGCTCAGCATACATGAGTTTCACAAACATCATCGAGGTATAGATACGCCACATAAACATGCATACGAGCCTTAAAAAACACCATCGGCCCTACACATCTAAGAACTACACATGCTCACCATACATACAAACCTCATGAAGTGTCATCGGCCTACAAACCTCACGAAGAGGGAAATAACACCACTTGCTGCTGAGCACCACCGCCTACGAAGAGAAAGTAGACGCTTACAGGATTGCCATTGCCAGTGAGCTGAAGTTAAGCCGGTGATGGAGAGATGAGAGCTGGAGAGTGGGGAGAAATGGTGGACAGGGTGAGCGTTCAGCTGAAATAAGGTACTTAAGGGCTCGATTGGGTAGGCGGGAAGTAACCATATTCCTCTCGCACGCTGCCACTGCATTGTCCAAGCTCTCCCAGTTTGACACACCCTTGCAATCCAAACTCGTTGGGAATAGCCGAATCACTGGCATGGCCGAGGGGTGATTTAAGCAGCGTAAGGCAACCAACCACTGGAAAGTTGTATCTGGCAGGCCTGGTTGACCTTCATGCTGCGGCTCATCCTGACCTGCTGACTTGGTCCGTTAGATTTGCAAATGGGCGGCTGAGATTACCTTCAACCTTCATTACTAACTTCAGGGTATCCCTGTCCATTGCCGGTAACATATGTTAACTCACTTTCAGTTAGCTAAGTAGGGCACCAAACAAATAGATGAATGCCATCCAGCCAATTACAAAAGAAAAGGACATCTAGTATTTGCTGGATCTGCGGATCTGCGCTAACAGTATTCTAGTCAGCTACAAAGAACAAAGAGTCAAAGTCATCAAGTCGAAATATCCAGTGTACCTTAACACATCTTGTTTCACTTTTCCAAACATCCAAGCCTCACAAAATATAACAAGTTACACTGCGAGGCCTCTTTTTTTTTGCTGAGATAGCATTGAACAATTCAAGAGAAAAATAAAAGTCCAGCATGAACCAAATTAATTTGCAATACCAATTACATGTAGACGCTCTAGAGTTCAGAATAAGTTTTACTGCAGATACTGCACTGTTCCTCTGAGTAGAATCGGCAACCCTGATCTTCTCGCCCCTACTCGAAGCTGAATCCTGTACACAAATGAAAAAAGAAATAACATAAGGCTATGAAGGAGATTCACTTTACCAGCGGCACAAACTGATATCGCCATTGCTAGCTTAATCTAATAATCTAACAAGAAAATATATCGCTAAACTGCTACAAAATGAGAATGCAAAAAATGTTATAAGCATTTCACAGCACGGGAAAGTGAAATAAAGAAACATGACAGACATTACAGATCTCCAAGAACAAAGAGAAAAATCACGAGAAAGACTATTTAAGGATATCACACAGCAGTACATGCAAGTACATGTATATAATGCAAGGAACTAAGGATATCGCACTTAACGAAGTAGTTAATTTAGCCCGTAAGGCCAAGGAGCTGCTCATTTGTAATGAACTTACAAAAATATGATTACCACCAACTATTCAAGGGCAAACCTTTGAGTTACCGTTCAGAGGTAAGCAACGTACCAACATACTGACATACTGTGCTAGTACTCTGAACTAATCAATCCAGACATTAGTGCTTGTGCCCACAAGACCAGAACGAATCAACAAGTCCACATGTTGTGTTATGATTTATGCATCACAGTTAAAAATTTGAAAGCACAATAGAATTTATTGGTTTCCTTGTTGCACCTCACCAGATACGGTCCAGATTTTTTATGCCTCAAATTTGGTATTCCTACAAATTGTTCCTCATACATAACTTCTTCACTCCTTGCTTTCTTTCCCACATATGAAAACTATTTTCACAGTACAGAAAGCATAGAAAGTGTCATCAGTTAACTTACGTATGTTAAATGTACACAGGAACTTCAAAACTTTGTGAACTCTCTTGTCGATGGAATCAAACTTGACTTCAACTATGTTAAGGTGCTCTGATATTGCAGACGACCTCTCCATTGAACTGTATCTTCCTTTCATTTGAACATGACCTCCTCCCTACAGTAAGGAGAAACATTTAACCAAGATGAATAACTGATACTAACTTGAAGATGCAGCAATTGTCAATTTGGAAGATTCATACATCGCAAAAGAGTTGAAGAGTGAGTTTCTCTAGAACTGGTGAGTTCTTCAGAATGCAAGCTAGTGGATCCAGGTCAGGAGCCATGCAGCAGTATTCATTGAGTAACAGAGTCTTTAACTTGCTGAATGTAGGGCACTGTTTCAAATCTCTTGTGAAAACAAACTGAAACAAATACAAAAAATAAACACGTTAAGTAGTCACTGCTGATAATGTCCAGCAATGGCGTAGATTATGCAACACAAAATGGTAAAGTAGTTAGACGAGTACCATAGACCATACCATGTCATATTGAGCTATCAACTCCATGTGTATAGCATTTGAGATACCCCCCAGAACCATACATCCGTTGCAGCCATCATTATAAGCAACACAATTCTCACATCCATTGTCATTATCTCCACAGAAAACGCCAACTTCTTCATAATTCAAACAGAAATCTTCACAGGAACTGCCAAGATCCACACGTGCAGTCTCTAGCAACACCATGTTCTCAAGAAAAGGGGTTCTACCTGAAAAGTTATCTAGTTCCAGAGAGACGAGGCATGGAGTATAAACACGGACATGGTAATTCAGGTTGGACTGGCAACTAATGATGCTCAAGCGCTTAAGGGAATGGGACGATATCTTATGAAGATTGATCTCACAAAATTCCATCTTCAGATCCTCCAACGCTGGACAGCTAGAGAAGTCAAGAGAGGTCTCTTGTAGGCCCACACCATTAAGGTCTAGTGTCCTCAGACGCTTAGAGACAAGAGGCAGGCCGTCTAGGTAGAGATGTTCACGGTGATTTATATGAAGGGTGAGGGCACCAACACCCCATAGCACCGCAAATCGGGTCCACAAGTTCACATAGGGCACATCATCTTCCAAGAATTTACTGAATTCGATCTCAACCGTGTCTAGGACCGTGCGCTCACGCAGGATCAGCAGATGGTACAGGAACTTCCGGAGGTCCTGGACAGGCCCCTGTCTATGAACGCCGACGATGCGCAGGCCTGTGGTGGACCTCCAAAGGTGGCGCCAGCGCCGAGCGAGCACGCACGTCCGCACGGCCGACTGCACCGGGAGGAAGGATAGGAGGTGGTGGAGGATATCGTCGGAGAGGGCGCCGATGTGGTCGCCCGCTCTCACCGGCGGCGCACTCCCGTTCCCTTCCCCTGGAGGCATTTCGCCGAACAGGCGGCGGGTATCGGACTGGGATAGCAAGAAATGTTAAAGGACACAAAGGTGGAGAGAATGGGACAGGAAAGATGGCTGCGTTGACCTTACCTGGCCGCCGGGAAGTTCACTCGTCGCCGGAAAACAGCAGAGAAACAGAGGGCGGACTCCCCGAGAGTCCGAGAGTATAAGCCGCCACAGGATGGTCTGGGAATTTGGATCTCTCCCAGACTCTGATCTAGGGGACCAGGGCGGCGAGAGTCGGCAGGCCCGCGGCGAGCCGGACACCCAAGCGGCGGCGACAGCAGCAGCAGCCTACCCAACTCGGTACAGACTACAGAGAGAAGGGTAGAACTATAAAAAGGGTTCCCTTTGTAAAGGGAACTTTATTAGCTCCTAAGCGTGCCACGTGGCGGGAGCACGCTTGTCCTGCATGTAGAAAGCAAAATCGAATTTGAACACGAAGTGAAGTAAGCAAAAACGAATTTCCCTACCCAGCTCCCCTGTACATCCGCGCGCATACGGGTGTATATCCGCGCGGACATCGTTGTACATCCGCGCGCACATCGGTGTACATCCACGGTGTACAAACTCATGCTGCTACTTAAATCTAAAACTCTTTTACATACCGGTATATAAATTTGGGTACTTGCCACCCCCACCCCCAAACCTAACTAATATATGCAAGTTACAAGTTTTTCTTAATCTAGCGGCTCGGCTTCGTCCCCCGTCGCCGCTACCCGCGGCGTACGGAGGGACTCAGCCTCGGGGCGTTAGGGTACGGAGGCTTCATCGCTCGTCGACGCTATCGCGTCGACGGCGATGAATCCTCCGTACCCTAACACCTACGCTAACACGCCACACGAAAGTACGGAGTATATAGAACAGAAAGTACAGAATGTAGCCATTCGGATGTACAGATTAGTGCAAATAGGGTGTACAAGTACAGAGAAAACGGAGTACAAAGTACGTTGACAGCAGATGTACAAGTAAGTTCAAACCCGAAGTACAGCTATGTTCAAACCGGATGTACAGCTATTCAGTTTTTCGATGTACAAAAAAAAAGTTCGTCAAAACCTATCGACATGGGATCTAGTTTTGAAGATCTCGACGCGAGGAGTTCAAAAGTGAAAACGGTTCGTAATTTGAATAAGCGGTTCTCAAGATATTTCGTTTTTAAACTTCGGTTCAAGAAAATAAAAGATAAACTCCCTCCCACCCGTACCCTTCCTTTTCTCTCTCTTCCTCCCCACTTTAACTCCTGTTACGACACGTGGCGAATATTCAAACAAAAAAACAAAGGAGAAGGCGCCACTTGGCGCGAGGACAGCGGAGGAAAAGTTCCCTTCGCGAAGAGTTCCCTTTTTTTAGTGATTACCAACGCCCAAAATGTCTGGACAACCCCGAAGGCCGTAAATTTTCAGGGCCGGCAAAAGGCTGTCCGAACTAATGGTGCCTATCGAGCCGGCCCAGAACGACAAGCGCACGGACAGATTCAGCCCCGGCCTGGCCTGATACCTCGTACCGGCATAGCACTGCACGGGGTACGGCTAAGGGCACGCGAGTATCGTCAACGCGCCATGTGGCGGACGCATGAGGATGGAGCGAAGGAGGCGACAGCCTCCTGTAGCACCCTTGCTTAGAAAAGCAAGAACACACCGTGAAATATGCTATTCCCTGTATCGAGTATGGATAGCAATTCACAAATAGATGTAATACCATGCATCAATGTCAAATAATTATTACATCGCGAGATCCATAAATAAAATATTCTTTACAGATTGCATAGCCAAAGGCTAGCTTGATTGCAAGGTTTGGCAGCGGAAACATAAGTAGCACAGAGAGCTTCATCATCTTCATGTGCCACTGGCATACATATTGGTTGCAAGCTCGAAAGGTAGACGTCCTCACTCGTTATCGTAATAACCTGCAACATTAACGTTGCAGCTCAGGGAATTTGGGTCAATACCTTGTAACAGGCCGACAAGTGAATACTATGGTGGATTATAAAATGGCAGGATTAATGCTACATGCTTATCTGGCTGGTGGGGTTGAAGGCTATTGCATAAAGCAAATTTTGTCCTACTTTTCACAAACATTTTTATTCTCAACTTTTCAATATGAGCCACACCCATGGAACGCATCCAAGGTCTCATATACCCGAGTTCACCCATCAAATTTTATTATGAAATTGAAATGAGGAGATTTTCCATCGACATCCTTGTCTAGCTGCTCAGAATTGTCCGTAACCGGGGACACGGCTATGATCATAGTTTTATTACTCTCGAGAGTTTGTGGCACTTTCCCCACTAGACTCGATCAACCCATTCTATCCTTAACCCACATTTAGTGAAAAGGAAAGGAGAAGACCAAGACGAGACCTTTCTGAAGCACTTTCCCAACCACTACTGGCTTGACCCGTTCCAACCTACAACCCCTACATCTGCTTGTCAAACCGGGCTGGTTCCATGCTACTTACTTAGACAAGACAGAGTCCATATGACTAGTGGCTGCACTGGAAGCAATCTAAATTTGGAGCGACTTAAATCTCTTTGTTCCTGGGTGGCCGTTCACAAGTGCACGTACTCAGGTACCCGCAGAACTGGGCCTGAGCAGCCACTCAACTTTAACCCACCAATAGAGCAAACCAATTGCCACCCAGGTAGTTCATTAACTTAGTAGAGTTTTTATCCTTTCGCACTACAGTAAAACATTTCAGCATTTCAGTTCTAACTTCTACCAAGTGAATGGGTTCCTAAATCAACAGGAATAAAGGGAGGTATACTAAACAGGTATGCATAGCAATATGGTAGTACACCTATCATGCATACTACTGAAATAGTCTACAATGCATATATAATAAAATAGTAGGTCTTTCATGAAAGGGGTGTATGCACTTGCCTTTTGGAACTTGTCGATGCTCACACACTCTTTTTCAACGTAGCTCATAGCTCTCCGTTCAATCTATACAATACAAACATATGGCAATAAGCAACAATACAACAATCAAAAGAAACAAACATAACAACAAACATAGATAGAAATAAACATAACTAGGTTGGTGGTCTAAGTTCAATACATGATTCCATATGCAAAAAGAATCAATGCATTAGTTTGGGGTTTGCCATTTGGTCAGGGGTTGGTCTGAAATCAAAAGGAGTTGGTCAAAAGAGTTTTAAAACTATAGTTTACAAAACATTAACATTTAAATGGCCTTTAGCACACTTTCAATGTTTATGTTTCAAAAAGTGGTATCTAGGTAAGGTTTTGGTCTCTCTGGACAAAGACAACTATTTGAGGAAGTTTTCTAAAAGAAAACTAATTAAAAGGATTTATAGAAATTAAACTATATCAGAAATACTCCAATTTGAGTCTCTGATTAAGAAATATTTTTAAAACTATCAAAAATTACTTATAACAGTGGGATCATGTCATGCATGTTCCAAGGTTTCCAGAAATATTTTATTTGCAAAATTTGGACTTATAGATTTAAAACTATGTCAAATTTACTCAAATGACTCATTTGAAATTTGAATAAATTTGAATTTGTTACACTGAAAACTAACAGTGCCAAAAGATTCTACAAGTCCAGAGCTTTTCAAAAATATAAAGTTTGCTAAATTTGGCCAAAGGGTTTAAAAGTTATGAAGGTTTGAAGGTATAGGGTCTTTTCTGCAAAAGGGCCATTAATTCAATTCGGGAATAAAATTCCAGAAAAGAACAGGCCACACGGCGTGCTTTGATTGGTTGGGCTCGGGCTGGGCTGGGCTCGGCTTCGGCTGGGCTTGGCTCGGCTTGAACTGATCTCAACCATCGAGATGAGATCCAACGGTTGTGGATCTAGGGTTTACCGACGACGGCGGTTTGGTCGCCGGAGAGAAGCGGACAGCAGCAGCGCGGCACGGCCGTGGTTGGTGGCGACGTTCTAGGGCTTCCCCAAGCTTGGGGAGATGACGACGAGGGGCAGCGCGACACGGCGGAGGAGAAGGCGATGACGGCGACGAGCCACGCATCCTGGAACGACGACGGGCGGCGGACAGAGTCGTGCGGTGCGCCGACGGCCTCGGGTCGAGCTTCCCTGGCTCGATTCGACTACAAGAAAAATAAACCGATGGTGTTAGGGGATGCGCAAGGCTGGGGAGAGATGAGAGGACCACGAATTTGTGGTGGAGGCTCACCGGGGCGGCCGGAATCAAGGAAATAAGACGTCGGCCATACGAACTCTGGCGAGCAAAATCCGCAGCCTGGAGGCACCAATCGGGAGGGAAAGAGAGGGGAAAGAAGGAGGAGGTCGTGGGCTTCCAAGGGACGGGGTCGGCGAGGCAATTGGTGCCCTTAATCGCGAGGAATCGAGGAGGAATCGACGGGAAGAAACTGCCATGGCTGTGTTGAAGACGCTTGAAAGTGCATGGTTTTGGTAATTAATGGCAATCTCTATGGACTAATGTTTGTATTGAGCTATATTTGTAGGTGTGTCCATTTGAGTTGCTTGATCTCCATTTGTTGGAATCAAGGTTAAGGTAAGAAAAGGTGTGTGTTGATCAAGGCTTTGTGCGAGTTGATCATCACTCAAGGCCAAGTGAAGATATGCCGAAGAGGTGCTTCTCCCATCTTGGTGTATGGGGGAGCCATGTGTGAATCTTCACCAAGCAAGGCGCAATCAAGAAAGGTGGTTTGTCTTGAGGAGATGAAGATCGTCTTCATCGACATCAAGTGGATTAATGCGCAAGGCAAAGGTATGATCTTGATAGGGCTTTTATTTTACCGGTCTCATGATGTTAGTTGAGAGACCGGGTTATAGGATAGATAGCCGTACTATCAAGAGGGGCTCTCGACCGAGTATCGTGATCGTATCGTTCGTGGAGAGCTCAAACCTTTGCATCCATGCAATCATCTTTATTGGTTCTTATTTGGATCTTATCGTGGTGTGGTCTTGGTGCTTGTCATGCTTGTCATGACAAAGCCAAGGTCACCGAAAACGGTTTGCATTTGCGTCTTCTTTTGTGTTTTCGGTATTGGAGATTTTGCTGGTTCATTCGTGCGGAAGATTTATATCTTCCATCTCGTTGCAACATCTCCATTGCTTGTTTGCCTTTTACAAAGGTTGCTTTTGTTGTCCTCTTTCCAACTAAATTGGTTTTACCTCTTTCGGACTTCAATTGCAAAAGATACGGCATTTCCGGTTTTCAAAAAGGGAGGTTTTCCCGGCGTGTCCTTTTTAGAGAGGTCAAACTCTCTCCTTATGATTTCCTCCTCAAATGATGGGCAATGATGTTTCTCTGCATGATCTTGTAGAACTCTTCGTTGCGATTCCAACGAGCCCAAGATCATCGAAAACAGAGTCCGGATGATTAAGTTATGTTTTTCTCGTACCGGCTTCTGCAGTTTTTCTCTGTCTGGCGGTAGTACCGGTGTGGCAGCGGTAGTACCGCTCCTCCTGGAGTGGGCCTACTAATGCTCAATGGCTACTACCCCTGGCGGTAGTACCGCGGCAGTACCGTTGTCTTCAGGCAGCGGTACTACCGCTGGTGGTACCGCCAGAGGTACCGCTAGACCCTTTTTGTGTACTGTCTATCCCTCCGGTACCCTGGCGGTAGCAGCCACGTTCTACCGCTGTGACCCTTAGAATTGATTCGAAGGGGTCCGGCGGTAGTACCGGTCACCCTCCGGTTGTACCGCTCGCCTAGAGTGCAGCGGTACCTCTCTGAGGTACCGTAGCAGCTGGGTGTTGTGGTACCCGGGGTACCGCCCGGATATCATCGGCGGTAATACCGCTACATCAGCGGTACTACCGCTATGTGCGATTTCTACACATAACGGCTAGTTTTTGGGAGAGGCTATAAATAGCCCCCTTCTTCCCCCAAGTGAGAGTTGCTCGTTTTTCCTGCTCACTTGCTCTTCTCTCTCCTCCATTGTTGCTAATCTTGTGAGCTTGATTCCTCTCCATGTAATGCCCGGGGTTTTTCCCCCAAATTAGATTTTTGCTTGTTTTTGTTTTTGCATCATCATGACATCAGCATCATCGCATCGCATGTTTTTGACCGCAAAAATTATTTTTATTAAACCCTATTTTATTTTTCTAAAATTGTCAGAAAATATTTTACCAAGACGTTCGTCTCCGTTTTCTAAAATTAATTGTCAAATTAAATTTTGCAAAAGAAAATAAATGTTTTTAAGATGAGAGAGAGAGCAGCCCAGCTAGCCAGGCCCAAAAGCCCAGCAAGCAAACCCTAGACCAAACCCTAGAAATCCCTGGCAGTTTTCCTTTCCCACCCCCTGCGTTTTTGCAGCCACCCTCCCATCGTTTTTCCTTTTCGCGAAAATAGCCTTCCACCTCCCCCTTTTCTCCTTTTCCCCCTCCTCTCTCCTTTTCTCTCTCTCCTTTTCTTTTCTTTTATTCTTTTTCCTTCCCTCACCGCATCCTTCTTCCTGCTCTCTACCCGTGCTCTCTCCCTCCCCATCGAGCCGCGCCTCTCCCCTGCTCCCGCGGCCTCCTCGCCGCCTCCCCGCTTTCCTCCCGCAGCTGCTCCTCCACCGGCCTGCCGAGTCTCCGTCCCCGGCTCTGGCCCGAGCCGCACTCCCCTGCTTCCTCTCCACCGGCGGCCCGCCTTGCTCCTCCGGCCATGCCCTCCTTCCCTGCTCGCTCCTCCACCGGACCGCCGCGTTCCCCAACGCCGCCTCCTCCTCCCGTCGCCGGCCGGCTCCTCTCCCGACCCCTGCTCCTCTCTCTCCGGCCTCCCTGTTACCCCTCTGCCCGAGCTCGGCCTCCTCTCCTTTGGATCCTCCGCGCGCCTGCGGCCAGGACGCCGCCGAGCACCCTGCCTCCTGCTCCCCCACCGGCCGGCTCCCGTTCCCGTCGACCACCGCCCCGAGCAGCCGCCGTCCCCCTCCTTGCTCCTCCCGGCCAGCTCGCCTCCAACCCGACGCCAACCTCGCTGTGTCGCCCGTGCCTGTGCCGTGCCCGGCTGCTGCTGCTGTCTCAGTGCTGTGACCGTGTCTATGTGTCCCCGGTGCCGGTTTCCGTAGTGTTCCCGTTTCCCGGCATGTTTCTGACTCCGTGCGTGTCCCCGTGGTTGCCTGATGCTGCTGCTGCTTCCGTGATGTTTTCCCGTTCCTGATCCCCGTGTTCCCGTCCCCGTTCCCGGTGCCGCGTGCTTGTCTCCGTGTTCCCGGCGTCTCCCGGTTCCCTGCCGTGTTCCGTTCCCGACGGGAAAGTTCCCCGTTTCCTACCCCCGTTGGTTCCCCGAAGTTTCCCGATGCAATTTCCCGTCTCCGGTGTCGTTTCCCGATTCCCCGGTTGTCCCCGTCGTGAAGCGTCTTGATCTCCCGTCGTGAACCGAGTTCCCCATCCCCGTCGTGAACGACTCCGTGAAGCCGAAGACCCGCCAAGTGCTACACCTCCGTGAAACGTGAAACGACAAGGTCTTCTCCGACCGGAACCGCCGAGTTCTCCGATGTCCGATCCCCGACCACCGTCGACCCCGAAGCCCGGAACGCCAAGGTCCGCCATGACGACGACCCGAGTACGACTACTTCCCCGACATCGACTACTTCGACTCCGGACGGACGTCTACCTCGACTACTTCGACTACGACGACTACTTCGACTACGTCCTGAAGACGACGACTTCCAATCCGAAGTTCCTCGATCCAATGTGTGACCCCAACCCTAAACCCCTATATGCCATATATATCCGTATCTTATAAAATCATGCATCATTAATTAACATCGCACCTTTATCCATTTAGTCGAACTAAATCAACTAATTATGGGAGTTGTCCGGTGCATTTATATTGCGCACCGATCCCATTTAAAATGTTTTGCCATGTGTTAGGGAATAAAATTGGATCACCTTTAATTTGTCATGCATCATGTCATCAACATGCTGGTTCTTTTGCCGTAGAGTAAAATGCATCTTTTCTGTTATCCAGTGTTTATTGCTTCTTCGGGATAGGCCGTTGAGTTGATGTGAGCCACGACAGGTTCTGCTACCTCTACCGGATTGCAGGCAAGTGATACTCCCTTGCTATCTTTGCTTGTCTTCTGCCTCTCACACCTCCTATCTTTTGTTCCTTGCTAGCCTTAAATTGCGATGCTTGTGTCTCGATCCTATTTGCATGTTTACCTTGCAGCCATGATATGCCCCACCCCCACATCCTATTACCCAGTTGCTTGTTTATCTTGTTGGCCTTGCGAGTCGTAGTGCATGCTTAGGTTTGTTTTGCTCGAGTCATGTTCTAGTCTTGTTATAATTTGATAGTTGGGTTAATTCACATGATAATCTATAATGTTTGGCGATGGGATATAATTAATAAAGATAAGGCACCGGCGGAAGGCCAATCATGGTGATTTGTTCTGCTAGTGTCGCCTAGGACCCGAGTTCTTGTCCTCTGATCCAAGAATGAGCGCACTACCCACATGTGGGAGGAAATGGGACTCCCCTCGACCTAGTACCGGATCTGCAGCCTTGTCCAGGGCGCCACACGTAGTTCGGGTGTTTCCATTTGCGCGACGTTTTATTTTGATGCAGGTACGGATGGGACGCCTCCGATACGATGATGGTTACTTACGGTAGGGCTGCGGAGCGTTCGTTTATCGAGTGTGGAAGGAGGGGCAATCGTATGAGTGTTCCCTCCCGAAGCCGTTCTCGCATCGGCTAGGTCCACCTCGGAGCTTCGGCCGGACTTTCAAGGTGGGTCAGACTTAGCTAGGTGGTTCCCTGGACTAGTGTTGCAGTGAAGGAAAGTGTAGCGTCGGATACCCTGCCGGCACACCTTAGGAAGTGTGCTAATAGCTGGCAACAAGGGTTGAAGTGCGTGTGGTTACATTTGTGCACCCCTGCAGGGTTAAATCTTTTCGAAAAGCCGTGTCCGCGGTTATGGACGACTTGGTGAAATGTGCTGGCTAACAAGATCATAGACAACATACACCTGATGTTAATAAATTGATTAGTAAGATAGAGCTACTTCAATAATAAATTATAAAATTGCCAACTGTGTGAGTGCCTTTGGGCTTGCTGCTCGTGGTTAACCGGGCTGGTAAGGAATTGGCTGGGTATGTTTGGTGTTAGTATAGTTGGTTACCTATGCGCTCTCTTACCTCCTCTCTATTAGCCGAAAGTTGTAGCGCGTCTCTATAAGTTGTTAGTGCTGCTTGCTGCCGCCTCAATCGTTAACCCTCTTTCCACGGAATTCCAGCTTTGATATCTTGTGAGTATTACTTGCCAGTACTTCTACTAGTACTGACCCCTTCGGGGCTGCTATTCCAATGCAGCCAAACAGGTTTGAAGTTTGACGACGTTAGCTTGGGAATCCCTCCGGCTTGGCCTGGGCAGCGATATGGTGCCTTGGTTTATCTTCAGGACTCTTAGTCCAAATTGTATCTTGTCCGTAGTTGGACGATACCCGCTTCCGTTGTTATTTGGATCTTTGTATTGTATCTTTGCTCTTGACTCGATGAGTCGTTGTTGTATATATGTTCTTTTGTGGGTTCTGTCGAGAACTATTGTAATGTTATCACAATTCCACCCGCATAACGTGTGTGTTGCGACATGCACGTTATGCCTGGTGGGCGTCCTTTAGGATCGTTATTATGCGGATTTGGCTGGAACGCTCAAGTCTGCATAGTACCGATCTTGGGGCGTTACAAAGTGGTATCAGAGCTCAGGTTCTTCGATACCCCGCGGGTCCAGTCTGCCTGTAGGATACCCTAGCTAATGGTCGTTGTTTGTAGAGTGTCCAAACTATTTTACTAAAACTTATTTGAAAATATCTCAATAGGAATTCTTATTTACTCCTTACCTCTACTTTCTTTCCCCTCTTACCTTATATGATTTAACTCTTCTCTCTTATCTATCTTCCGGTTATAGCATCTTCGTGGGTGGACGATCTCTTGCCTTTTATCCTAATAGGTTCGATCTTCGGAAGCATCATGATGGATGAACATCGTCATCGACGTGAGCAAGAACCTCTTGTTAGTGGTGTCGAGAAGATCAACATGGTGCAAGAAGATTCGATAGTTTACCTTGCTCTTCTTCTCCCTTACGGTAGCGTGGATCTCGGGGCGAGATCCCTTGTTAGTGGTGTCGGTTGTAATGCCCGGGGTTTTCCCCCCAAATTAGATTTTTGCTTGTTTTTGTTTTTGCATCATCATGACATCAGCATTATCGCATCGCATGTTTTTGACCGCAAAAATTATTTTTATTAAACCCTATTTTATTTTTCTAAAATTGTCAGAAAATATTTTACCAAGACGTTCGTCTCCGTTTTCTAAAATTAATTGTCAAATTAAATTTTGCAAAAGAAAATAAATGTTTTTAAGATGAGAGAGAGAGCAGCCCAGCTAGCCAGGCCCAAAAGCCCAGCAAGCAAACCCTAGACCAAACCCTAGAAATCCCTGGCAGTTTTCCTTTCCCACCCCCTGCGTTTTTGCAGCCACCCTCCCATCGTTTTTCCTTTTTGCGAAAATAGCCTTCCACCTCCCCCTTTTCTCCTTTTCCCCCTCCTCTCTCCTTTTCTCTCTCTCCTTTTCTTTTCTTTTATTCTTTTTCCTTCCCTCACCGCATCCTTCTTCCTGCTCTCTACCCGTGCTCTCTCCCTCCCCATCGAGCCGCGCCTCTCCCCTGCTCCCGCGGCCTCCTCGCCGCCTCCCCGCTTTCCTCCCGCAGCTGCTCCTCCACCGGCCTGCCGAGTCTCCGTCCCCGGCTCTGGCCCGAGCCGCACTCCCCTGCTTCCTCTCCACCGGCGGCCCGCCTTGCTCCTCCGGCCATGCCCTCCTTCCCTGCTCGCTCCTCCACCGGACCGCCGCGTTCCCCAACGCCGCCTCCTCCTCCCGTCGCCGGCCGGCTCCTCTCCCGACCCCTGCTCCTCTCTCTCCGGCCTCCCTGTTACCCCTCTGCCCGAGCTCGGCCTCCTCTCCTTTGGATCCTCCGCGCGCCTGCGGCCAGGACGCCGCCAAGCACCCTGCCTCCTGCTCCCCCACCGGCCGGCTCCCGTTCCCGTCGACCACCGCCCCGAGCAGCCGCCGTCCCCCTCCTTGCTCCTCCCGGCCAGCTCGCCTCCAACCCGACGCCAACCTCGCTGTGTCGCCCGTGCCTGTGCCGTGCCCGGCTGCTGCTGCTGTCTCAGTGCTGTGACCGTGTCTATGTGTCCCCGGTGCCGGTTTCTATAGTGTTCCCGTTTCCCGGCATGTTTCTGACTCCGTGCGTGTCCCCGTGGTTGCCTGATGCTGCTGCTGCTTCCGTGATGTTTTCCCCGTTCCTGATCCCCGTGTTCCCGTCCCCGTTCCCGGTGCCGCGTGCTTGTTTCCGTGTTCCCGGCGTCTCTCGGTTCCCTGCCGTGTTCCGTTCCCGACGGGAAAGTTCCCCGTTTCCTACCCCCGTTGGTTCCCCGAAGTTTCCCGATGCAATTTCCCGTCTCCGGTGTCATTTCCCGATTCCCCGGTTGTCCCCGTCATGAAGCGTCTTGATCTCCCGTCGTGAACCGAGTTCCCCATCCCCGTCGTGAACGACTCCGTGAAGCCGAAGACCCGCCAAGTGCTACACCTCCGTGAAACGTGAAACGACAAGGTCTTCTCCGACCGGAACCGCCGAGTTCTCCGATGTCCGATCCCCGACCACCGTCGACCCCGAAGCCCGGAACGCCAAGGTCCGCCACGACGACGACCCGAGTACGACTACTTCCCCGACATCGACTACTTCGACTCCGGATGGACGTCTACCTCGACTACTTCGACTACGACGACTACTTCGACTACGACCCGAAGACGACGACTTCCAATCCGAAGTTCCTCGATCCAATGTGTGACCCCAACCCTAAACCCCTATATGCCATATATATCCGTATCTTATAAAATCATGCATCATTAATTAACATCGCACCTTTATCCATTTAGTCGAACTAAATCAACTAATTATGGGAGTTGTCCGGTGCATTTATATTGCGCACCGATCCCATTTAAAATGTTTTGCCATGTGTTAGGGAATAAAATTGGATCACCTTTAATTTGTCATGCATCATGTCATCAACATGCTGGTTCTTTTGCCGTAGAGTAAAATGCATCTTTTCTGTTATCCAGTGTTTATTGCTTCTTCGGGATAGGCCGTTGAGTTGATGTGAGCCACGACAGGTTCTGCTACCTCTACCGGATTGCAGGCAATTGATACTCGCTTGCTATCTTTGCTTGTCTTCTGCCTCTCACACCTCCTATTTTTTGTTCCTTGCTAGCCTTACATTGTGATGCTTGTGTCTCGATCCTATTTGCATGTTTACCTTGCAACCATGATATGCCCCACCCCCACATCCTATTACCCAGTTGCTTGTTTATCTTGTTGGCCTTGCGAGTCGTAGTGCATGCTTAGGTTTGTTTTGCTCGAGTCATGTTCTAGTCTTGTTATAATTTGATAGTTGGGTTAATTCACATGATAATCTTTAATGTTTGACGATGGGATATAATTAATAAAGATAAGGCACCGGCGGAAGGCCAATCGTGGTGATTTGTTCTGCTAGTGTCGCCTAGGACCCGAGTTCTTGTCCTCTGATCCAAGACTGAGCGCACTACCCACATGTGGGAGGAAATGGGACTCCCCTCGACCTAGTACCGGATCTGCAGCCTTGTCCAGGGCGCCACACGTAGTTCGGGTGTTTCCATTTGCGCGACGTTTTATTTTGATGCAGGTACGGATGGGACGCCTCCGATACGATGATGGTTACTTACGGTAGGGCTGCGGAGCGTTCGTTTATCGAGTGTGGAAGGAGGGGCAATCCTATGAGTGTTCCCTCCCGAAGCCGTTCTCGCATCAGTTAGGTCCACCTTGGAGCTTCGGCCGGACTTTCAAGGTGGGTCAGACTTAGCTAGGTGGTTCCCTGAACTAGTGTTGTAGTGAAGGAAAGTGTAGTGTCGGATACCCTGCCGGCACACCTTAGGAAGTGTTCTAATGGCTGGCAACAAGGGTTGAAGTGCGTGTGGTTACATTTGTGCACCCTTGCAGGGTTAAATCTTTTCGAAAAGCCGTGTCCGCGGTTATGGACGACTTGGTGAAATGTGCTGGCTAACAAGATCATAGACAACATACACCTGATGTTAATGAATTGATTAGTAAGATAGAGCTACTTCAATAATAAATTATAAAATTGCCAACTGTGTGAGTGCCTTTGGGCTTGCTACTTGTGGTTAACCGGGCTGGTAAGGAACTGGCTGGGTGTGTGTGGTGTTAGTATAGTTGGTTACCTATGCGCTCTCTTACCTCCTCTCTATTAGCCGAAAGTTGTAGCGTGTCTCTATAAGTTGTTAGTGCTGCTTGCTGCCGCCTCAATCGCTAACCCTTCCCCTCGGATTTCAGCTTTGATATCTTGTGAGTATTACATGCCAGTACTTCTACTAGTACTGACCCCCTCAGGGCTGCTATTCCAATGCAGCAAAACAGGTTTGAAGTCTGACGATATTAGCTTGGGAATCCCTCCGGCTTGGCCTGGGCAGGGATATGGTGCCTTTGCTTATCTTCAGGACTCTTAGTCCAAATTGTATCTTGTCCTTAGTCAGACGATACCCGCTTCCGTTGTTATTTGGATCTTTGTATTGTATCTTTGTTCTTGACTCGGTGAGTCGTTGTTGTATATATGTTCTTTTGTGGGTTCTGTCGAGAACTATTGTAATGTTATCACAATTCCACCCGCATAACGTGTGTGTTGCGACGTGCACGTTATGCCTGGTGGGCGTCCTTTAGGATCGTTATTATGCGGATTTGGCTGGAACGCTCAAGTCTGCATAGTACCGATCTTGGGGCGTTACACTCCATCCCTCCAATGATTCTTGCCCAAACTTAGGGATTCAAGAGAGGAGATCTAGATCTACCATTCCACCAATCAAAATCCCCTCTAAGTGAGGGAAACTTGTGGATCTAGATTTTGGGGTTGCTTTGTGTTCATCCCCTTTGTTCTTCCTCTCTTATTCCCTCCATAGCATTAGTTTCTTTGGTTGGAATTTGGGAGTGAAGGATTTGAGCACTTTGTGTGCTCTTGCCTTTTGCATTTGTTGCATCGGGTTGCTCCCTCCATGGTGATACGTGAAGATCGACGTTGAAGAGCTTGTTACTCTTGGGTGCATTGTGTTCCCAAGAGCTTGTTGCCTCTTGGATGAATTGTGTACCCTAGACGGTTGGAGGTGCCGCGAAGACTTCGAGTTGTGAAGCTTCGGCACGAGTTTGGGAGCCTCCAATTGAGTTGTGGGTGTGTGCCCCAAGAAGAAGTTGTAAAGGGCTCCGCAATCCGCCCCGAAGGATTCCGATAGTGGAAGGTGAACCAAACCTTTGGGTGCGGTTCATCGGAGAATACTCCCTTAACAAGGAGGAACTCGGGAATACATCCTCGTCTCCGCGTGCCTCGGTTATTTCTATACCCGAGCTTTACTTATGCAATTTACATTGTGATAGCCTTCGTGCTTGAAGTTCATATCTTGCTATCACCTTGTTGCTTTAATTTCTTAGCATAAGTTGTTGGTGCACATAGCTAACCCTAGCATATTAGGTTGTTGGCTTGGTAATTTAAACACATAGTTTTATTCCGCAATTATCAAGCCCCTAATTAGAAAAGTGTTAATCGCCTATTCACCCCCACCCCCTCTAGGCGACATCTCGGGCATCGTTTGTTCTTTCAACGCTGACGTCACTGTGGGTCCCACCTGTCAGGTATTTCCCTTTTTCTTTTTCCTTTTTCTGTTTTCTTTTCTAACTTTTGATTTAAAGCTCCAAATCAAGTCAAATAAATTTGTAAAAATTGTAAAATTACAAATATTTAAAATAGACATTTAGGAACTAATTTTGGTTAAAACAAAATTACCAAAATACCCTTTTGTTCAAATTTGCCTTATATGGCTAATTGGGGATTTTCGAAATTAGGGTTTATAAATATCCCAAAATATTTAAATAAAAACCAGAGAAATAAGATGAGTAATATCATTCAAAATGATAACTCATTTTCATATTTAAAGATAGTTTAAGATAAAACATTTTATAAAATAAAGATTGGAAAGGTGTTTAAATCATTTTCTCAAATAATTTAGGGTTTATAATATCCCCATATTATTTATTTTAAAACAATAAACCAAAGGGGAAAATACTATTTGAAAACCCCATTTAAATATTTTATTTCCAAAACATTAAAGTTGAGATTTGAAGGAGTATTTAATTTAAAATATAACTTTGAAGATGTTAAAACAATCTTCTATAAAAGTTGTTCTTGATTTTTGGAGACTTTATTTAATTATTAATAAAAGTTTTAAATTTTTATGATTTTTAAAACATTCCAAAATTTGGGATGTTACACCTCCGCGCGTACGTCCCGCGTGATGCAGGACCGAATCCTCCGCGCGCGTACGTCCTGCAGGCGAGCACACGTGCGTACGTCCCCAGGCGATAGCCCACACGCGTACGAAGGCAGGAAGCCGTACTTCGTTCATGATCTAGTTTATACTTTTCCATCTAAAATACGGTGTAAAAATTCAAACATCTATTAGTAAGAAGTAAAAAAAAGCAGATCACAGTGTACAAATTACACAGAGCGATGTACAAAAAAAAAAGTAGATCACTGTAAATGTACAACCACACTGCTGTACAAAATTGGAGATGTATAAAACTGGAAATGTACAACCACACTGCTACCGGATATACAAAAACTGAAGATGTACAAAACTGAAAATGTACAACCATACTGCTACCGGATGTATAAAACTGAAGATGTATAAAATTAGAGATGTATAAACTGGAGATGTACAAAACTGGGAATGTACAACCACAGTGGTACCGGATATACAAACTATACAGAACCGGATGTACAAAAAAAATTGTCGAAACCTATTAACATGGGATCTAGTTTTTAATATCTCGACGCGAGGAGCTTAAAAATGAAAATGGTTCGTAATTTGGATTAGCGGTTCTCAAGATATTTCGTTTTTAAGTTTCCGTTTTGAAAAATAAAAGGGAAAACTCCCTCCCACCCCGTACACTTCCTTTCTCTCTCTTCCTCCCCACGTTTAATCTGGTGGTGACACTTGGCAGACATGCAAGCATCCACGGAGGAGCAACCGAGGAGAAGGCGACACTTGTCACGACGGTAGTGCACCTTAGGTTCCCTTTGCAAAGGGAACCCTTTTTTAACGATTACTGTAACACCCCGAAAATTAGTCCCTAATTTTTGCGGTGTTTTCTGACACCTAAAAAAAAACTTTTTCCTCTATTCCTAAATGTTTCTTCAAATCTTTTGAGGATGATTTGACTTTGGAATTGCTCTCTCAAAATTTTCCCGGTGATCCACGAACCACTCCAGCACCCGTGATAATTTTTTTTATGCTTAGGTTTTCTCTCGAAAACCCTAGCCCTGATTATCGAACCTCTAAAACCCTTTACTCCACCTACCAAAGAAAAGCCTGTTTCCAAAGCTGGAAAAATTCCACCAAAAATACCAGAGACTCCCCTCCTCATACAAAGACAATCCATCCAAAAATATTGCATACTTCAATGCAATATTTCCAAGTTTATCCATATTCCCCGTTATGCCATTTCCAATCCAGGAATTACCTAGACACCTTCCACTCATCCAAAAATTCTGCAATTTTGGTGAGGTGCATGATTTAACCTCCTGAACATTTCACTCCATTGTACCAACCTCATTTGAGCAATATTTGAGGTACTTCCTCTGTAAACCCGAAAGGGTGCCATTTTGGTGCCTTCAAGCAAATCCCACCCTAGGCAAGTTCAATGCTCATGAGACTTGGCCGCATTGTCGACAAGATACCCAGACACTCAAATCCAGAAGATCACCCCAAGGTGAAGGGTGAAAAATAATTTGCCATGACCATGCCATTATGTCCATTTTTGGACACCTTGTCAAAACCCAATTTTCCCAGTACCCATTTGAGCTCATACTTCATAAACAGCCTCCTGTTACTAAAGCAACCCATGACTGAATTTTTGGGATTTTTCTGAGAAGGGCAAGACCCCTGTCTTTTCGTCGAGCACCTTCTGTGCATTCGGTTTTCTGAAAATTTTGCATGGCAAAGCGTCGAGTTCTCGAGGGTTTCTTGCTTAGTTGAGTTGGTCGTGTCCTGGTGGCCCTAGTGGTGCAGTGTGGTAGCTCCCTTTCCCCTGGAATTCCCCTGGCACGTCCATGCCGCTCGCGGCGTGCTCCGGACGCCAGGGCGCGCACTGGCCGGCGCCCTCACGCGTCGCCCTCCCCTGTTCCTTAGGTTCCCCCCCCCGCTGTTCCTCGGTTCCGGACCAAGCACGCGGTAGCCGCACCTCCCCTGCTCCCCTGGCTCGCACCCGAGCCGCCCCTACCCTCTCCCATAAATGCTTGGCCGGAGACGGGCGCCGCCCAGCCGCGCGTCGGCTTCTCCCCCTCCCACTGCTCTCGGGCTCGAGCTAAACGTGCTAGTTCCGAGCGCGTCCTGCTCCACTGAATGAGGTCGGTCGCTCTTATCTCCCCCCCCATTCATGGCTTGGACGCAGGCGGGTGCACCGGTGGCCATCAATGGCCAAAACCGGCCACCACCTAACTCTCCTCGCCCCCTGCCTATAAAGCCACCCCGATCTCTCTCGCGTGAGCCGCAGCTCACTCTCTCCCCCCCCCCCCCCCGGAACCCCTTGCTTCTTTAGTTGAGGAATGGTGGAGTCTTGCTCCGATTCGGTCGGCGTTGTCGCCGTCGGTTCACCGACCGTGGCGAGCTCTAGACCGAACTATTCCCCGATTAAACCTGCATGGTGGATCCTCTTGATCCCCTCTACCTCATAGACATAGTGGTTTGCGAGTTGGTGTTCCATAGCCTCGCCGTCGTCCCCTCTCCGCCGGCGGCAACCCCACGGGCTCGCGGCCATGGCGGCGCTTCCCGAGCTCCCTCGGGTTCGTGGCCTCCCTCCTCCGTCCGCGACATTCCTCGAGCGAGGTTGACTGCCGCGTGCCGTCCTCGCCCTCGCCCCCCCCCCCCATCGGCGGCAGCCAGCTTCGGCGGCCGGTCAAGCCTAGGCGCGCCCGCGTCGGGTCCGACCCGACGCAGGGGTGAGGCCGTCGCCAGCGTGGCGTCTCCAGCCACCGGCAAACGGGCCCGGCCTGGCCCAGCTGCAGCCCCGTCATCCAAGTGAAGGCGCATCCGCTGGTTTACGTCTCCCCGTCGGAAAAACGTATTTCTGGAGGATTGCGCGATCAGCCCGGCCCGGTTCAAAAGCAGCCCGTTCTGTTTTTTTTCAGGGTGAGCAGCAGATAGTTAAGCTTCGCCGGGCTGTAACTTTTGATCCGTAGCTCCGTTCGAGGTGATTCAAATTTGTAAATTCTTAGTTTGAAGACCTCTATCCAGTGGTATATGTTTTATATTTTTGTGAGATGCTTAGATGCTCAGCACCCTTGTATGCACGTGTATAGGTATTTCGCGGTACCGGCGAATCGAAACCCTACTCCGCGACGTGCCGTGACCCCCAAGCCAAATGGCGTCGATCGTCGAAGGCAAGCTAACCCCTTGCTATGAGTAGTCCCGCAAAGTTGTTTGTTATTCGCTTAGTGTTTATATTGTCCGCGTTTAGCATTTATATCATGTCGGTCTGTTATTGTTGCTTTGTTGTACTTCATCCATGTATGCGTTGGATTGGTGTTTGAATTATCTGTGCGCCTCGCACGTGCGTGGCTTTGACAACTAAATAACAAAAACATGCGTTGATTGTTTGCTTCTTCTTCAACGCCGAGGCTAGGTGCGGACTAATGTCGGCCCGTGATCCTCGGAGTTGGGGGCATTTGCCAAAAGAGTTATTTGCTTCTTGTCCCTCCATCAAATATGGTTGGCATAGACCACCCGGACTGTGACGCTTGGGAGCTGACTTTTCATTTGGTTCTTTTTGCCAAGATTGCTGACACCACGTCGAGATAACCCTCGAGTGGAATGGATGCTTTCTTTCTTATGAATGCTTTTCGGTTCATTGTTTGGAGGTTACATACCTCACCCACTTTGTGATTGATCTATGAGGACACCGGCTGGAGGAACCGCCACAGTCATCTGTTTGAAACACTATGTTATAATCTGTAGTCGATCTGTGATGACGCTTGTTGGCAGACTCGCCACGATAGTCACCCGGTCGACGCTAACCAACTAGTTAATCTGTGATGACGCTTGTTGGCAGACTCGCCACGATAGTCACCCGATTGACGCTAACCACTTGCTAATTTTATTTTCTTACTCGACCCGTGGCTGCTACTGGACGGAGACATCTCCGCCCCCGCCCGGTTGACTGTATTGTTTTATTCTTTTCTAAACCTGAGGCTGGCACCGGCCGGAGGCATCTCCACCCCAGTCGCCCGATTGATGCAAACTATCTATTGCTTGCAATATTGTGTTGCTAATGTTTTGATTGTTTAGTGAGATATTATTATGTTTGTGGTTAAAGTGTTGGACTAATCTTTTGTTGCTTGGGCATGTGAATGCTGAAACTTGATTAAATGAAACACCCCTCCAAACAGCGATAAGGTCTATTCATAGTGCCACTAATCTGAACCCTTGAACGCGATACCACTGTTGTCCCATAGAAACCGTGACCTAGTAGGTTGTTGAGCCCCTTTTGTGCCATCCGTTGGGCGCAGTCGTTCGGTTGTGCTGTCCGAGGGGAGGGGTCGACAGGCACGGGCTCGACTGCGATAAGGAGTCCGGAGCTAGGCATACCCGGTAGCGCCGGGGGATGTGCCGGATTTACTTGCCCGGTGTACCATGCGTATAGGGTGGGGCAGGAGGGTGTCTTAGCAAGTGGACCGTCACGAGAATGTAATTTGCTTAGTACGGCTTTGGGCGTGATGAACCTGAGGTATCGGCTGAGTGGAGAGCATTCTGATAGGTGGTAAAGCAAACTCTCGAGAGCATCAACCTAGCCAGCTAGCCCCGTTCCTGGGATATGGAACAACAGTTCAGTGTCAGTCACACTATGTGTCTTTGTCGTGTCCGGAGGTTAAACTTAAGATTTGTTTGAAGGAATTATGAACAACCTGACTTCACTAAATAAACAATAAGATGATGCAGGGAACGTTACTTGAGATAAGGGAATATGATAAGGCCAGTGGGCCTAGCAGTGGTGACAGATGAGATTAGCCTTGGGAGGCTAGAGGCCAGTGAGCCTAGCTATGGTAATATGATTTATTGTGTTACTTGGTATCAACTGGTACCCCGTTATTCGTCACAGGTAAGCTCTTTGTGTGACCCCCGGTACACGATCCAACCCCACCTGGCTTGGACTCTGTACTGGTGGTACTCCCGTTGTCTGCTTATACCATGTTTTGTTATGATGCCATGTTGCTACCCACTTGGACTGCCGTAAGTAGTCACTTGCCATGTTTAGATTATTTTCTGTCGCTAGTTACTTGTTGCCTGATTGCTTGACCGTTCATGTCTTGTGGTTATTTTCTTGCGAGTACATCAATGTACTCAGACTGGCTTTTCATGTGGCCAGACTTGAGAGGATCCATCTCCTACCATAGCAAGGAGACCGAGCAGGAGCGTGCTAGGATCAGTAGCCCAGCCAGATGCCTGTGTAATGGAGCCGCACCAAGCCGTTGCCGTCTCTTTGTCTTCCGCTGCCAGTTAAACTCTGTCCCGTGCCATACTTGGCCATGATATTTGTTCATGCCTCGATGGCCATGTAAAACCATTTGTAGCCCTTTGGGCCTGATTGTGTAATGATATTTTCGCTATGTTGCATTGTCGTAACGTGCGTCCAGATATCCTGGGCTGGCGCACGGGGCGACCACCTCTCTGGCGATAGGTGTCAGAGGGGGGGGGGGGTGCCACAATTACCCACGGCACGACGCTGGGAGGATTCGCCGGAAATCCTATATATCGCACCCAGGCGACGCCTCACGCTCGCGTCACGCTGTCGCCTGAAGGGAGGCCCGGGTGGCCGGCCCATCAGGTGTTTTCTCCTCACTCCTTTTTCCGTTTTCGTTTTCTGTTTTCGTTTTTTTCCTTTTCTTTTCTATCTTTTTGTTTTTCTTTCGAAAAAAATCAAATTCAAAAATATTCAACTTTTTCAGATTAAAAATTTGTTCATAATTTTTTTAAATGTTCAAATTAAAAATTGTTCAAATATTTTTTATTCATATATTTAAAATTGTTCATCGTTTTTCTATTTGAAATGTTCTAATTCAAAAAATTATTCAAATCAAAAATTTGTTCATATTTTAAAATTGTTCAAATTCGAAAATTCTTCATGTATTTAAAAAAATCAAATTTTGAAAATTGTTCAAATTCAAAATTTGTTCAAATTCGAAATATGTTCAAATTCAAAAATTGTTCAAATTAGAAAATTGTTTAAATTGAAAAATGTTGAAATTTGAACTTAGTTCATATTTTAAAAATGCTAAGACTTTACAAAACATTCAGCTTTATCAAAAAAGAAAAAACAGGACCTTTTTCTATTGGACCGCTTAAAAGCGGCCCATGAAGCAACTGCTTCAAGCGACATGTGTGGGTTGCGTCGCCATGAAGCGCTATGTAGGAGCTCACAGGATTCGCTCCCGCCTGCCGCCCAATAATACATAGTGTTCTTCCTTTTTATATTTTCTTTTTTTATGTGAAGAAATTAATAAAACAATATTTGAAGGATTATCAAATACGAATACTTAGGTTATTTGAACATTTTTTCAAATATGAATATTTGTGTTACTTGAACGATTTTTCAAATAGAACATTTATTTTATTTGAACAACTTTCAATATGACCATTTATGTTATATGAACAATTTTTTTAAGAACATTTATATCATTTAAACAAAAGCACTCACACTTAACTTATTTGAAAAGAAAACAAAAATAAGAAAAAACAGAAAAACAAAACAATGTGCGCTCGACTGGGCCGGCCCAGTATGCCTACGAGGGCTGCGCAGGAGCGAAAAAACAGAAAAACAAAACAATAGGATTTGTCGGCCGCGTGCCTTGTTTCGAAAAAAAGGCTCGGTTTGGTTGTTTTCGTGCCTCAACCAGACACGTCATGGGCCTAAAAGGCTTGCGTGCCTAGTTTAGGCCCGTTTGGACCGGTTTTTCAAAAAAAAAAAGTCAGAAAAATTATGAAAAAAATCAAAGACAAAATCTAAAAAATACAGAAAAACTAAAAATCCTCATGCTTCTCGTGACATGCTCATGCAATGCCTCGTGTCGTGCCCGAGCCAGCCTACGTATATGTGTGTGAAAAAATCCCGACCCTCTACGGGCTCCGTGCATGGCCCGACCCGATTTTTCCATGCCATGTTATGGGTCCGGCTGTTGGCCTCATGGAGTCCCCAAACAATCTGGCCCGATGGTCACCATTAGCCTGAACCCATCGGGCACGTCCACCACATCAATTGCAGGCCCGCCTATAGGTCGGAGCAACTTTAATTAGTTCCCCACTATCCCACGTACCACCACCAATGTCGTGTATACGCGGGCGCAACGACTGGGAGGCTGGCTCGAGCCATGATCGATGATTTCGGTCGAAATAATCTCACGGTGGTGCTGGTTTAGCAAGGATGTGGATGACAATAGGGTCAAGCGAAAGTTTCTCAAGGACATCATTTCGTTTGACAAGAACATGTCCCCAGTGATTCGCTAGCGACCTAACTTCCACACCATATCCTCCAATGACGTGTTGAGTGAATTTTTCTCCATGGGGATTTTGAACAAGACCGCGGAAAATTCTCTTGCTCATGCTAGGGGTGTATGCTCTTGCTTGTGCTAGGGGTGTCAAGAAGTCACCCAATCTTGCATTGAAGGGCAAAGCTAGCCATTTCTTTTGAAGAAGTAGAGGAAGAGGAAAAGGAGGAGTGTTATCCCAAGGGGACCAAATATGCTTTAATGAGCATGGGGGCCTTTGTTTCAAGAGATTTTTGGGAAAGGAGGAGAACTTCAATTCAATCAGTCCAAGAGACACCTCATGTGGTTTCAAGCCAAAGATTACATGTGCTATAACTTGATACAATTGGAGGTAAGTCAACCACGTCATCGCGGATTGTCCATTCGAGAAGAGTGAAGACATTGGAGGCAATCTTGTCCGAAAGGATAAAGCAAAAATAAAAACTTCACAAAGAATAAGCGTGCCAAGATGTTGGTGGTATAGGAGTATATGTCATATGACGATGAAGAATAAGTTGTAGGAGTGGCTTAAGTCACCATTAATACCAATTAATCTTCATCAACGTCCCACTTAGGGATTGCCCAATGAAGAAAAAGCCACTTAGTGAGAAGCAATTAGGGAAGCGGCCTATGGTTCAATCTCATGCTCAACCTCGGGTTGAACAAGGGCCACCTCCTAAGAAGACTCAAGTCATCGCTCCTCAAGTTAAGGAGCCTATCAAGAAGAAAGAAAAGAGTCGATATTGCTACTTATGCCGTGAGAAGGGTCACTTGGCTTCTTCATGCACAAACGGTACTCTATCCCACCCCATAATTATTGATGATGTCTATTCTCTTAGAAAGGATAGGGTTGGCAATGTGTTTGCCAAATATGTGGGGACTCAAAGTGGTGTCAAGAAAAGAACCATTTGGGTTGCCAAGCCTATTGTGACTAACCTCTTAGGACCCAACTTGGTTGGGGACCAACAAGCTCAAACTTGATCAATAGGTTGTGATGGAGGACATTGGAGACTTGGCTATCCTTGAAGAACTAAGGGATCTTCTTGATTATTATTTCCACAAGCCAAGTCATTTGGATTATATTATCATATCTCATATCCAATGCTCCTTCTTGCGGTAACTTATATTTAAATTATATATACATTGAAAGTTGCTTGCTCCCTAGCATGTGTTAGTTTTGTTCCTAGCATGTGCTTGTATATGTTGTGCTTATTACTTATCTTGAGTAATCAAGTTTGTGTATGATAATGTGCGCTCCATATATGTGTAAACTTTGTGTTGAGTTCTTATTGGATCTTGTGTTGATTTCAATGGGCTCTTTTTGAGAAATTAATGGACTATCCCATTTTGGGGGAGTGATATGCTTTGTGCACTTCACTAACCTAAAAATGTGTGCATATGAGTAACACCACCTAGTATTGATATATCAAGATTATCTAGTAACTATGTGGTGTGTCATGCTCATGAGAAATTACAATTCTCTAATGTCTATTAATTATCTCTATTTGATTGTATTTGCCTCTTGTTAAGAAGAAATGAATTATCACATTGTGGGGGAGTAATAAGTTATGTGCATATTACAATCCTACAAAATGTGAACATTTGAGGTTTGTCACTTAGATTTGATATTGTAAATTATCTTATTCCTATGTGGCATATTAGCTCGAACAAGTTCCAATTTGCTCTCTAGCTATCTTTTGGTTCTTGTTCATGTGTGTTTGCTTGGTGTGGTTTGTCTCTAATGTGCATCTCCATACATTAGTTGAGAAACCATTTGTTCCATATTATTCTAACCATGGCCTTGCCGGTTGGTTTGAATAGTTGGAACTACCAACAAACCTTATTCAAATATGGTGTTTTATTGCTTATCTTTTGCCACATGTTTTATCTTGCGAGGATATTCTTGGATATCTCTATCACCGGGAAAATAACTCCAAATGGTCATTGTCCTTGGACAATCCATATTTGTGTTTGTGATAGAATATTTTTGATTATCCTTACATTGGAATTGTTTTTTTTATACTTGTCCTATCTCTTGCCAAAATATTCATTTTGACTCCCATTGCCTTCCTTGCCTCTTGCTAGGATCCTAAACCTCAAATTGGTAGTGTTTAGTGTTGTAAATAAAATATGAAGAGTAATGATCCCTTGTGCGTGCATTTTGTATTCAAATGCAAATATCAAAAATAATGCATGAATCTTGGGGGAGCATTTCTTTTATTTAGAACACTATCCTATCTATCACTATTTGATCCTTTCAATTGGCATTTGATTTCTATCGTATGTGTTTATGGAAGACAAATCTTTTTTCTTGATGCTTAGTGCCATCATGAAAATTGTAGAGGGTGTTTGGTTTATTTAGTGTAACCTTGCTCTCTCTTGGGAGACTTGCAACCTCATCTCTTGTTTTATGGTTTGTCCTATAGAATGAGGAAACCCATTGGGCATGTCTCTTTCTTTCATCTTATATGCTCATTGGCCTTGCCTAGGTACCTTCAATTGGTATTAATTGGAATTTAATATCTCCTCCGTAGATATTTGTTTCAATTGATATTTATTGTGGAAATCTTGATACCTTATTACTTTATTTTACTTTACTTGATTTCGGTCAAGTAGTAATCTCCTCTTGGTATCTTGTTTCCTAAATGGTATCTTATTTTTCAATTGGTGTCTTTTTTTTTTTAATTTAAATACTGTAGGGGAGACCCCCACAGCCTTTTATTGGATTGAAAAACGACTGTACAAGGTATTTACAAGATAATTACATACAGAAAATTAATGCAGGTTGTCAAGCCATGATGACAATCTAGACTTATTAATGTCTTTCACCCTATGCCCAAGCATGGTGATATCTAGGAAGAAACCAGCCTTCCAACCTCTGAAAGATGGCAGAATCTCCTTGAAAATAAAGCCATTCCTCTGTTTCCAGATGTTCCAGCAAGCTAAAATCACAATCTCAGTAAAACAGGGACCTTCAAATTCCTTCTTTGCAACCAACAGATTATCCATCATAGAAGAATCACACCAGGAGATCTGGAGATACGACCAGACCCTTTGACTAAAGTTGCACTGAAAAAACAGATGCACCCAGTCCTCATATTTGTGCTGCTGGCAAAGCACACAATTGTGATTACTGGTGACATTCCAATGTCTTCGCAACAGCATATCCTTGGTATTTATTCTATTATGCAGAATTAGCCAAGCAAAAAATTTATGCTTGGACATGCACTTCGACTTCCAGACCCACCCAGATGGGGTATGATTAGTAATACCAGAAAAATGAAACTGGTAGAAGCTCCTTGAAGAATAGCCCCCCTTGGACAAGCAAGAAATCCACTTATCAGAAGACTCACTAGGAGTCAGATCATTCAACATTTGAGCCAAAACACCAAACTCCTCAAAAGCCTCCATGGACAGTGGCAGGTAAAAAGCCTCAACCTTATCCTCCAACATGAAAAATTCCCTCACAGAAATTAGCTTGTCTCTAGCAAAGGAGAACAACCTTGGGAATTGCTGAGACAAAATCCTGTCCTTCCACAGATCATCCCAGAACAGAATGGAATAACCACTTCCCACTTCACATCTGGTAATTGCCCTCCACTCATCCACAAAGCTATAAACTCCTCTCCACCAGAAGGAGCCACACATAGTCACAACATGAGGAACTGAATTGTGATAATATGAATTCCTAACTAGCTTCACCCAAGGCAGATCAGCATTATTATAAAACTTATCCAGCTGCTTCAAAAGCAAAGCTTTATTCTGCACTTGCAAATTCACAATCCCTAAGCCTCCCTTCTTTTTTGGCTTGCATACCATGTCCCATGCAGCCAAAGAATTGACCCTTTGCTTGTGTTTATCCTTCCTCCAAAGGCGCCTTCTTCTTGCTTTATCAATCACCTCAATGACCCCTTTAGGGATAATAAGGGAACACATATAATATGTGGGTAAGGAGGACAACACCGAGTTAACCAAGACCAGACTATCACCATAAGATAAAAAGGAAGCTGTGGCAGATAACCTCCTCTCAACCCTGTCTATTAGTGGTGCAAAATCCTTCATAGCAGGTTTTGTTGTGCCCATTGGGAGGCCCAAGTATGGGAAAGGCATACTAGCAATTTGGCAACCCAAGATTCCAGCCAGGGAATCAGCATAATCAGAAGAAATGTTTATTGGCACCATGGAAGATTTATGATAGTTCACCTTTAAGCCAGTAATAGATGCAAAAAGATCCAGTAATTCCTTGAAAGTGTTTAGCTGATCAGGATCTGCTTCTAAGAAAACTAAAGTATCATCAGCATATTGCACCACAGGGAAGGAGCCCTCCCCAGGAATAGGCAACCTCAGCCGCCCCTGATTGAAAGCCAGGTTGACAATACTCTGTAGAAGATCACCACCCAAAACATACAAAATTGGGGATAAAGGGTCCCCCTGTCTCACCCCCCTCTTACAATGAAATTTGTTACCAGGAACCCCATTGAGCAGCACAGAGGATGATCCGGAAGATAGCACATCATTGACCCATGAAATCACGAGAGGGGGAAAACCCTTGCATTTAAGGATCTCTTTATGAACAGTCCAGTAAAGCCATCAGGTCCTGGGGCCTTATCAGGTTTCAAATGCTTTACAATTCCTTCAATTTCCTCCTCAGAAAAACTATCACCAAGCTTATCCAGACCAGGCACAACTTCCAGAAAGTTTGCTAGATCAACCTGGTCATTAGTGGAGAAAGACACCCCCATTCTTCCTTTGAAACAATTCCAAAAAGCAGCAGCTTTGTCCTGATGATCCTCCAAGACATTCCCATTATGATCCACTAAAGAGGGGATAACATTGTGCCTATGCCTTTCTGTGGCCTTAGCATGGAAAAATTTAGTGTTTTCTCCACCGAGCTTAACCCATCTAATAGTACATCTCTGCTTCCAGTAATCAGACTGGATCTGAAGTAACTTCTTCAATTGGTGTCTTATCTCTCATGTGTTGTTTGATTTGATTCCTATTGATGCCACACTTCATGTGTTGACGTGTGTTGGAATCAATCATATGTTGATTTGATTTTTCCTCAATCATGTGTTGATTTGGATTTTGATAGAATTTGGACAACCTTTTTGTGTCACACTTTGGTGTGCTCTCTTCTTGGTTTACTTAGTGTTTTGTCCAAATTGTATCTCATTCGGCTCTTGTAAGTCCATGCATGCATATTTACTAATATATTTATTTTATGGCATGCTAGTCTTTCCTGATCCAATATATAGGGGATACTCCACCAAATCCTAATTTGGCTAAGATGTGCATGAAATTCAAGTTCATCTATATGCACATATTTATGTGGAGTGCTTCCTATGTATTGTAGTGTATCTAACTACTATGGAACCCAATGAGTTTGGGAACCATGTTGTACTTGAATTTTGTTTTAGGTACAATGGAGATGCATTGGATGCTTGCCTCATTTATAAGGAAGGTGTCCTCACCATGTGATTATTAGAGTCAAGCTTTGATGATAAACAGAAATTCTCATCTTCATCATCACCAATGCTATTTCGGTAACAAGTATCTATCCCATGCATATTTTTCTTGTATTCAACCTTGTGTAGGTTGCCCCCTTGGCATGAAAACTTTAAATGTACAATTGTTGTGACTTTGGCTCCCTTCTTCACTGGTATATCGTTGTGATATGTGTGATGGAAATGCAAACGTTTCTTTCTTCAATTGGTATTATTTCTTTGTGATACTTGTTGCCTATCTCAAAGCATCTTCACTATCTCTTATTCCCTTAGTGACCTGTGGGATGCCTTTGATATTTTTGAAGTTCATTCATATACAATGAGATAAATTTGAGCTATGTGCTATGCTTTTAAGCAATAATACCTTTTGTATATTCATGACTTCCTTTTTGGATACCATGGTTTCCACTTTATCAACCATTTTATATGTGCAAGTTTCTTTGTCGACGAATATCATTGTCCACTTAGAAACCTATACATATGAGAGAGGTCACCTTTTATGTAGTATCCTACCTTCTTGCAAGCCACCTTGTCCTTTATCTATAATTCTTTGGTGGCTCCAAGTTTGACTCGTGAGTGCTTGTCTTATTTCTACTCACCTTTGGGCACTCACATTTTGTTGAAGATTCTTCTCTTCATGCTCATCACGTGAGTATGTTGATTTTGTTGCCTAAATGTTCTCACTAGCTCGTGGGTTTTTCAATTGGTATTAGTTTCCAATTAGTCTCCTTGAGCTTGTGAACATATTTTTTTGAAAAATCTTATTTGTAAGTTATGTGTGTCAATACTCGATATATAACTTATCTCCATTTGGTCAAGACTATGTGTCTTATCAAATTAATTGTCTTGTCACACACACACATACTCTTGGTTGGGCCTTGATGGATAGTTTCTCTTAATTAGTATCTCCTTATGGCTCAACCACATCCTTGGTGCAAGTGCTCGGTTTTGCTTTAATTTCCTTTTTACCCTTGCACTTGGTGAGTGTCCTAGATGATTTTGGGGGAGCAAGGATTCCATATTTGTGCACTCCTCAATAGTGCATGAACATTGGGGAGCTTCTTCGTTTTTATTTAGAACTCTCGCCTTGGATCTTTTGATTGCCTATCTTCTTTATGGAGATGTTTAGAATGACTTTATCTTATTTGCAATCTTTGATCCTCAATATAGTTTGATTTCCTCTAATTATTCGTCAATGGATATGTGCATTTGATTCCACTCACATTTTGAGAAATGCACACTTTATGGAGAAATTCAAACTATATTGGCTTTCTAAATTCTTCTTCCCATTTCGGCAATCGATGCCAATGGGGGAGAAGTTTTAGAGGGTTTAAGGGAATTTGGTCTTATGCTTTCGTTTGGTTCTTAAGCATTTGCCTCTCATGCTCTTGCATCCTTGCCTTGCAAGGTTGCTTAATTCATTATATAAACCCTCTCAAAAGGGATTGTCATCAATTACCAAAATGGGGGAGATTGAAAGGGCATGGTTGCCCCCATGTGTTGTTTTGGTAATTAATGACAATCTCTATGGACTAATGTGTGCTTTGAGTTATATTTGCAGTGTTGGTCCGTATGGAATGATTGTACTCCATATGTTGGAGTCAAGGCTAAAAGAAGAAGACTATATGTTGATCAAGGCTAAGTGCAAGTTGATCAACATACAAGACTAGGGCATGTGAAGAAGAAGATCATTTGTTGATCAAGATCCTATGTTGTCCATGGTGGATGGCGTCACGTGGTGATCATCAAGATAAAGGCCATGTGAAGATATGTCGAAGAATGCCTCTCCCATCTTGATGTATGGGGGAGCAATATGCGTGTCTTCACCAAGCGAAGAAAAATCAAGAAAGGTGATCCACTTGAGAGTAGATCAAGATCGCCATCATCTAGCTCAAGTGGAATGCGCAAGGCAAAGGTATGATCTTGATAGGGTTTCTATTTTACCGGTCTCGCGGTGTAGTTGTGAGACCGGGTTTTAGGATAGGTAACCGTTCTATCAAGAGGGGCTCTCAAGTGAGCTTTAGCGTATCGGTCGTAGAGAGCTCAAACCATTGCATCCTTGGCATCATCCTTTTTGGTTCCTATTTGGCTCTTATCGTGGTGTGGTATTGGTGCTTGTCGTGCGTGTCATGACAAGCCCAAGGTCACCGAAAACGGTTCTCATATGTGTTCCCTATTGAGTTTTCGGTGTCGGAGATTTTGTCGGTTCATCTATGCGGAAGGTTTCACTCTTCCATTTATTAGCAAAATCTCCCTTGCTTGGTTTCAATATTCTCACTTTGTTATTGGGTAGCATTTGTCGTCCTCTTTCCAACAAAACTGGTTTCGTGTCATTCGTACTTCATTTGCAAAAGATATGGTTTTCCGGTTTTTAATAGAAAGGTTTTACCTCTCATCATTTGGCTTTACCATATCTTGTTGAACAATGATGTTTCTATGTATATTCTTGTAGTGCTCGTTGTGACGATTCCAACGAGTCCAAGATTACCGAAAACGGAGTTCGTATGTGGAAGATATTGCGTTTTCGGTATCGGTTGTTTTAAAGACAGAATATTAGAAAAAAGGGGAAAAAGAAAACGGGCGCCGGCCTCACTGCCGGCCTGGGCCGGCTCCCAGGCCGGCCCATTCGGCTAGTGTCCCGGCCAGATCGCCGGCCTGGGCCGGTTCGACGGCCGGCCGCTTCGGGTGGGCTCCCGGTCCTCCTGCCGGCCTGGGCCGGCTCCCAGGCCGGCCCACCCCGCACTCTCTGTCACCCGCCGGCCTCTTCCCCGGCCTGGGCCGGCTCCTAGGCCGGGCAGTTCGGGAGGCAGCCCGGCCTCCTCTCCGGCCTGGGCCGGCAGCCAGGCCGGCCTGCCCTGCCCTCCCCTCTCCTTTTCTTTTTCCTGCGCACTAAAAAGACCTAACGGCTCCATTTTCGGAGCCCCTATTTAAGGGGCTTCTTCCCCAAATAAACTCTAACCTTTTTGTCAACTCTTGAGCTATTCTCCCTCCTCCATTGTTGACCTCTTGAGCTTGGCTTTCTCTCATTCTCTCCACACGTTCGTGCTACTTCTTTGAGAAAAAAGAGAGAGGAGATTTAGATCCGTGTTTCCACCAATTGATTTCTCCTCTAAGTGAGGAGAACACTTTGGATCTAAATCTTTGGAGTTTCTTTGTGTTCCTCCTTTGTTCTTCCTCCCTAATCCCTCCCAAGCATTAGTTGCTTTGGTTGGATTCGGGTTGGAAGAACTTGACCACTTAGTGTGTTCTTGCCATTGCATTAGTTGCATCGGTTTGAGTTCTCCACGGTGATTCGTGGAAAGTGAAGTTGAGAAGCTTGTTTCTCTTGGGTACTTTGGTTCCCTAGAGCTTGTTCCTCTAGGGCACGTTGGTACCCTAGACGGTTTGATTTCTCGGAGTCTTGGCGGCTTACGGGATTTGTTGGGAGCCTCCAATTGTGGAGTGTGGCTCAACCTTGTTGCTTCGGAGCTTTGGTAGCTACGAAGACATTGCCGGGATCCCTCGGCCTTGGGCATCAAGTCTTGGTGGCTCGGTGTATTTGGTGAAGACCCTCCAACTTGTGGAGTGAGCTTCACCCTTGTAAAGGTTCTAGTTGTCAACCTCAACGGTAACATAGTGACACGTGCCTCACCACATTGGTGGTAAGTCACAACGAAGATAGGGTGTGCCATATTAGGGCTACTCGGTGTTTCACATTGGTGAACACCGCGCCGCTCCAACGGAGACTAGCTTCCATTGGGAAGTGAACTTCGGGATAAATCATCGTCTCCAAGTGCCTCGGTATTTCTATCTCGAGCTTCTTACTTATGCTATTTACTTTGTGATAGACATCGAGCTTAAAGTCATATATCTTGCTATCACCTAATTGATCATATTGCTTAGCATAAGTTGTTGGTGCACATAGGTAAACCTAGCTAGTTTAGGTTTTGGCTTGATAAATTAAACGTTAGTTTTATTCCGCATTTATTCAAGCCTTAACCGTAATAATTTTTAAATCGCCTATTCACCCCCCCCTCTAGGCGACATCCGTGTCCTTTCAGCTACCAAATCACCACAACACCGTCTAGGGTCCAAAGACCCAAGAGTAAAAAGCTCTCAAACTTCACTTCCACGAATCTTCGTGGAGAGCACAAACCGATGCAACTAATGCAATGGCAAGAGCACAACTGCTCAATTCCTTCACTCTCAATAAGAGAGGAAGAACAAAGAATAGAACCACAAAAGAACTCCAAGATCTAGATCCACTAAGTTCCCCTCACTTAGAGGAGAGATTGATTGGTGGAAATATGGATCTAGATCTACTCTCACTTTTCCCTCGAAGATATGCAAGAATCATGGGAGGGATTGAGATTGGGGCAAGCTTCCCAAGGTCAACAATGCTGGGGGAGAGAGGGGAAAACATGCTGGAAGAAGCTCTAATCACTTTGGGGAAGAAAGGGGGCCTTTTATAGGTCCCCATGAAAAAGAGCCGTTCCAGACTGCTTACACCGGAGACTCCGGTGCAACTCCGGACCAGGGGCCAGCACCGCGACATGCTTTGGACGAAAAATAAACTGCGCAGACCGGAGACTCCGGTCTAGGGCCGGAGACTCTGGCCTACAGAAAAACAGCAGAAACACCAACACGAAAACGAAGATATCTTTATCATCCGAACTCCGTTTTTGATGTTCTTCGGCTCGTTGGAATCGCACACTACTACAGAATAGCCTACCAGTGACGGTCTAAAAAGGCCCACTAGTGACGAGCAAGGCGCTCGTCACTAATAACTGGTCACTGGTAATAGGCTACCAGTGACGGGCAACCGCCCGTCACTAGTATTTGTTTACTAGTGACATACTTTTATTATGGCCCGTCACTGGTATATGTTTTAGAAATTAAAAAAATCACAAACAAAAGATAATATTGCATTTGCATATCGATAACGTTATATGATCAGGTAAACAAAATATGATCATTAGTACAAAGGGGAATTAGCATCGATAGCACAATATCCAAAACAATTTGCTGTCATTTCAGAACAACGGACACCTCATATATAAATGTCCAACTATTGTGAGACGTCAAAGCTTCCACCATGTGCTTCCAAGGACTCATCAGCTCCAGCTGCCATCTAGAAAAATCGAGCAGTCACCGATTTAGGCAGCAAACCAGCTGGCGTTTAACAGCAGCCAGAACACACTTCAGTTCACATCACAGCGCGGACACGGCACCACCCAACTTGAGCTTTTTAACATTCATCTACATGGGGCGATAAATAGAACACTTATTTAGTAATAGAACACTTGGTTGCTACCAGGCATGATAACAGAAAGTCTCAATACTATAAGATAAAACTCATATGCTAATTTGGTACATACGAACAAGATTACCAAAGTACAACCATGTACCAGAAACAAAGACCAGCTTTGCTGGATAAAAGACTTAACCACTCAACAATAAGGACTTCTTGTAGTTCTGTCCAAAACAGGACAAGCCACTTAATTTGTTCATAGGAATATATATTCTACACAAAATCTAGCATGGAATATGCATTTTAACATCAGCAAAGCATTATCCACAGCATCCATGTTGAATCAATCATTAAATTCCAATTCCAAAAGGATATACAGGGGCACACGAAGTTACTACACACAGAAAAATCAGTTTCTGGACAGTAAAAATTAAGTGGCTGCTGCTCGCAAAGAGCCCAAACAAATTTTGCAACTGATGCCCACAAGTATAGGGGATCGCTGAAGTCTTTGTTGGGAAGTATTACCCAAATTTATAGTTTGACACGATGGGAACACAAGAATATTAATAAGACCTTAGCAATTGAGGCGTCACTCTCAACCACACCTGTATATCAATAACTTGCAGCAGTAGTAGTGATGGCAGTAAAGGATTCAAGCGAGCAGAAATAAAACAACAATAGTAACAAGGATTTCCCAGTTTTCACCGGAAAAGTGAAAGTGTAACTCAGAGATTTAAAACGTAGGCATGAGGTGACAGCGGGGCGTTGCATGAATGAGATTGATCATATAATAAAATAAAGCTAGCAATGGGGTTTTTCTCTAACTCCGATGTATGTAGGTATGTGTTCCTTAAATAGTTGTGCGTACTAACCAAGAGAATTTGCACAACATCTATTGCCCTACCTGCCCATTTCACCGGGGCCAACTTGGAACTACAGGTAATTAAGGTCTACCCTTTCGTGTAGACCGGGACAATGCATTAACACTCCATAAACACATAGGATCCTCAAACTAAAACATCTCCCCCCTTGTTTTCCCTATATGTCACTTTTAGGGTTCGCAGGTTCAACACAATAGCAGGTGATACACTTTGCAGGTAAATACCAAACTCAATTATATGATGAAGCAAATAAGTTCAGTACTGAAATCATGCAACTCGGGCCCTAGTAGCAAGCATTAAACATAGCATAAGTGCACCAACACAATACAAAAGTATCCTCAAGATAAACCCTAGGATTATCAAACAACGGGTAGCATTACATGGTCAATCTCATCCAATCCCCATCCACCTCACATGCCTACAGCAAACTACTCACACATGGTTATGGAGAAAGAGCTCATGGTCGATGGAGAAGAAGGCGGTGAAGATGGCGGTGAAGACGACCTCCGGATCCCTCCACCTGAGGAGAAATCCTGGATCAATCTGTCCCCGAAACGAAGAACGTGGTGGCGGCGGCGGTGTCTTTCGCGAAAACTCCTCTCCCCCTAGGGCAAGCATTTTTCTCATATATGAAGGCGTACGTCGAAGACCAGAGGCGAGATGGTGCCCGAGGCCCATTTGGGGGGGGGGGGGCACGCGGCCAGGTACAGGGGCTGCATGGGACCACCCCTTTTGGCCCTCAGGCACCCCCTCGTGTCCATCTTTTTGTCCAACGTGCTTCTTTTCCATAAAAATGACGTGGTATTTTTCCCCGATTTTATTTCCTGCAAAAATAGCCAGGGGAGAGACTTTGCTAAAAACAGCGTTATAATCAGCAGTTTTATTCAAATAAGGAAGGACCCCGGAGCAAATTATGAGGCAATGTGCTTGGAAAAGTGGATGCATTTTGGATGCATCAGCTCCCCCAAGCTTAGCTCGTTGTTTGTCCTCAAACAACTCAAACATAGTGCAAAAGCGATAAAAAGACTTTGACAAGAACTTTGCATTGCATATGTAACACTGTTTAATAGCAACAAGTACTCAACACTTAATTCCTACAACAACTAACAGAATGCTAGCAAAGGTATATCTCATCAATGTTAAAGCATCTATACATGTTGCAAGAGAAATAACACATAGTGTTAAGGCTTGGATGAGTTTGCCTAACTGTAGAAATAAACAAAGGTTCTTGCATCGCTTTTGATTGAATCATGTATTGACTAGTGAACTCATTGTGCTTACAACCTTGCTCTCAATTTTATCAAAACATTTGATGTTCCCTATTATGACTCACATGCTTGACAAACTTGTAGTTAAAAGCCTCATGCCCCGTGAATACGAGTACCTACACCATGTGTTACTCAACTCGTGTAGCTAGGCAAGCTCGAGTTTTTTTTTCAGTCATTGCGAGAATAAAAGCATCATTAAGAGCATCAACCGGGGTACCTCTTGTCCTAGGACATGGACAAGCCCATGTCCAAACAACAAGACAAACGGACAATGAACAATCTCAGCACTTCGTTTATTTACTAATGGTTTAGCTTTTTATTATAAAGTGCATCACTGAATGTTCACTATGATATGCCGTAAATTTCCATCATGAATGATGCATGGCTTGAGTTGGTGGCCCGGGCGTCTCTCTAGTCAATTGTTCCCACTCCTCAAACTTACTAAGTTTCCACATTTATTTCGACATGATAGGCATCCATAGACAAAGTTACATGAGATCAACTAATTTTAATTTAAGTGCAATGTTAAAAGCTTTCCATGTGTCAGCACATTGAAGCTAACTCGTAACCACTGAGCTTGTCAAGCATATGACTTCATTTTTAACATTTGAAAAATTCTTTCACTTTCTCTGTGGTTGGCAAGTTTAGTAAGCACAATGGGATGCGTAGACCTTTGTTTAGAACTACAGTTGTTCAAACCATAGCCAAGTATTATCACTAAATAATATCTCACTTGCATCATCATACACACTAAACCATGGAGAAGATAAACATTTGCTACCAGTTCCCTAGATGTTAAAGAAACTATGATGTGCACACTTGCTGTTATTAAAAAGTTCTCATAAGCACGGCAAAGGTGTCATACCTTTCATCTACTTCATGCACATCAGCTCATCATTGTTGTTCTCCTCTCCCAACTTCGAACTGCACAATAAAAACTCAAATCTGCCAGAAAATGTCACTGCATTCAGTACTGTTTTTACCCTACTTAAACACCTCAGAATTTTCTCATATTTTACAGGTGTGTAGGTCGTGAAAAGTTGCAATTGTGGTTAAAATTTCAGCTCAACTGGAGTTAAAGAAAAAGAATGAAAAATAAAACAGTGAGCAGATTTCAGCAATTCCTGCACCTCCATTTTTGCATCGGATTCAAGAAAACGAATATCTTTTTGTTCTTTTTGGTTTTTAGAAGCATAAGGTAAATTAACAGAAGTAAATAAGCAAGAAGAAAAAATAGAATCTTTTTGTGTTTTTGCGATTTCAAAGCAAAAACTGAAACAAAATAAGAGTGATATAAAACAACGAAATGAGAGGAAGAGAAGTACTCCCCCAAGCTTGCAGTCAAGCTAATATCCTGAGTGGTAGCCATATCCACCACTTCCACCTCTAAGGTGGTAACCATATGTGTAGCCCCCCATGCCTGGGTATTGTGGCCTCTCTTGAGGTTGGTACACCTGCATCGCTGGAGCTTGTGCCTCCTCCTGCGGTGGCTCTTCCCTCACGATCCACTTACCAGTGCTCCTGTCAAAGAGGTCAGTACAGGGGAGCCTAATGGACACTTTCTGTCCATTAGTACTCAAATATGTGTAGAGATGAATCCCTCCATACGGAACACTCATTCCCATGTTGGAAATCAAAGCAAAATCAAGTAATGTGGACTTCTCTACAAGGGTTCCCATATTATCATTATATCCTCTTTCATATTTAATGTATTTATAGACTAAAGTAGCAATAGCACCAGCGTAAATTGGGGTTTCATCAGTGGCATTTCTCCTTACAACATTATGCAATGATCTAGCAAGAATTACCCCCAAGTTATACTCACATGGTTTGTTCTCTTTTGCACATTTAAGCAAATAAATAATAGGTCCAGTGCAGGCAGAAGTGTTGTCTCTTGCAAGAAAGCCTCTTGCAAGGAACAACGCAAAGTACCTCAAGCTAAGGTGCTGTATGTGAGTAAATTTTCCCCTATTTAGTCTATCAAGGGAATTAACAGAAACAAAGCGCCAGAAATTAACAAGTTCAGGATTTGAATCAGCACCGGTTTCTTCCCAACTCCCCATGTTTGCTACACCTATAGCATTGCAAAACTCATCTAGAGACATAACAAGACGCTCTCCCTTCATACTAAACTTGCAAACAAAAGTGAGAGAATGTGCCTTACTTTTATTTTTGTGCCTACGAGTCTCGGGCCCTTCGAACCTGAAGGTAGAGAGGAACTCTCGTGAGAGTTCCTCGTATGTGTCCTGTGGGTTTTGAGCAAATGTCAGCAGCCCGGTCGCTATGGCGAAGGAGTTGAAATCCTCTTCCATTCCCCATTGTTGAAGAACACGGGGGTCTTGCCATCTCGTCGTGTGAATCCTCAACTTCTCCCCCACAAATGATGTGGAGTCTTCCCAAAGGTGATTGTCATTGTAGTTGAGGGAGACTCTGCATGCTCTTCTCTTGGGTCTTGAGCTCATCCCAAGCAATCCTTTGCCCTTGCTAAACATGGTACCTTGCTGCCCATTAATAAATTTCAACAAAAATCAAGATGTGAAACTATAATACAACGTTAAGCCATCCACATCTAGTCTCCACATCAATATCAACTAGAAAACTTAAATCCATGGATTTCTCATTCATATTTAGTGACACCTAGTGCAGTAAAATACTTCATATATAAAGCACAAGAACAAAAACTAATTGGATGAGTGGGGAAGTCACATACCAAGGAGTAATCCCACCAAACAGATTCGAGAAAGCTGCTCTAAACTTGGAGATCCAAGGAGAGCAGCAAGAGAGCACAATTTTTTTTTGGAGAAAATACCTGGAGCTGGTTTTCTGTCGAGAGGAAGGAGATGAGCCCCGACTCCTCACCTAACTTCACCTGTGGACCAAAGTGGGGGGTCCCATGCAGCCAGGTACAGTGGCCGCGTGGGGCACCCTGTTTTGGCCCCTGGTGTCCCTCTTTTGGCTGTGAGCTCTCCCGTGAAAACAACTTACCTCTGAATTTTTCTGGAATTTTTTGAGAAAATTTTCTACAGAGACTTTTTCAAACTAGATTTCTGAAATTTCTATACTTTGAAATAAATATGCCCAAGCAAATATTCTAAGAATTCTTGAGTATATAAAATAAAAAATGCAAGCAATCTTTATAGGAATCAAGTTTGCATCATTTCCATATTAATAATGAGGTTGATCAGGTCTCATTAATAATATGTAAATGATATAACACATGATCTTTATTTTTATATATAAAGAAGAGTTTCAAGTTACCTCATATTTGATTGGAATAGTTCCAATCATTATGGTAGCATATTTTTGGTTCAGGAGGTGGTAAGGGAATTTCAAAGCTTCCAACTATAAGAGTATTTCTTTTAATGCAATTCACCATTTGGTTTACCATTGTAACAGCTTTCTTCTTGGGGAAATAGATAGTGTGCTCCTTTCTTTAACATTGAATGTCACTTTGCTTTCAGTGCAATCTATCACAGCCCCTGCAGTGTTTAAGAAAGGTCTACCAAGGATAATAGACAAGTTATCATCCTCAGGCATGTCTAATACAACAAAGTCTGTAGGGATTAACATATTAGCAACAGAAATAGGTACATCCTCACATATTCCAATAGCTATAGCAGTTGATTTATCAGCCATTTGCAATGAAACTTCAGTTGGAACCAATTTGTTTAAATCAAGTTTCTTATACAAAGAGAAAGGCATGACACTAACACCAGCCCCCAAATCACATAGTGCATATCTCACATAAGTTTCTTTAATATGACAAGGAATGGTTGGAATACCGGGATCTCCACGTTTTTCAGGCACTTTCCCTCTAAAGGAGTAATCAACAAGCATAGCAGTAATAGCATCAGTAGAAATCTTTCTTTTATTAGTGACAATATCTTTCATGTATTTTGAATAAGGAGGAATTTTAATAGCATCAACAAGAGGAATTTGCAAATATAAAGATTTAATCAACTCAAAGAACTTCTCAAATCTAGTGTCATCCAAAGTTTTCATTACCTCTTGAGGATATGGTATGGGTCTTTGTACCCATGGATCCCTTTCTTTACCTTTTTGTGGATTTGGATGGTTTTTCTTCTTGTTCTTCTCAGTAGATGGTTGAGGGTCTTCCTTCTCAGCTGCTTCAGGTTCTTCAACATTTTCACCTTCTTGTAGTTCTTTTTCAGGTGAGGATGATTCCTCCTCTTCATTATTATTATCTTTAGTCTCAGCATCAGAAATAGAGATATCATTATCTTGTTCTTTAGAATCATCTTTATCTTGGTTTTCAATGGGAGATTTGCCTGCAGAAAGTTTCTTCTTTTGAGCTTCTTGCTCTTTCCTCTTAGGATGGCCTTCAGGATAGTCGGGGTCCTGAGTTCTTGCACCTCCCCTAGTATTAACTCCACAAACCTGTTTCTTCATATTAAGCTTTTCATACAATTGATTTTGAAGAGAAATCATTTGTTCTACTTGATTATTCATCATCTCACAATGTTTAACAATTCTTTTTACCTCTCCCACATTAGCATGCAAACTTTCACAAAGAAATTTAATTTTGTGAGAGTTTTCCATGATCATCATTCTAATATTATGCTCTTCAGGATCATGACGATAAGCAAAATCATTCTCATATGATACTTAAAGGATGTTACCTTTTCATTACCTTTTGTGGTGCTAATAACATTGACTGGGATAGGGAAACATGGTCGATCATTAGGAAGTTTGACACCCATTTCAGATAATTCCTTGAGATGAGAGGTTTTAATTCCCTTCTCTTTAATGTCCTTTGAGGCTTCTTTCATTGCCTCTTCGTCCAGTTTGAGTATACCTCCTTTCTTCTCCGGAAATATATCATCAGTATTCCAATCATCATAATTCTTTGAGATAGTTTGCAATAACTCAATTGTTTCATCAACGGTCCTTTCCCTGAAAACATTACCTGCAATACTATCAAGATAGCCTCTGGTGTTTTCAGTTAGTCCATTGTAAAATATATCAAGTATTTCATTATTCTTGAAGCCATGGGTAGGACATTTCCTAACCATCTTATTATACCTCCCCCAAGCTTGGGGTAAATCCTCCTTCTCTTTCTGTGAAAAAATACTAATCTCAAGGGTTAGAGCATGAATTTTATTAGAAGGGAAGTACTTATTAAAAAACATCCGCAAACATTCTTCCTTGCTAGTAATACATCCAGGTTCTAAACAATTATACCAAGTTTTAGCACTTCCTCCCAAATAAAAAGGAAACAATTTTAAGAAATAGTAGCGTTGGTTAATTTCATCTTTCCCAAATAATACAGATAAATCATGCAAATCAGCAATGTGATCGAAAGGAAACTCATCCTCTCTCCCACAAAACTTAAACTTCTCAGCCCTTCCAATCACTTCAAGATCAACGTTAAACTCATAGTCTTTATCATTAATTTTAATAGCTGGACCATTCATTTTATCAGTAACAGGAAAATAGTCATCAAGAGGAGAATTTATATAGCTAGCAAGTTTATCCGTTTCATCATAATTTGGACTCATGAAAGCCTTAATAATAGCATCCTCTTTCTCAGAAGTTTCCATATCATCACAATATTCCCTATCTTCTTGTTCAGATTCCACATTTTTACTAATAGAAGATTCAGGATTCTCAGGTGTTTCAGTTATCTCAGATATTTCAGGAATTTCAGGTGTTTCAAGTGTCACTTCTTTGTCTATGCTACCACATGTTAAATCAATTTCATTACTAGTAGACATTTTAGACAATGGTGAACTAGAAACAATCTTTCCCTTTTTTTAGGAACAACAGCAGAAGCAACATCAGGTGAAAAGTTTTGCCTACTTGGCAAGTCCTTACCTCCTCGAGTAGTGGAAGGCCTCACTTCCTTAGGAGTGCTCTTCTCCTTTCCCATGGTTAGGAACAAGCAAATGCAGCAAATAAATGATATCAAGTTGTCTTACCAATAAAGCTAGGTTCCCCGGCAACGGCGCCAGAAAATGTCTTGATGTCCACAAGTATAGGGGATCGCTGAAGTCTTCGTTGGGAAGTATTACCCAAATTTATAGTTCGACATGATGGAACACAAGAATATTAATAAGACCTTAGCAATTGAGGCGTCACTCTCAACCACACCTGTATATCAATAACTTGCAGCAGCAGTAGTGATGGCAGTAAAGGATTCAAGCGAGCAGAAATAAAATAGCAATAGTAACAATGATTTCCCAGCTTTCACCGAAAAGTGAAAGTGTAACTCAGAGATTTAAAACGTAGGCATGAGGTGACAGTGGGGCATTGCATGAATGAGATTGATCATATAATAAAATAAAGCTAGCAATGGGGTTTTTCTCTAACTCCGATGTATGTAGTTATGTGTTCCTTAAATAGTTGTGCGTACTAACCAAGAGAATTTGCACAACATCTATTGCCCTACCTGCCCATTTCACCGGGGCCAACTTGGAACTACAGGTAATTAAGGTCTACCCTTTCGTGTAGACCAGGACAATGCATTAACACTCCATAAACACATAGGATCCTCAAACTAAAACATCTCCCCCTTGTTTTCCCTATATGTCACTTTTAGGGTTCGCAGGTTCAACACAATAGCAGGTGATACACTTTGCAGGTAAATACCAAACTCAATTATATGATGAAGCAAATAAGTTCAGTACTGAAATCATGCCACTCGGGCCCTAGTAGCAAGCATTAAACATAGCATAAGTGCACCAACACAATACAAAAGTATCCTCAAGATAAACCCTAGGATTATCGAACAACGGGTAGCATTACATGGTCAATCTCATCCAATCCCCATCCACCTCACATGCCTACAGCAAACTACTCACACATGGTGATGGAGAAAGAGCTCATGGTCGATGGAGATGAAGGCGGTGAAGATGGCGGTGAAGACGGCCTCCGGATCCCTCCACCGGAGGAGAAATCCTGGATCAATCTGTCCCCGAAACGAAGAACGTGGTGGCAGCAGCGATGTGTTTCGCGAAAGCTCCCCCCCTAGGGCAAGCGTTTTTTCTCATATATGAAGGCGTACGTCGAATACCAGAGGCGAGACGGTGCCCGAGGCCCATTTTGGGGGGGGGGGGCACGTGGCCAGGTACAGGGGCCGCGTGGGGCCACCCCTTTTGGCCCTCCGGCACCCCCTTGTGTCCATCTTTTTGTCCAACGTGCTTCTTTTCCATAAAAATGACGTGGTATTTTTCCCCGATTTTATTTCCTGCAAAAATAGCCAGGGGAGAGACTTTGCTAAAAACAGCGTCAGAATCAGCAGTTTTATTCAAATAAGGAAGGATCCCGGAGCAAATTATGAGGCAAAGTGCTTGGAAAATTGGATGCATTTTGGATGCATCGGCAACCAAATACTTTGTGGAAAGATTGGAAANGCCGCGTCCGATTAGGATCGCACGCCTGTGGACGACTCTGAATACTGCTGGAGCTGGACCACGTGGCTGACAGAGTAGAAGAGGGACATACCGAGTCCAATTCCACATTCCATCCATCTCTCCCTCTTCAACCGGCAGATCCATATCCTCCGCCGGCACCGCCGCTCCTCAAGAAGGCCCCCGCCGCCGGACGCCAACCTGCCGTTGCGGAGGTTCCTCGGCCGAGAAGAGGTCCACTGCCGCCACAATATCCCGACCTGTGCGACGAGGGCTGAACCTCCTTCCACCGCCTGCCTCTTGGCGGCGCTGGCGGACGTCCTGCGAAGAAGTCAAGCAGTTCTGGCTGCTGGTATCCCACGAGTGGCAGCGACGGCCTTCCCCGCTCCGCAACCTCCTCCTCCCTACATCTCGACCGGTGGTCGCCGCTACACCTAGCTTGCGGCGTACCCGGTGGAGCTACGGGTGGAGCTGGGCCCGATCCGCTACAGCGCCGTCGCGCGCGGGCTCGAGCTCAACGCCGTAGCGCTCCCCGTGCCGGAATCCTTCCCCGCCAGGGTCAACTGCGCGGCGCCGCGGCCGTCGCCGAGGTCGAGCTTGCAGCCTCACCCTGGGTGGCCCCGCGCTCGCCTTCGTCCTATGCTGCGTGGACATCTCGCTCGCCCTCAGGTAACTTATCCAATTTCTTACGGGTGTGATCCTGGCAATGCATTAGTGATTGTAGTGTTTGCACCGGAGAGCCATGGCTAGCCAGGGGCGTATCCAGTGGGGGTGCCATGGGTGCCATGGCATGTAACATTCCAAGATTTTGAAATTTTTGAAAAATCAGAAAAATCAAAAACTTTTTGAAAATTATTATATTTTGTTTTGGAAATCCAAAATCATGCATGGCATAATTTTTGTATTGTCACTTGTGTGATTTTTCTATGTTTATTTGTGTGTTTTGTATTTGTTAGATTATTCGGAGAGTCACGAAGATTTGGTGGTTGCTGCTCCTGTCACTCTTGTTGCCAAGGCAAGTGGCACACTTGCATATTTTTGTCCTATTATTTTGATATATGCATGTGGCGCCCTCGCTTAGAAAAGCAAGACCACGTAGTGAAATATGCTATTCCCTGGATCGAGTATGGATAGCAACTCACAAAAGATGTAATATCATGCATCAATGTCAAATATTATTACAACGCGATACGAATGATCCAGGAGTAAAATAATCTCTTACAACTTTGCATAGCCGAGGCTAGCTTTAAAAGAGTAAAGAGTTCAACAATTTATTCAGAGTTCACACGCAGCAATATAATAGCACAGAGCTCCTTCATCTCCATGAGCCACTGGCGATCATGTTGGTTGTAAGCTCGAAGACACGTCTCACTCATCGTCGTAGTAGCCTGCAACATTTAACGTTGCAGCCCAGGGAATTTGGGTCAATACCTTGTAACAGGCCGGCAAGTGAATACTATGGTGGCTTATAAAATGGCAAGACTAATACTACATGCTTATCTGGTTGGTGAGGTTGAAGGCTATTGCATAAAGCCAATTTTGTCCTACTTTTCACAAACATTTTATTCTCAACTTTTCAATATGAGACACACCCATGGAACGCATCCAAGGTCTCATATACCCGTGTTCACCCATCAAATTTTATTATGAAATTGGAATGAAGAGATCCTCCGACAACTTCCTTGCTTAGCTACTCAAAATTGTCCGTAACCGGGGACACGGCTATGATCATAGTTTTATTACTCTCGAGAGTTTGTGACACTTTCCCCACTAGACTCGATCGACCCATTCCATCCTTAACCCTCATTTAGTGAAAAGGAAAGGAGAAGACCGAGACGAGACCTTTTGGAAGCTCTTTCCCAACCACTACTGGCTTGACCCGTTCCAACCTACATCCCCTACATCTGCTTGTCAAGCCAGGTCGGTTCCATGCTACTTACTTGGTCAAGACAGAGCCCATATGCCTAGTGGCTGCACTGGAAGAAACTACTCATGGAGTGACATCGAATCTCAATACCCTGGGTGGCCATCCACAAGTGCACCTACTCAGGTTCACACCATGAAAATGGGCCTGATCAGCCACTCAACTTTAAACATCCGAAGCCCTCCATTTCCACCCGAGTGGTTCATTAATTTAGTAGAACTTTCACCTAACTTACTACAGCAAAAACTTTCACAATTGCAGCAAGCATTTCTACTAAATTAATATAGGTACCTAGTCAGCAGGAAAAGATCTAACAGGCTTGCATAGCATAATTAAAACAGTAGTAAACCTATCATGCAAACTACTAAGATAATCTATAATGCAATAACAAAATAATAGGTCCTTCATGAGCTTGTGTATACACTTGCCTTTGAAATATGACGTTGCTCACACACTCTTATCGAAGTAACTCGTAGCTCTCCGTTCAATCTATACAATAACAAGAACAATCATAAACAACAATACAACATTCAAATAAAACAAACATAACAACAAACATGGATAGAAACAAACTTAACTAGGTTGGTGGTCCAAGTTTCAATACATGATCCAATATGCAAAATGAATCATGTATTTGGGTTAGGGTGTCCAATTATGGTCGGCATGAGAACAAGATAGCTCACCCAAGGAGAACGAATGTCGTTGTAGCCGAGGAGAAAGACGACCACGGGACATGATGTAGACAGGTAGTCGACGTAGATTATCATGCATGACCTCCGGGAAGTAGTCGATGTAGTCGAGGTAGAGATGCGCAAGAACGGGGCGCAAGTTGTTACGCGATTGTTGTAGACGGCCGGTGCGCGACATGCTCTGGTGGCGATCTTCGGCGTCGTGGACGGTAGGACTTCAACGACGGTGCGATAAACCGAAACAAAAAGGTGCACCAACATGTCCTGGGGGTAGGCCTTGACGAGGGGAATCTTCTGGTGTGAGGAATTAATGGGGTGGACACCATGGAGAACAAGATCCTACGATGAACTCGATTTTGGGCGGTGCGATAAACCGAAACAAGAAGGTGCACCACCATGTCCTGGGGGTAGGCCTTGACGAGGGAAATCTTCTGGTGTGAGGAATTAATGGGGTGGACACCATGGAGAACAAGATCCGACGATGAACTCGATTTTGGGACTGAAGTTGGCATATTTGGTATGGCCTGTAGAGGGCTCCTCATGGAAAACTTTATGAACGAGAATGATAGAGGAGGATGAGGAACACGATGTGACATGATTGGATCGTCTTTATACACTTTGAGGAGGGAGATCGGGAGATGGATGCCAACAAGTGCCATTCGGTTCACCGAGTAGGATTGTAGAAATAAATCCTCGAAGTGAGAAAATAATTGTCTGAATGGAACCTCTATCTAATTTACAGCATGTTTCGTGTTGAAGTCGAGAGGAAATAGTCACTAGAATAGGTGGAATAGGGAGGGGAAAAGATACAGCCATGTGTGTTGTAACATACGACCTGTACGTGCTCGTGCACGAGAAAAGGAGCAGCTCGGTCGGGATGGTGGGGGGCTTCTGGGCTTCGGGTGGTCGTCGTGCTCGGGCGAGTCAACGATGGCGTGCGTCGCAGCGAGGCAAAGACGATGGCGTGGCCCACGATCTCGTTTGTGTCCTGGAACAGCGACGAGGAGTGGACGGAGCGACGGCGGCGATGACGACCTCGTGTCGAGCACGGAAGCGATGATTGGCTGCGGAAAAAAATAGAGGATAGGGTCAGGAGGCTGCGCACGGTCATGGGGAAGAGGAGGAGACCATAAAGGGGCGGTTCGGTCAGCAACCGTGGCCGGAGAAGATTGAGAAATTCGGCGGCGAGGCGGAGCTCCGGCGAAGAAATTCGGCGGACTAGGCGCACGATTCAGAGGGGTAGGAGAGGGGAAATGGAGAGGAGGCCGAGGGCTTCGCATAGAAACAAACGGCGATTGATTTGGTGGTGTAAATCGCCCGCAATCAATTTGGAAGAGGAGATAGCCATTGAACCGTAACGGACGTGCGTTACGTCCTGAGGTTGAAGATGCTGATGACGTTATCTATTTTTCTTTTTCTTTATTTCTGCTTTCTTTTATATCTTTTGAAATAGAGCTCCAATTCAATTCAAATAAATTGGTAAAAATTTGTAAAAATCAAAATATCCATTTTAAATACTTTGAAACCTTTTCCACAATATTATATTGTGAAATAAATTCAAATATTCCATAAAGGCCTATTTGGCAACTTTATGTCATTTTATGAAATAGGGGTTTTATAATATCTTTTCAAATCATTTAAAATCCAGAAAATATTATGAGTAATAAAATTAAATATAAAACATGATAAACTCATTTTCATAATAAAATAATTTAGGAGAAATCTTTTTATTAAAACATAGTTTGATAAATCCTCTTAAAACAATTACCCATTTATCTCGGGCTATATAAAATAATCCCAAATAAATATTTTATTTCCAAAACTTTAAAACTTGAAAATAGGAGGTAAAAATAATACTTAAAAGAAAATATCTTTAAAGATGTCAAAAATATCTTTAAAAAAATATTCTTCATATTTGGAGGCTTTCATTTATCTAATAACAAAAGTTTTAGAATTTCGTGATTTTTATAACATTCCAAAGTTTTGGGATGTTACAATGCATGTGTAGTAATACTTGGAAAATAGCATGATAGGCTTATTAGTATTGCTATGCTAAACATGTTTAGAATAGTGCTCCTATACTAGTTGGTCTTGAATCCTATTATAACTTGGTAGAATTATGGAAATGCTATGCTAAACGTTGTTTTGTGAAAAAGTAATATTCTACTAAGTTAAAGAAACTCCTGGGTGGATGTGGTATGTGGATGGAGGTTTATAGTTGAGTGGCTACTCGGAGCCATTGTTAGCAAATAAACCGTGCCGGTATGTGTCCGGTGCGTGTGTGCGTGTGTGTTGCAGGGGGCGGGCATGAGCCAGGCTTGTGTTGGATCCTGCCGCTAGGACTAGGCTGTTAGAGAGATTATAGGAGGTGATCGTGTGCAGTCCGTTGGACGCTGGCTGCGTCAGGTGCGCAGACCGGGCGAGTGGATCACAGACGTGTACGAGCGCGTCGTGTGCGGAACGTACGGATCAAGCCGCATGTGTAGATGCGTGTGAAGTTTGTTGTACATGCACGTAAAGATCGGCCGGAGGAGTTGCGTAGGCGCTGCGTCGCTGGATGGCTATAAAAGGCCTTGTAATCGTTAATGTAATCTGTGCCAGCTGATAGAAAGGAAATTAGGGTGTTGGTGCGCCCGCGGCGGCGTTCGTGCGCCGGGAAATAAATCTGCTGTCTCCATTGCCTTGCCTCCGTCTTCCACCTCTGTCCGTGAGCTGCGAGAGAGAGCGAGCTAGCTAGGTTATCGCTAACAATTGGTATCAGAGCCATGGCACTGGTTCCGCACGGTGCCGGGGGAGGCTCGGTGTCGCTGACCTTCCCGGTGCTCACGCCGGCGAACTACACCGTCTGGGCTATCAAGGCGGAGGCGATCCTCGACGCCGCGGGCGTTTGGGAGGCAGTGTCCCCTGCGGATGGCGTGGAGGTGGACGAGAAGAAGAACAGCTCGGTGGGCTGTCGGAGGACATCCTCATGCAGGTCTCGACGAAGAAGACGGCGAAGGAGGTGTGGGACAGCCTCAAGACGAGGTTCGTCGGCGCCGATCGCGTCAAGGCGGCGCGGCTCTCCACTCTCCGAGGGGAGTTCGACAAGCTGTGCATGGCGGATGGGGAGCTGCTGGACGACTTTGCCGGCAAGATCAGCGGCATGGCGGCGAGGTACGCGAGCCTCGGCGCGACTCTCAGCGACGCCGAGATGGTGAAGAAGCTGATCGACACCGTGCCGGACCGGCTGTACACAGCGGTGGCCGGAATTGAGCAGTTCTGCGACGTCGACAAGATGTCGTTCGAGGAGGCGCTGGGTAGGCTCAAGGCGTTCGATGAACGTTCACGGCGCCGCACGCAGGCGCTGGCCGGCAGTGAACGAGGCGACGGCCAGCTCCTGCTCACGGCGACACAGTGGGAGGCGCGGCGACGTAAGGGCGGCGGCGGCCACGACCACGACGATGACGGCGGGAGCAGCGTGGACTCGGGCACCAAGGGACGGCGCGGCAGGTGCTACAACTGTGGCGTTGGTGGCCACTTCTCCCGTGATTGCCCGGAGAAGAAGGAGAAGGCGCTTCTCGCCGACGTCGACAAAGAGGAGGCGCTTCTGTAGGTCACGGTTTAGGAGGAGATTGTTAGCAAATAAACCGTGCCGGTATGTGTCCGGTGCGTGTGTGTGCGTGTGTGTTGCAGGGGGCGGGCATGAGCCAGGCTCGTGTTGGATCCTGCCGCTAGGACTAGGCTGTTAGAGAGATTATAGGAGGTGATCGTGTGCAGTCCGTTGGACGCTGGCTGCGTCAGGTGCGCAGACCGGGCGAGTGGATCACAGACGTGTACGAGCGCGTCGTGTGCGGAATGTACGGATCAAGCCGCATGTGTAGATGCGTGTGGAGTTTGTTGTACGTGCGCGTAAAGATCGGTCAGAGGAGTTGCGTGGGCGCTGCATCGCTGGATGGCTATAAAAGGCCTTGTAATCGTTAATGTAATCTGTGCCAGCTGATAGAAAGGAAATTAGGGTGTTGGTGCGCCCGCGGCGGCGTTCGTGCACCGGGAAATAAATCTGCTGTCTCCATTGCCTTGCCTCCGTCTTCCACCTCTGTCCGTGAGCTGCGAGAGAGAGCGAGCTAGCTAGGTTATCGCTAACAGCCATGTCTATGGTTTTACCCGAGTATGTGCACTTGTGGATGGCCACCCAGGGACGAAGAGACCGATGTTACTCTGAGTTTAGTGAGCTTACCGTGCAGCCATATGTCATATGGGCTCTGGCTTGACTAAATATGTAGTATGAAACCGGCCCGGCCTGACAGGTGGTGGTAGAGGAATGTAGGTGGAGCGCGTCAGGACGGCAGTGGTCGGGAAAATACTTCGGAAAAGTCTCCTCTCCATCCTCTCCTTTCCTTTTCACTTCAAGAAGGTCAAGGTCAGAATGGGCTGATGGATTCTTATGGTGAAAGTGCACAACCTCTGCAGAGTGTCAATCTAAGTACTTAGCCGTGTCCCCGGTTACGGATAATTCTGAGCAAGCTGGACGAGGACGTCAACGGAGGATCTCATCATTCTAATTTCTCTAAGTTAAAATTTTGAAGGGTGAACAAGGGTAGTTGAGACAATGGCTTTTATGCCATACTTGTCTCGTTTAGATGAAAAAGTGTTTTGAAAAGAGATAGGAAAAATTGGGTTTATGCAAAATAGCCTTCAAAACTCCACAAGCCAAATATGCATATAGGTTATTCGAGTTCTCCTCTATGAGTCCACAAAGTGTCACTTGCCAGTTCCATTTTATGGTTCTGACCCACCTTGTTGATACATTTTATTAGGTTGTTCTAACGATGAGTGAGGATCGTTTAAGGGTTTCGAGTCTGCAACCAACATGTTTCGCCTGTGGCTACATGAAGATGATGGAGACTCCATGCAGAATAATGTTTTCCGCTGTTTACTCTTTCCAGCTAGCTTCGTGCTATGCAAAGTTGTAATCGAATATTTTCCTAAGTCTGGATTCGCCTGTAATAATTGATACATTGTTGTGATATTTCATCGTAAACTGTGTGTGCAAATGAATCGATCCAGGGGTTTGCACTATACACAGGGATCTTGCCTAATTTTAAGTGCAGGTCCGCTACAGATGGTATCAGAGCACTGTGTTGCCTGTAGGTTCGAAACCCTAGGTTTGGATAGAAATAGGATTTGACCATAGGGTTGAAAATCTATTTTTATTCAGTTATAAAATAAACATGTATTTCATTTTAAACTTTTCCTTGTACTCTCATCTACTCTTTTTCTAGATGACCCGCCTCTTTGTATTCCTCAAGATGTGTTGCTGATGACCATGTCCTTGAAGTGCGAGTCTGCTACTTCATATGCAATTCTGCGAGTCAACACGAAGCACGACATGCAAGACCATTGAAGAAACTAGATTTATAGTACATAACACATAGAAGGTTTTCAAGGAAGTTGAAGAAGAACATGAAGCACTCAAGAAGGAGATAGACTAGACCACCACTTTATTAGAACAACGATAACGTGATAGTGTATTGATCATACTAACTTAGTTGGTATGGCAATACTAGGTTGTTTGTTTGTGTTGGGAATTTGTTGCTTGGTGTGATGAATGTTTGCTAGATGGTGTTGTAATATGAATTACCTTGATATGTTGTGTTTGGGTAGGAATACTTCTCTTAGAATCTTTCTATCTCTACTTATCTCTGCTAAACCCAATAAGATGCATCACCAATATGCCAATCAAAGTGACCTACCGCGTGTAGTGCAGCAACTGATAGCCACCTCCATGAAAGATGCACCAAGTGAGCCACCAACTCAAGCATAGGATGGAAAGCTTGTTACACCAAGGAGAAGAATCACAGAAGAAGCTATGACTTGTGAGCTTATGTTGTGTAGGAGCTTACGCAACCTCAATAGATTTGAAGGATCGGTACTTTAGTTTATGTTGTCTTGCAGATTGGAAACTTTCTGTCAAACAAGTGAGGTTGCCCGAGAGATAGGCTACATGATTCACCTATCTACATATTGAGGAAATGATACGGGTGCAGGATGGACTGATCACCATTCCTACTACTCATATTATCCGCCTTGATATTTGGATTGGTAAATCTGAGTGACAAACCTATAAGAGAGACGACGTTGATGAGCCTGAACCACCGGAATATTATAACCCTAGGTGAGGCAAGTGTTGCCAATACGTAAGATATACGGTGAGGATAAATCTCCGCCCTCGTGAAGAAGAAGGAATCCTGCAATGAAAGTTTTTGACTACCATGAGAGTTTCATTAGAAATCATATGGAGTTTGTTTCGAAAGAAGTCAACATTGAGATGGAAGCATTTGAAGGACATCAACAGGAAAGCCCTACCGCGAAGGAAAGTTCTACTCAAGCCATCCTAAGGAAAAATCCAATCCAAGCCACATGAAGAGACACCCACCAATTGGAATGACGATGTATCTCTAGAAGCTCAAAGTTTTATATTAGTATTAAGGATCCCATACTTACAAGGAGCTGGTACATGTTATATCTAACGATTTAGGAAGATGAAGCACCATATCATGAGGTGAGGATATAGTTGTTTGCAATGTGACGACAAGATTCACCAGTTGACCCAGCCCAAGGGAAAGAATTCAAGACTGCCCACAAAAGTTTCTTTTAAGGGTGGTAGCCCACCCAGTTGTCCAAAACCCGGATAACCGAACCCATCATTCTTTCTAGCCTCTTCGAATCTCGGGACGAGATTCCTTTTAAGGGTGGTAGTATGTAACATCCCAAGATTTTCAAATTTTTGAAAAATCAGAAAAACCAAAAACTTTTTGAAAATTATTATATTTTGTTTTGGAAATCCAAAATCATGCATGGCATAATTTTTGTATTGTCACTTGTGTGATTTTTGTATGTTTATTTGTGTGTTTTGTATTTTGTTAGATTATTCGGAGAGTCACGAAGACTTTGGTGGTTGCTGCTCCTGTCACTCTTGTTGCCAAGGCAAGTGGCACACTTGCATATTTTTGGCCTATTATTTTGATATATGCATGTGTAGTAATACTTGGAAAATAGCATGATAGGCTTATTAGTATTGCTATGCTAAACATGTTTAGAATAGTGCTCCTATAATAGTTGGTCTAGAATCCTATTATAACTTGGTAGAATTATGGAAATGCTATGCTAAACGTTGTTTTGTGAAAAAGTAATATTCTACTAAGTTAAAGAAACTCCTGGGTGGATGTGGTATGTGGATGGAGGTTTATAGTTGAGTGGCTACTCGGGGCCATGTCTATGATTTTACCCGAGTATGTGCACTTGTAGATGGCCACCCAGGGACAAAGAGACCGATGTTACTCCGAGTTTAGTGAGCTTACCGTGCAGCCATTTGTCATATGGGGTCTGGCTTAACTAAGTATGTAGTATGGAACCGGCCCAGCCTGACAGGTGGTGGTAGAGGAATGTAGGTGGAGCGCGTTAGGACGGCAGTGGTCGGGAAAATACTTCGGAAAAGTCTCGTCTCCATCCTCTCCTTTCCTTTTCACTTCAAGAAGGTCAAGGTCAGAATGGGCTGATGGAGTCTTATGGTGAAAGTGCACAACCTCTGCAGAGTGTCAATCTAAGTACTTAGCCGTGTCCCCGGTTACGGACAATTCTGAGCAAGCTGGACGAGGACGTCAACGGAGGATCTCATCATTCTAATTTCTCTAAGTTAAAATTTTGAAGGGTGAATAAGGGTAGTTGAGACAATGGATTTTATGCCATACTTGTCTCGTTTAGATGAAAAAGTGTTTTGAAAAGAGATAGGAAAAATTGGCTTTATGCAAAATAGCCTTCAAAACTCCACAAGCCAAATATGCATATAGGTTATTAGAGTTTTCCTCTATGAGTCCACAAAGTGTCACTTGCCAGTTCCATTTTATATGGTTCTGACCCACCTTGTTGCAACATTTTAATGTTGCAGGTTGTTCTGACGATGCGTGAGCATCGTTTTAAGGGTTTCGAGTCTGCAACCAACATGTTTCGCCTGTGGCTACATGAAGATGATGGAGACTCCATGCAGAATAATGTTTTCCGCTGTTTACTCTTTCCAGCTAGCTTCGTGCTATGCAAAGTTGTAATCGAATATTTTCCTAAGTCTGGATTTGCCTGTAATAATTGATACATTGTTGTGATATTTCATCGAAAATTGTGTGTGCAAATGAATCGATCCAGGGGTTTGCACTATACACAGGGATCTTGCCTAATTTTAAGTGCAGGTCCGCTACATGGCACCCCCTAAAAAATTGTAGAAACTCATTTATCTACTAATATTTAAATTAATTCTTACCAAGTATGCTAGTATTTAGACTATTTGTTGCTAAATGCTAATATAATATGGAATTTTTTAAGCTTGGCACCCCCATCAATTTTGTCCTAGATCCGCCACTGTGGCTAGCACAAGTCCCCGTTCATTGCATTAGTGGTTATATACCAGAAAAAATGATTTGGCATGTAGTTTCCCCTTCCATTGTTTCTAAATCTTACATCCAACGTGCTGACTGCTTGTGCTACGGTCTTTGGTCCTCGACTGCTTGTGCTGCGTTTTGACTGCTTGACATATCTCTCTGTTGTGTGTTGTGGGAGTGTGCCCTGTTGTTGACACACGAACACGTCACGTGTACCCGCGGCACCGAGGGAGATGCTCAGCAACTCACTCTGCGGGAGGCTCGCCGGAAGTGCGATACGTAAGACAATTCAGCGGGCGCTTTTGTAGACCCGAAACCCCGCTCGCCCGGGAGGGACCCCGTCAGGGCGGCGTGGCGGCTATGGGCTGCCCTAGGTCGGCCTGACCGCCCCTAGAGCCTCGTGGATTCGCAGCCTCCAATCTTGAAGAACAACGAAGAACGAGAAGAAAGATACAAGGGAGAGAGATAAAGGTAGATGAACACAAAAAAGTAGTAGATGTGTTTGTTTGATTGGTGTTGTTTTAATCGGCCGTCACCCCTCATGTATATAAGGAGCGGCTGGACTTCCCGTGCAAGGAAAGGTTTGGATTCACGTCCAAAACCCTAATTGGGGCCCAATTCGGATGGACTAGTCCGAACTTTCCAAAACTGTTCGGTCTGAAACCTGACTGAATTTGCGGGTAATTTTCGTGTCAGTAAACGACCTCTAATCAAAATCTCGCAGAAGACAAAGTTGTTTGTCTCGAAAAGACGAAGAACTTTCATGTTTTAAGATTTTCCATCCGAGTCCGTCTTGAGGGTCTAATATTGATCGTACCGAAATAAGTTTGAATTGGTTCCGAATTGATCAGATTTCACAGAACGCGACTAGTACTTGTACTAGTTAGCTTCTGTTTCACGTCCTATTTTGACTGAAATCCAGAACTTGACTAGTACTTGTACTAGTTAGCTTCTGTTTCTGTCTAAACCAAAATTGACCATCAACATATGGTTTGCTGTATTTTGGCTCCACAAGTTGTATATGATCTCGGATCAAGATGGTCCAAAAACCAAAGTTGTTCGTCTCGATAATACGCACAACTTTCGTTCACATTATTTTTCCATTTGAGGTCATCTTGGTAGAATCTTTTTATAAGCCAAAATTGGTCATCAACACATGCCCCCCTGTTTTTTGGCAAAGCTTGCGTGCCAAAAAATATTTTGTCCAGGGTCATAATATAAGCACGATGTCAACACTCCATCGGCCATATGTATGCTAAGGGCGATAATCGCTATCGGCCATATATGCTTAGGCTTGGTGGCACTTGAGTAAAGCCTTTTCAGTTATTTGTCGCTAGAGAGCATCATGACTGTCGGGGAGATGAACCCCGAATACCCCAAAGAGGTTCTTTCCTTCAGACTCCACGGGCCGGCCGAACAAGTGCCGGCTGGACAACGCCGCCTGGAACCCGCCGGCTGAATCAAGCCGCCTGCGTCTACCTGGACAAAGACGTCCGGCTGGGTTGAAGCCGGACGTACCAACCGGCAGCTCCGTATCGGTGGGCTAGTCCCGCATAACCGCTCCTGGTGAACAGTACCTCCTGTCGGGCATCTCCTGTACAGAATCATGGCAACGAGCTCCAGCCGGCCCAGAAAGTAGATGATGTCATAGGGACAGACCTGTAAAATCCTTGTAACCCAAAACCCTAGCCCGTTGCCTATATAAGGCGGGATAGAGCCTCCTGCGTGAGGCAGAACACACAAGAAGCAACCAAGGGAAGGAAGAGAGACCAGAAGCAGATAGAATCATCGTCAACCTCCAGCCGGCTAGGACTTCCAGCCGGCTGCCACCTGAATACAGCTCTAGGAGCACTTTGTAGCCCGCATCTTGTGATCAAGCAATAAGAATAAGAAGAGCAGGACGTAGGGGTGTTACCTCCACAAGAGGGCCCTGAACCTGGGTAATTCGCGTGTGTTTGCGTGCTCATACCCAATCCCGCGCGAGCGCCATTGTCGCCTTGCCCCATACTTCTTTCCATCCCTGATGGATATGACGTGTAACCCACCATGACATTTGGCACCCACCGTGGGGCTAGCGACGAGCGGAGTCACATTCTACGCGGGATCCCGGACCATAGATGATCGGCGGGTCGTCTCCGGCCTCGTGCTCTCCATCGGCTCCATCGGGTGCGTCCTCGACAACACCAGGAGCTTCACCGACGTGGGCTTCACCAGCGGAGGCATCATTGTCACCCTCGGCGACTTCCACGTCTATGTCGCCGTCGCCGCCAAGGAATACCCGGAGGAGGTCTACTCGTGCTTGGCTCCTTCGGTCTTCGACGCCAGCGTCTGCGACGGCAACTCCTTCGGCTACCTCAGCTCCGGCGACGCGGACTGCGACGACGCCAAGCTCAACGTCTACGCCGAGGTGCACATGGTCGAGCACGTGGCGGCGGGAGGCGCCGTCGCGAGAACTGTTCATGAAGCTAGAGAACCCTCTCGCTTCCAGCGCAACCTTGAAGCTGACTTCGAGCTGCTGAGCACCCCCATCGCGCCGGGTGCGGATCCAGCCAAGGCGGCGGCTGAACTCGAGAGGATGCGTCAACAGATATACGACAAGGCTCTCCACCTCGCATCGACGCAGCGCCGACTCAACGCCACGATGCGCGAGTACAACACCGTCCACGGCTTCGAGCCGGCAAGAGGCAACACGGAGAAGCTGAATGAAGTCAGGCGCAAAGGAGGGGATCTCGGCGGTGCCCTGAACCGTGCTGGCCATCCGCACGAGCATTCGGACATCGTCTTGCCCGAGTACAGCTGCCCGGTGCAAAACATGAAGGCTGCGGAGGCGGCCGCAGCAGAACTACCCCATCTTCAAGGCGAGGAGCTACGTCAACAAGCACGCCGGGTCTAGGAGCTCATCGCCGCGGCCAACCGGCAGCAACGTGAAACTGAGGCAACGGCGAGCAGGGAGCATCATGAGCCGCCTCCAGGCTACGATGCAGCCGGCAAGTCCAAGCAGGGCGCCGAGGTGTCATCCACGAGTCGCGGCAGGGCGAAAGACAAGCAACCACGAGCTCATCGCGAGTTCGCATCCTCGTGACCACGGCCGCGATCTGGCTGGGCGACGTGAAGACGGCAACCGGAATGGGCCGCAAGCCGGCCACAGCGTCAAGGAGCGAATCGGACACAAGGTCACCATAGAGGAGCGCTTGGGACCGTTGGGGCCCGAAACAAGCCACGACGCTCGCATCCGCATCGACGCGCTCAAGGCATCAAGCATCATCGAAGAGGAGGACGTCGCCGCGCAGCGCTGCTTCGGACCTCGCATCCGGACCGAGCAGTTCCCGAGGGGATTTACCCTCCCAAGGGACACACCCAAGTACAATGGTACCGCGAAGCCGGAGGACTGGCTCGCCGACTACGTCACGGCGGTCAACATCGTAGGAGGCAACAAGCGGGTGGCCGTACGCTACGTGCCTCTCATGCTCCAGGGGTCGGCTCGGACTTGGCTGAACAGCCTACCGGCTAAAAGCGTCAACAGCTGGCTGGCTCGGACTTGGCTAAAAGCACCTACCTGCGCCCCAGCAATGCACAGCTGCTCGCACTGTGCAAGCAGAAGGAAGGCGAGTCGGACCGTGCTTACCTCACCCGGTGGACTAGCTTACGCAACTCCTACGAGGGGGTCCTCGAGCTCCAAGCCGTCCAATACTTCATTCAAGGCTGCCGGGATCAGACGCTGCTCAAGTATAGGCTCCTGAGGAAGAGCCCGAAGACGATGGCGGAGCTCATGGCAATCGCCGAAGAGTATGCCACCGCCGACGCGGGCATGACCAACCCGATTCGACTCGACGAAGCCGGAAGGATCATCACGGCCAAGCCGGATGCACGCCGCAGCCGGGCGGAGATCTAGGAGGGAGGAAGATCAACCCGGCGCGACGCTGACACATCCGGCAAGCGCAAGTCCACTGACGACCGCATCGAGTCCAAGGTCGTCGCCACCACTGAGGGAAGGCCAGCAGGAGGCTTCGACAACCGCCGCATGAGGACGAGCAGCGACATGCGCCGGACAAGGGCGAGGAACAGCTACGAGTTCCTACTCGATTAGCCGTGCCGGAACCATGGCGACCGGCCAGCGAACCACACCGTCAGGCAATGCAACCTTGGCCGCCCAAGGCCGCCACCGTACGAGCGACGAAATCCGCCTCCGCCCCGGATGAAGCCGGACGGGATGATCGGAGAAGCGACGACAGGCAGCGCGAAGACAGGAATCGTGATGATCACCAATGCGAACAACAAGGAGGGAACGCCTTCCATCTCCGCCACCAAGGGGTCCAGACGGATACCAGAATCCGGATGCCGCCTACATCGTATTCGTCAGCGAGCGCGACGACAAGCGAAGCCGGCGCGAACGGTTCAAGGAGGTGAATGTTGTGGTTCCACCCGTCCCCCAATATCTCAACTGGTCGCAAGAACCAATCACGTGGGATCGCAGCGACCACCCGGAGTTGATGCCCAATCCAGGCGGCTATGCCCTAGTCCTGGAGCCCATGATCATCTCCCCCAAGCGCGCCTGCACCTTCTCACGCGTCCTCATCGACGGAGGCAGCAGCATCAACATCCTCTACCGCGACACGCTGGAGAAGCTGGGCGTCTCCGAGTCCAGCTTGACGCCGAGCCGGACGGTCTTCCACGGCATTGTGCCAGGGCGAGCCGGCTCATCCATGGGTCTCATCCGGCTGGACGTCCTATTTGGCACCAAGAGCAATCACCGCCGCGAGACCATCTCCTTCGAGGTGGTCGACCACTCCAGCGCCTACCACGCCATACTTGGGTGGCCGGCGCTTGCCAAGTTCATGGCGGTACCGCACTATGCCTACCTCAAGATGAAGCTACCAGGCCCACGCGGAATCATCACCGTCGCCGGAGACTACAAGCGCTCAATCGCCTGCGCCACCGACAGCGCGAAGGTGGCCGAGACCATGGTCTGCAACGAGGAGATGCGACAATTCAAGCGCAAGGCCAGCGAGGAGAAGCTGGAGATTCCGGAGTCGGCCAAGCCGGCTGGCGAGTCGAGCTTCCAGGCGGCGCGAGATACTAAGAAGATCTACTTTGACGATAGCGACAAGTCCAAGTTCGTCACCGTGGGGGCGAGCCTGGACTCCAAATAGGAAAGCGCGCTCGTCGAGTTCCTCCGTGAGAACCGGGACATCTTCGCGTGGTCCCCCAAGGACATGCCTGGTGTACCGAGGGAACTCGCCGAGCACTCTCTACATGTCCGGCCAGATGCCAAGCCGGTAAAACAGTCTCTACGATGCTTCGCGGTAGGAAGAAGACAGTTAATCGGAGAAGAGATCGCCCGATTGCTCGCGGCCGGATTCATTAAGGAGGTGCAACACACAGAATGGTTAGCCAATCCAGTGATGGTGGAGAAGAAGAACAAGCGATGGCGGATGTGTATCGATTACACCCACCTCAACAAGGCCTGCCCCAAAGACCCATTCGCATTGCCGCGCATCAACCAAGTGATCGACTCCATAGCCAGCTGCGACCTCCTCTCCCTCCTCGACGCCTACTCCGGCTACCACCAAATTCCGCTGAACCCGGATGACCATCTCAAGACCGCCTTCATCACTCCATACGGCCCATACTGCTACACCACCATGCCGTTCGGCTTGAATAACGCGGGAGCAACATACCAGCGCTGCATGCAGAAATGCTTGCACGACCAGATCGGTCGTAACGCGCATGCTTACGTCGACGACGTCATCATCAAGACCAAGTAGAAGCACACTCTACTCGCCGACCTCAAAGAAACCTTCGACAACCCGTGCCGCTTCCAGATGAAGCTCAACCCAGAGAAATGCGTGTTCGGCGTTCCAGCCGGACAGCTACTCGGCTACCTTGTGTCAGCACGAGGAATCGAGGCCAACCCGGAGAAAATCGCCACCATCGACAACATGCGACAGCCAAGAAGCGTCAAAGACATCCAAAAGTTCACCGGCTCGGTGAGAAGGCTCTCCCGCTGTACCACTTGCTGAAGAAGACGGACAAGTTCGTCTGGAGCGATGCGGCTGATGCCGCCTTCAAAGAGCTCAAGCGTGCGATGGCCACCACTCCGGTCCTAGCACCGCCGGCTCCAATGGAGCCCATGCTCATGTACATCGCCGCCTCCAACCGAGTCTTCAGCGTCGTCCTGGTGGTCGAACGAGAGGAGGCCGTCAAGCAGCGGCCGGTGCAGCGACCAGTCTACTACCTCAGCGAAGTTCTTTCGCAGTCGAAGCAAAACTACCCGCACTACCAGAAGCTCGTATACGGCGTGTACATGGCAACGAAGAAGCTGAAGCACTACTTCCAAGAGCATCCGATCAAGGTGATAAGTGATGCTCCGCTTGCCGAGATCATAGGCAACAACGATGCAACCAGCAGAGTGGCGAAATGGGCAATCAACTTGACGGCGCACGGAGTTGAGTATGACAAGAGAACGGCGATCAAGTCACAGGAGCTGGCTGACTTCCTAGCCGACTGGACGGAGACGGACCACGTACCACCACCACCTGACTCCGGCGAGCATTGGCTCATGCACTTCGATGGTTCCAAAAGATACTGGGGACTCGGCGTTGGAGTCCTCCTCACCTCACCCAATGGGGGCCGACTCGAATACATGCTACAAATCCACTTCACAGCGTGCAACAACGTAGCCGAATACGAAGATCTCGCGCACGGCCTCAAGCTCGCCAAGGCCATGAACATCAAGCGGATCTTCTGCTACGGTGACTCCAACTTGGTGGTCCAGCAAACCACTGGTCATTGGGACGCCAAGGACCCCAACATGGCCGCCTACCACTTCTTCGTCCAGCAACTCGCGGGATGCTTTGACGGATGTGAATTCCACCACATCCACCGCTCCAACAACGAAGCAGCTGACACTTTGGCGAACATTGGCTCTCTTCGCGAGGAAATCCCACCCGGCGTCGCCCTCGAGAAGCTGTACAAGCCATCTATCACGCCAGGTCCCGGCTCCGACTCCATCCAGATGCCGCCGGGCGCGGAGTCGGCCGGGCCGGCTCCAGGCGAGCCGGAAACCGTCGAGGTCCTCGTCATCGAAGAAGCTCCGCCATGGACCCAACCCTTCCTCGCCTACCTCGCCAACGGCGAACTCCCGGCGGACGAGCCCATCGCCAGACAAATCAAACGCTGAGCAAGTGATTACACTATCATCAACAACGAGTTGTACAAACGCAGTATCTCTAGAATATTCCAGCGCTGCGTGAGCCAAGAAGAAGGAATCAAGATCCTCAAGGAAATTCATCAAGGCGAATGCGGTCATCACGCGTCATCAAGAGCAATTGTGGCCAAGGCGTTCAGGCACGGTTTCTACTGGCCGACCGCGCTGGCGGACGCAAACCAGCTGGTCCGGCTCTGCAACGGGTGTCAACGATTCGCAATACAGAAGCACACGCCGGCTTCAGCGCTCAAGACAATCCCAATCACCTGGCCGTTTGCTGTCTGGGGACTAGACATGGTCGGCCCGCTGAAGAGGTCTAGTGGCGGCATTACACACCTGCTGGTAGCCGTCGACAAGTTCACAAAATGAATTGAAGCCAAGCCGATCAAGAAGCTGGATGGACTAACAGCCGTCAAGTTCTTCAAGAGCATCATCTACCGCTTTGGCTACCCCTACAACATCATCACGGACAATGGGTCGAACTTCGTCAAGGGAGAGTTCGCCAAGTTCTGCGGCAGGACCGGCATCCGGCTCGACGTGGCCTCCGTCGCGCACCCGCAGTCAAATGGGCAAGTTGAACGGGCAAACGGCCTCATCCTATCCGGCATCAAGCCTTGGTTGCTCGAACCACTCGAGCGGGCAGCCGGCGCGTGGGAAGAAGAACTACCTTCCGTCCTCTGGAGCCTAAGGACAACCCCAAATCGCTCAACCGGCTTCACCCCCTTCTTCCGTTTCCATGGAGCTGAAGCCGTCATGCCAACTAACATCGAGCACGACGCGCCCCGAATCGTGCTGTACACAGAAGCAGAAGCTAAACAAGCCTATGAAGATGGAATGGACCTGCTCGAGGAAGCGCGCCAGCTTGCCGATTCAAGGTCAGCGATGTATCAGCAGCAACTACGCAACTACCACAGCCGGCAGGTCAGGCCTGTCCGCTTTCGTGAAGGCAACCTCATGCTACGACTAATCCAAGACACAAAGAACATGCACAAGCTTTCATCACCCTGGGAGGGACCATTCATCGTAAGCAAAGCGCTCATCAACGATGCCTACTACTTGATCGACGCCCGCGAGCACAAGAAGGACACGATGGACAAGGAAGGCGATGAAACGGAAAGGCTGTGGAACGTGTCACTCTTGCGAAGATTCTACACTTGAAAAAGAACCATGTATGTATCACCCATGCTATCAATAAAGAAATGAGAATGATGAGCACATGAGCAGTTTTTTCGCAACTCTTTTCTGCATTTCCTTTCCGGTTGCTCCGGCAGCCGGCAAGCTTGCCTTTAGCGGCCGTGTAGCGTGACTAACCCCTAAACGGCTAACTCTTCGAATCCGGTTAAGGCCGGCAAGAGAACAAGCTGGAGGGGGCCAACAACGTGAAAAACGCATAAAGGAAAGTATTGCCGGTTGGAAAAGTGCTGTTCTATAAACTCGGCCAAGCCGGCAGTCGGCAACTACTTCTCCTATTATGGACGATTAACTACACAACGCTAAACGGCTAACTCTTCGGATCCGGTTAAAGCTGGAGGCTGACTGTATGCGAAAGACGTAAGAAACAGAAATCGTTGCCGGCTGAGAAAACTCTGGCCCAACAAACCGGATCCAAACGTTATAGTAGTGTGCATGATCCCGTTGGATGGTGAAGTCCACATGAATGGCGGCGGGAAAGGCTACAAGCGAGTGTAAAATTGAGCTAAGCAAAATAAAAATATTCTCCATAATTGAAAGAGCAAGCTAACCACTTCGTCATTTCGTTTCCCGCACAAAAATGCCGCCTCCCGGCTCTGGAGATCTCAACCCGGCCGACGCGTGAAAGATCAAGCCGGTCAACAGCACACAAATGCAAGAGCAAAACCGAAAGGCATTCAATATCATAGATAAAGGCTTACAGCCGGGAGCAGATTACATAAGCAAAAGGAGGAAGTCCACAGGCGGACAACCTCGCCTACAGGCCAAGCCGGCTACAAGATAACAAAAAGCTAAACGGGAGGCGGAGTCATATCGTCATCGCTCTCCTCCCACTCCTTGAGGCACAGGGAGCCGTCGAAGACCTTGACGTAGAGGACCCCAGTCTGGCGCTTCAGTTGGAAGTGGAGGATGAAGGGAGGCTCCAGGCGGAAGAACTTAGCGAAAGCTTTCCAGCCGGAGAAGAACTCAGCCCGCCGGCGAACCTTCCCACCTTCTTGGCTGACAACGACACGAGCATGTACCTCCCAAGGCCCCTGACGAGCGCCAACCCGATGAAGAAGAAATGTGAAGGGGCCTTCCCCCTCCAGCGCATCGGCGACGGCCCGAGGGAGCCACTGGGTGCGCTAGATGGGCTCATACAGCATCAGGAGGAACTCCGAAATGGGGAACTCATCCCAGTAGATGCCAACGGGAGACTCCGGGCGGGCAGGTGAGGGGCTCCGGTTACCACCAGCCACCGCAACGACGGCATCGTCGTCGCCGCTGTGTCCGAGCTATGGTGGCCGGCCCCTGCCGCGATGCGTCGCTGCATTGGAGGATCCCCCGGTGTCCTTCTTCGGCGGACGACCCCGACCGCGCTTGGCCACAACGGGAGCCCCCAACTTGATCTCTTTCTTCGGCGCCATGTCTGGGCAGAGGAGGAGCGAAGTAAAAGAGAAGATGAAGCAAGGAAAACGCCCCGCATCGCTATTAATAAGGGGACCTGACGGTAGCTCAACCGTCAACGCCCCGCCTCCGGGCGACACGTGGCAACCGACACAGAGGACGGCGAAGCCGAGGAGGCAAAAAGCACAGTGCAGGATCAAGGCGGCAAAGAAAATTCCCGGGGGCTGCGCCAGCCGGCAAGCCAGCTCCGCAGACCCGGACGCAAATCTACAACACCCCGAGCCACGGACTCGGGGGCTGCCATGCCGTCGGCCGGCAAATAAAATTCCCGGAGGCTACGCCAGCCGGCAAGACGGCTCCGCAGACCGGGACGCATATCTACAACACCCCGAGTCACAGACTCGGGGGCTGCCACGCCGTCAGCCGGCAGAAAATTCTCGGGGGTTGCGCCAGCCGGCAAGCCGGCTCCGCAGACCCGGACGCATATCTACAACACCCTGAGTCACGGACTCGGGGGCTGCCACGCCGTCAGCCGGCAAAGAAAATTCCCGGGGGCTGCGCCAGCCAGCAAGCCGGCTCCACAGACCCGGATGCATATCTACAACACCCCGAGTCACGGACTCGGGGGCTGCCACGCCGTCAGCCAGCAGAAAATTTCCAGGGGTTGCGCCAGCCAGCAAGATGGCTCCGCAGACCCGGACGCATATCTACAACACCCCGAGTCATAGACTCGGGGGCTGCCACACCGTCAACCGGTAGAAAATTCCCGGGTGTTGCGCCAGCCGGCAAGCCGGTTCCGCAGACCCGGACGCACATCTACAACACCCCAAGTCACGGACTCGGGGACTGCCACGCCGCCAGCCGGCAGAAAATTCCTGGGGGCTACGCCAGCCGGCAAGCCGGCTCCGCAGACCCGGACGCACATCTACAACACCCCGAGTCACGGGTTGGAGGGTGGTGCGGCTAGGGCACCTATGGGGTGGACCTTGGGTGCCGCAACCCCTCCCCTACCCCTCCTTATATAGGGGGCCAGGGGGCTGCGCCCCACCCCCTCCTACGGCCGGCGGCTAGGGGGGAGGCTTGCCCCCAATGCAAGCCCCCTAGAGTTAGGGTTTGGCCGGCCGCCCCCCCCCCCCATCTTGGGCTTGCCCGCATGGGCCCCTTAGGGTTGTGGTGCGGCTGGCCCATGAGGCCAGCCCATCACCCCTTAATTCCATGTAGGCCCCATACTCCTATGGGCCCCACTTCTAGACCCCTCTAGAACCTTCTAGAACTTTCCGGTACTTTACCGATAAATTCCCGAACCTCCGGAAACCACTTTCCTTATATGAATCTTATTCTCCGGACCACTCCAGAACTCCTCGTGACGTCCGGGAGCCTATCCGAGACTCCAAATCAATATTCTTTCTCACCATCATTTATCACGAATCTTAACTACATCGAACGTTAAGTGTGTGACCCTGCGGGTTCGTGAATATGTCATATTAATAGCAGGACCGGGATGCCCATATTAATTCCTACATATTCTACGAAGTATTTTACCAGTCGAAGCACAATTTCTGGGATTCAATTAATCCATATACAATTCCTTTTGTTTCACGATATATTACTTGTCTGAGATTCAATCCACCGATATCTCCATATCTGATTAATCTCGTTCCCGACAAGTTCTCTTTACTTGTTCCCATAGAATAGGATCCCTTATGACTAGCCACTTAGTCGTATGCTTGCAAGCGTTTGGATGCTATACTACCGAGAGTTACGACAAGTTCTCTTTACTCGTTCCCGACAAGTTCTCTTTACTCGTTCCCTTAGAATAGGATCCCTTATCATCGGAATACCTAAAAGCCACCTTTATAATCACCCAGTTACGAAGTGACGTTTGATGTCCACAAAGCACTCCTCCGATAAGCGAGAGTAACATAATCTCATGGTCTAAGGAAACTATATTTGACATCTATTTAATTTGAGTCTTGTCCATCATATCATCTCCCATGATACAAATTTCGTTTTTCAAGCAATTCATAAATCCATGGTTAGGAAACGGCTTACCATCACTTGATCAAACGAACTTGTCACAAGAGGAAAGACTAGGGACACATTACCGTTTATATTCCACACATGTATTTGTTTCCTCTTAATACAATTCTAGCATGGATATAAACATTTATAATGAACGGGAAATATGATAATCAATAACCTTTTATTATTGCCTCTTGGGCATATTCCCAACAGTCTCCCACTTGCACTAGAGTCAATAATCTAGTTTACATTTGTAGCAATCTAACACCCATGGCCTCTCGGTGTTGATCATGTTTTGCTCGTGGAAGAGGTTTAGTCAACGGGCCTGCCACATTCAGATCCGTGTGCACCTTGCAAATCTCAATGTCACCATCCTTGACATTCTCACGCAAATTGTGATAGCGGCGCTTAATATGCTTGGTATTCTTGTGTGAAGTTGGGTCCTTCGCAAGAGCTATTGCACCTGTATTATCTGAGTACAGGGCCAAAGGTCTTGACGCACTTGGAACCACGCTCAGCTCTGAGAGGAACTCCTTCATCCAGACTGCTTAACTTGCTTCCGACGAGGCCGCAACATACTCCGCTTCTGTTGAAGATTTCGCCACCACGCTCTGCTTGGAACTCCTCCAACTCACAGCGCCACCATTTAGAATAAACACGTATCCGGACTGAGACTTCGAATCATCCGGATCTGTATCCCAACTAGCATCGACGTAACCCCTTACGACAAGCTCTTGGTCACTTCCATATACGAGAAACATTTCCTTAGTTCTATTCAGATACTTAAGTATATTCTTGACAGCTGTCCAGTGTTCCACTCCTGGATCACTTTGGTACCTGCTAGTCAAACTTACAGCATGGCACACATCTGGTCTAGTACATAGCATGGCATACATGATAGAGCCTATCGCAGAGGCATAAGGAACATTGTTCATTATCTCTCTATCTTCTGCCGTAACAGGACTCTGAGTCTTACTCAAAACCTTTCCTTGCAACATTGGTAAGAACCCCTTCTTCGAATTTTCCATTCTGAACTTCTTCAGAATCTTGTCAAGGTATGTACTTTGTGAAAGCCCTATTAATGCCTAAAATATACGCTGCTTCGCCAAGATCTTTCATTGAAAAATTCTTATTCAAATAAGCCTTTACACTTTCCAGTAGTGTAACATCATTTTCAATCAATAATATGTCATCCACATATACCAGAAATGCAACTGAACTCCCACTCACTTTCTTCTAAATACATGCTTCTCCATAAGTTTGGACAAATCCAAACCATTTGATCACTTCATCAAACCGGAGATTCCAACTCCTTGATGCTTGCTTAAGTCCATAAATGGATCTCTGAAGTTTTCATACCTTGTTAGCATCCTTTGGATCAACAAAACCTTCGGGTTGTACCATGTACAACTCTTCCTTAATATGACCATTAAGGAACGCGGTCTTCACATCCATTTGCCAAATTTCATAGTCATAATATGCGGCAATTGCTAACATAATCCGGACAGATTTCAGCATCGCTACTAGTGAGAATGTCTCATCGTAGTCAACTCATTGAATTTGTCGGAAACCCTTTGCGACAAGTCGAGTTTTATACATGGTGACGTTTCCATCAGCGTCTATCTTTCTTTTGAATATCCATTTGTTCTCAACAGCCTTACGGTCGTTAGGCAGGTCCACCAAAGTCCATACTTGGTTTTCATTCATGGATTCCATTTCGGATTTCGTGGCTCCTAGCCATTTATCGGAGTCTGGGCTCATCATCAATTCATCATAATTCGCAGGTTCATCATTGGCTAACAACATGACATTCATGACAGGGTTATACCAATAAGGAGCGGTACGTTCCCTTGTTGACCTGCGAGGTTCAATAGCAGCTTTGACTGGAGTAGCATGATCACCATCATTTGCTCCTTCTTCAGGTGGCGAAGGCTGCTCTAGAACATCTTCCAGTTCTGCGGTACTCGGCATCTCAAGAACAAGTTCAATAACCTCGTCAAGCTCTACTTTCCTCCCACTCACTTCTTTCGAGAGAAACTCCTTCTCTAGAAAGGAACCATTCTTGGCAACAAAAATCTTGCCCTCAGTTCTGTGGTAGAAGGTATACCCAATAGTTTCCTTAGGGTATCCGATGAAGACGCATTTTTCCGACTTGGGTTCGAGCTTATCAGGTTGAAGTCTTTTCACATAAGCCTCGCAACCCCAAATTTTAAGAAACGATAACTTTGGCTTCTTGCCAAACCATAACTCATATGGAGTCGTCTCAACGGATTTTGATGGTGCCCTATTTAAAGTGAATGCGGCTGTCTCTAATGCATAGCTCCAAAATGACAGTGGCAAATCGGTGTGAGACATCATAGATCGCACCATATCCAATAAAGTACGATTACGACGCTCAGACACACCATTTCTCTATGGTGTTCCGGGTGGCGTAAGTTGTGAAACAATTCCACATTCCTTTAAATGCATGCCAAACTCGTAACTCAAATATTCACCTCCACGATCAGGTCGGAGAAACTTTATTTTCTTGTTACGATGATTCTCAACTTCACTCTGAAATTCCTTGAACTTTTCAAACATTTCAGACTTGTGTTTCATTAAGTAAATATACCCATACCTACTTAAATCATCGGTGAAGGTCAAGAAATAACGATATCCACCGCTTGATGCAACACTCATTGGACCGCACACATCACTATGTATGATTTCCAACAAGTCTGTTGCTCTCTCCATCGTGCCGGAGAATGGTGTCCGAGTCATCTTGCCCATGATGCATGGTTCACAAGTTTCAAATGATTTGAAATCAAGTGAATCCAAAAGTCCATCAGAATGGAGTTTCTTCGTGCGCTTTACACCACTATGACCTAAACGGCAGTGCCACATGTATGTGGAATTATCATCATTCGGTTTGTAGCGTTTAGCATCAATGATATGAACATGTGTATCATTACTATCGAGATTCATCAGAAATAAACCATTCCTCTCATGTGCATGACCATAAAAGATATATCCATATAAACAGAAACACCAGAGTTCTCTGACTTAAATGAATAACCGTCTCGCAATAAACAAGATCCAGATATAATGTTCATGCTCAACGCAAGCACAAAATAACAATTATTAAGGTTTAAAACTANAGGGAGCGTCCGACCATAAGTTCTCGAGAATGTCGTCGGCCGCTTCCTTCAACTGTCTGAACTCTTGGACAAATCGAAGAAGGCGGGACTCGCCACGGCGCGACCGCTATCATCATCGTCCTCGACACCGGCGCCATCAGCGCCATCAGACGACTCTGTGGAGTCGTCGTGCCTAACCGGCCGCTTCCCCATTTTAGATGCAAGGGGGGAATCGTCACCCGCCTCGGCATCCGAGGCGGTCTCTTCACTATCCGCCTCTCCATCGGAGGCTCTCTCCTCGCCAGGGGCCACCTGCTCCTCCGGGGGGGACCGGGCCGGTCCGCCCCGAAGACGACATCAATGTCTTTGGCCCTCTGTAGATCGCAAATCTGCAAAGACACGCCAGCCGGATAAGTACTCAGACGGCTCGAAGGAACACAAGACAAGAAAAGGCCAAAGGAACTAACCACCGGAGCGCACCGCGCGTGGGAAAACGACTCTACGCCGAACTGCCATTTCCGCGCGATCCCGTCGGTGATCACCTGGCCGGCCCAGCGCCGCAACTCGCTCAACTCCAAGACCTCCGTGCAAGCCCGAGTGGGATCACGGAGACCCGAATAGAAACACATCTTGTGTGCTCGAGCCTGCAGCGGGTACACCCGCCTAGCCAGCCAAGCCAACGTCAAGTCCCTGGAGGTCAGGCCTCCTGCGATCAGGTCCTTCACCCGAGCCATCACGGCCGCCTCCAGACCTTCATCAATAGGCGCCTTCCGGTTCCAGGACTTGTCAGCAGGCAGTTGGTTCACAAACCGACGAAGCCCAATCCGGTCCTCCGCCGTGAGGTTCCGAACATAGAAGTAGCTGCTCTGCCACTTCTTCACGGATTCGAGCAGATGAACCTTGGGAAAGATGACATTCTTCGTGGACACGGAGACGCACCCGCACTCTCGCAACCTCCTGTCGCAGGGCGCGGAGGAAGAACAACAGCCCGAACAGCTCCATGCAGGGCCAGAGGCCCGGGTACGCCTCACAGAGGGTAACGAAGCAAGAGAGCAGCGTAATGCTGTTCGCCCCCAAGTGGTGGAGCTGCAGACCGTAAAAATCGAGGAACTGCCGGAGGAAGGGGCTAACCAGCAGCACCAATCCCCTCGCCAGGTGCAAGGAGAACACCACGGACTCGTTCACCACCGCGACCGGTGAAATCTCCTCGTCGTCAGGAACACGGATCCCGACCTCCTCTTTGCTGCCGATGAGCATCCCGTCGCGGAGCTTCTCAAGCTCCGCACTGTCGACGTTGGACCCCATCCAGGCTCCAGTGCCTGCCATTGAGTTCCGATTCCCCGTCGGAGAGGAAGCGCCACCGGCGAAGAGGAAGAAAGCGTTGGGAAAATGCGAAAGAAGGAGGTAATCACGGAGAAGACTGAAGCTAGAGCGTAGGCAGGAGAATGGGGAACGATAGCCTGAACCGTTCCCCACTTCCCCTTTTACGAGCAAGGAGCCGTGGGCGGAGACGTGCCTCCGCACGACGCGTGGCGTGCAGTTACGCCGAACCGCCCGTAAAAGATCCCACTAACAAGCGGTTGCCACAGAAGATCCCAGTGATGAAGAGGAGGCGTTCTGTCTCGGTTCCCGGGGAGAGCCTCCAGGCGGACGGGACGTGGGGACGTGGCTGACGTTAGCCACGACCCGAGCCCTCAAGTCGGCCACGCTAGGCCGCCAAGGCCTTCAGTTCCGGCCCCACGCGGCCGAACAAGTCATCGACAACTTCAACAGTATGCAGCCAAGATCAGGGGTGCCCGCGGAGCTTTCCCCGCACACAAGTGTCAACTTCATCCGGCTTCAGCGTTGCCCGGCTCCAATATCGGCCGGCCCAATCTCCAACCTGGACATTATGACCACGACAGCCAAGACCAAGGGAAAGATCGCAAAGTCTTCCCAGCAAGCTAGCAAGACTCCACGATCTCGGGGGCTAGTGTCGGGGAGATGAACCCCGGATACCCCAAAGAGGCTCCTTCAAACTCCACGGGCCGGCTGAACATTGTCGGCTGCACAACGCCGACTGGAACCTGCTGGCTGAATCAAGCCGCCTGCGTCTACTCGGACGCAGATGTCCGACTGGGCTGAAGCCGGACGTATCAACCGACATTTCCGTAATGGTGGGCCAGTCCCGCATAACCGCTCCTGGTGAACAGTACTTCTTGTCGGGCATCTCCTGTGCAGAATCATGGCATCGAGCTCCAGCCGGCCAGAAAGTAGATGATGTCATAGGGACAGACCTGTAAAATCCTTGTAACCCAAAACCCTAGCCCGTTGCCTATATAAGGCGGGCTAGAGCCTCCTGCGTGAGAAAAAGCAACAAAAGGAAGGGAAGAGAGATCAGTGGCAGATAGCATCATCGTCAACCTCCAGCCGGCTAGGACGTCCAGCCGGCTGCCACCTGAATACAGCTCTAGGAGCACTTGTAGCCCGCACTTTGTGATCGAGCAATAAGAAACAAGAAGAGCAGGACGTAGGGGTGTTATCTCCAGAAGAGGGCCCTGAACCTGGGTATATCGCGTGTGTTTGTGTGCTTGTACCCAATCCCGCGCAAGCGCCATCGTCGCCTTGCCCCATACTTCTTTCCATCTCTGATGGATATGTCGTGCAACCCACCACGACAGGCGGTGGAGTCCACGATCTGGTCGATCCTCGGGAGGGTATAGGGGTCATTGGGGCAAGCTTTATTGAGGTCGGTGAAGTCGATGCAAAGGCGGCTTCCTCCGGTGCGCTTGGGGACGACCACACCATTGGAGAGCCAAGTGGGATAGACAACTTCTTTGATGATGCTAGCTTTCTTCAACTTCTCTACTTCTTGAACGATGAACTCTTGCTTCTCTTGCGCCTGGCGCCGCGCCTTTTGCTTCACGGGGCGTGCGTTTGGACACACGGCTAGGTGGTGCTCGATCACCTCCCTCGGTACTCCGGACATATCTGACGGTGTCCATGCGAACATGTCAGAGTTTGCCCTGAGGAAGGCGACGAGCGCGCTTTCCTATTTGGGAGGCAAGTTGGCACCGATGGTGATGCTAGCCCCCGAGCCGTTTGCCTCAAGAGTTACTTGCTTCGTCGCAGCCTTCTCCTGAGAGAACAGCTGCTTCTTCGCGGGGGGCCTCGGGAGGGGTTCCTCATCCTTGTCAGTGGGGGACGCCACCGCGGCAGCCTTGTAGGCCGCTTGCGCAGCGTACAGAGCGTCTGAGACCATGCCACGGATGACGATGATGCCGCCCGAGCCAGGAAGCTTGACGAGGTTGTAGCCGTGGTGGGTCACCGCCATGAACTTTGCGAGGGCGGGGTAGCCGAGGATGACGTTGTAGGGCAGGCCGATGTGAGTGACGTTGAAGTCGATCAGCTCAGTGCGGTAGTTGGCTTGCGTGTCGAAGGTGACCACGAGCCTCACTTGCCCCAGAGGGGTCGTGAGACCCTCTGTCACCCCCGAGAAGGGCCTGGTGGGAATGAGCCGCTCGTAAGGCACCTGAAGCTTCTCGAAGGTCTCGATAGAGATGACGTTGAGGCCTGCACCCCCATCGATGAGCGTCTTAGAGACTACGATGTTGTTGATGGTGGGGGTGCAGACCAGCGGGATGGTGCCAACAGTCGAAGTGGACTTGGAGTGGTCGCTGGAGTCAAAGGTGATGGGGTACTGGGACCACTTGAGGGGCCTGGAGGCCTCAACCCCGGGAAGCGCTGCCGCGATCTCGCGAGCGAGTTGCTTGAAGTGGCGGTTGGAGCTGGGGGCCTGAGCCCCGCTGAGGATGCAAGCGGCCCCGCGAGGCACCTGGTAGCCCTCAGGAGTCTCGGCAGGGAGGTTGTCGTTCGCGGGCTGGACGGCGTTGGCTTGAGGGTTCTGCTTCTAGTTGTCGTCGTTGTTGTTGTTGTTCTAGCGTCGCCCCCCACGGCCGCCGCGGCCACCACCGCGACCGCCGCGGCCTTCCTGCCGCTCGCGAGCCTCGCGAAGCCTCTTGAGGTCATAGCAGTCCTCGGTGGCATGGGAATGCCTGTTGTGGTAGACGCAGAAGGGGAGATCATCTTTCTTCTCGGGGCGCGCGACTGGAGCGGCAGCGCGAGGCTGCTTGGCGTCAGGTTCAGCTGCGAGGACCGCAGTGGTCTTGCGCTTCTCGGTGGATTTCTTCTTCTTGCATCCCTCGGCAGGTTCTCCTGGCTCGTTCTTGACGAACAAGCGGCCCTCCTCAGCCTTGGCGCACTTGTCCGCCATGTTGAAGAGCTTGACGATGGTGGTGATGTCGTCGTGGATGCCAAGCTTCTCGAGCATCCGCACGTCCGTGACTCCAGCCTGGAAGGCCGAAATGACCTGCACGTCGGTGGCGTTGGGGATCTTGTTGCGCACCTGGCTGAAGCGCTGGATGTACTTGCGGAGGGTCTCGCCAGGCTTCTGGCGTACGCCGCGGAGGTCGTTGTACGTGAGGCCGCGCTCGTACGTGCCCTTGAAGTTCGCGACGAAGCATCGGCAGAGATCCTCCTAGGTGTTGATGGACTCAGCGGGGAGGTTCGTGAGCCACGAGGATGCGGAGTCCTTGAGGCCATGGGGAACCAGTTCGCCATGACTCTGTCGTCGCCCCCCGCGACCTGGATGGCCAAAGTGTAGAGCTGCAGGAACTCTAGGGGTTGTTCTTGCCGTCGTAACGCGGAGGAAGATCCGGCTTGAACTTGACCAGCCAGACGACGCGACGGAGGCTGCGAGTCAACGCAGCCGTCGTGCCGTAAGTGACCACGCCGTTGGCGAGGGTGGCGCGGAGGTGGCGCCCCGCGGTGGCGACGTCCTGTACGGCGCGGTTGTGGCGATTCTGCCCGCGCTCGATGCTCACCCGTGCATCCTCCGGGGCTCACTGCACGATTTGGCAGTCATGCGGCGACAATGCGTGCGATGCAGCGCGGTTGTCGCGAGGAGGAGCCCCCGCTGGAGCAGGTTGCGGTTGAGCTGGAGCGGGCGCGGGATGATGTGGGGGTGTAGGAGGTGCGCCATGCGCCACGTGCCCCACGTGCGCAGAGGGAACCAGCGAACAAGACGATGCAGGAGCAGCGACGCGAGCGGCGCCGACGAGCTTGGAGAGGCGGTTGAGCCAGGCTTCTTGAGCCTCCGGCGTGGGGCGGTACTGCAGCAGTTCCTGCGCCATGAGAAGCGCAGTTGCTGGGCTGGGCGTAGGGCGGCCCAGCGAGGAGACAGCGTGGTCCCGCGACGGGTGCAGGGAGGAAGCTTCCTCTTCACCGAGGTCGTCCTCGGCGTGGTCGTTGTTGTCGTCCTCTGGATGGTCGACACGGGGCTCGGGGACGACGTGGCGCTCCGGAGCAGCGCTTCCGCGCGGGCGGCCGCGCGGGTTGCCAGCAGGAGTGGTGGCGGCGCTGGCCGTCCGGCGAGCGAGACATTTGGCACGAGAGCCGGCCATGGCTGTGTCGAGGTTGAAGATTTGCCTGAGCCCCTACCTGGCGCGCCAAATGTCGGAGATCTGTCCCAGGAACTGGGTACGTCTCACTAGGTAAGGAATCGAGTAAGGGGCTGAACACGGAATCAAACAACCCTCAACGTGCCTCGGCGACGGTGCTCGTCGAGATAGCTGTGGGACGGCACTGCAGAGATGTCGTCGTGGTGAACAACAAATGCCTAGGGGTAGGCTTGAGATGGGGGTCGATGGACGCTAGAGGATTCGGGGAGGGATTATGCGTAGGAATACACACACAAAGTGAAGCACGTACGCGGTTTACCCAGGTTCGGGGCCCTCGTGAGGAGGTAAAACCCTTACTCATGCTTGTCTGATCTGTATAAGGTGAAGTATATGTGAGTTACAAGGTTGCTCCTATAGCTGTTTTGCTAGAGGAGGAAGGAAGGCTCGCTAGGAGCTATGATGAAATGAGACCCGGGTCCGGCCGGGTGTGCTGCCCCGCGTCCCCCTCTCTCTACGTGCTACCCCTGGTGCTCCTTATAAAGGGAAGCCCAGGGGACAAGAGGTGGCCCGCAATCACTGTGCACAGCACGGGTACAACACTTTAGGTGATGTGCCTACTGGGGTCTTGTCCGCACTGTGGCCTATGTCACCACTTGTACTCTTGTCACATCCACGCTACTATGACCATGCCACCGTCTTGTCTTCTCCTGTGCGGCAGGGGTGTCTTGTACTTGTCGAGGAAGCTCATGCCGGTCTGAGCCAGGGGCGTCCCAAGACTCGGCATCAGTGGAGAGTAGTCGATGAAGAGAACCGACATAGCCTGCGCCATTGGTGGGCATCTATGTCGGTCATGGAGTGATGAAGTGCTTCGTATGTCGGCCTGGGCTCGGGAGCGGAGAGTAGACCGTCCGGGATAACCTAGTCAGCCGACATATGCTATGTCGGCCTGGAGGTGGGTCGACCCGGGAGTAATGCTGCCGACATAAGCCTATGTCAGCTGGCGTGATGCCGTCATGAGGAGCCGTTGCAGAGGATGTGGCCCGCGGGGTATGTCCGAAGTGGAGAACTGGCCCAACCGAGTCAAAGGATCCGACATATCCCTATGTCGGATCAACGACTGGAGTGTTGGCCTGAGCCATGCCAATGTCGGTTCAGGCTGCCCTCTTCTGCTTTTCCTTTATCTTATTCGTATTTGTTCATTGTTTCTTCCTTCTACTGTACCAACTCTGAGGTACCCGGGGTTATATCCCCGACAGTAGTCCCCGAGGCTATGTGGGACTCGTAGAGTCGTGCATAGTCTTACCAAAAAATGGTATCTCAGAGTTGTCCTCACAATATGGCCTGCACGGGCTGAACAACCATACAACCCAGCCGGGCTAGGTCGGTGTGCTTATATTGCCTGCGTGGGCCGAATTGACACATAGCCTTACGACCACTCTCATATGCTGGTTTATAGCCAACTCGGCTGTTATCGAAATCGTATGTTGGCAGTTTTAACCGGACCAACATATAGCCTGCATGGGCGTCCTCACATACCGGTTTTTAGCCTTCTTGGGCATTACCGTAACGTTATGTTGGCGGCATTTAGCTGAACCGACATATAGCCTGCCTGGGCATTATGGTATACCGGTTCCTAGCCTTCTTGGGCATTACCGTAACGTTATGTCGGCAGCATTTAGCTGGACCGACATATAGCCTACTTGGGTTGTTTTGACATATTGCCAAACTGGGCAATGTCTCATCGACATATTGCCAACATGGGCTATGTCGGTTTTTCCGTAGAGCCTACTCGGGCTGTTTTGACATGGTGCCAACCTGGGCAATGTCTCATCGACATATTGCCAACATGGGCTATGTCGGTTTTTCCGTAGAGCCTGCTCGGGCTGTTTTGACATGGTGCCAACCTGGGCAATGTCTCATCGACATATTGCCAACATGGGCTATGTCGGTTTTTCCGTAGAGCCTGCTTGGGCTGTTTTGACATGGTGCCAACCTGGTCAATGTCTCACCGACATATTGCCAACATGGGCTATGTCGGTTTTTCCGTAGAGCCTGCTCGGGCTGTTTTGACATGGTGCCAACCTGGGCAATGTCTCATCGACATATTGCCAACATGGGCTATGTCGGTTTTTCCGTAGAGCCTGCTCGGGCTGTTTTGACATGGTGCCAACCTGGGAAATGTCTTATCGACATATTGCCAACATGGGCTATGTCAGTTTTTCTGTAGAGCCTGCTCGGGCTGTTTTGACATGGTGCCAACCTTGGCAATGTCAGTTTTTTGGACGCGGGGTCCACCAGATTTTGCTGGCATCACGGACATGAAGTCCACCGGCCTTGCCGGCATACATGGCGAACCGACATATGTGGTGATCCGACGTTATTGTCGATGCCATGATACTTGGCGATATGAACGGGTGATGCCGTGATTTTTGGCGAGCTGACATAAACAACGATTCGGAGATATGGGTTGATGCCGTGATATTTGGCAAGCCGGCATAAACGGCGATTCGGGATAACCAACAAGATCGAGATTTCGATGATGAGCACTCACTCGGTTAGAACCGATACCACCCTACCGGGTTAGTCCAAGCATATTTATAAAGAGTATTTAAACTTAACAGCAACTTTGCTAACAGATGAATTTAATTTTAGCATATGACAGAATCAGCAGAACTACGCATGAAGATGCAGACTCGGTCTCAACCGAGTCCCCGAGTCACTTTTATTATCTAGGAGTAAACATAAAACTGACTGGCCGGCCAGTCCCCGGGTCAAGACATCTCGTTCCCGGGGAAAACATCTAAGCAAGATACGAAGGGGCAGTCCCCGAGCAACCTTTGAGGTTATCCTCCCATGCTTGGTACTAGTATTTACACGTTAACTACTTACATTGCCTTGTTGATGCGGACTTGAACGGAGAAGCGTAGGTCTGCCCAGGCCCGGGCGTCCAACGGAGTCGAAGACGAGCGAGACCTGCATGGGTCAACCAAATAGAGCCGACATGCTTTAGACTCGGTAAACTTTAACTGGCAACAGTATGCTAGATTTTCCTTTGGCCGACATACTGCTTATGTCGGCAGATTATCTCAGCAGTTTTCTGCCAGTTTTTAACTCGGCCAAACTATTTCAGCTGGTCTAATTCCGGCTGACATGCTGTTTATGTCGGTGCAACAAAACTCAGCCGAGTTAACATTTTACTCGGTCGTGCTTTCGATCAGCGCCCGACTCAACCCGAATCCTTCTATTACTCGGCGAGCTCACTCAGCCGACATGCCACTCCTGACCTTCTATCTCAGTAGCTGACTCTTTTCAGCCGACACTCCCTAACCGCCGGGGTCCATTTCTTTTCTTTCCTTCTATTCACTAACTCGGTCTGTGCCTCAAAGCCGACACCAGCTTTTCTCTATAGCTTCTCTACTTTTCTCGGCTATGACGCCACATCCATCAGTGGCCGTCATACCTATGTTTCGGCCTGCCGCCCGTAGGCGTACATAAATGCAGAGCGCGCCTAGACACGCGGATGCGGCCGACACAGAGCCGGATCACGGTGACAGAGTAGATGTAGAGCCACCGAGCCGAGTAGGAGAGACGATTCGCACGCCGCAGTCCTCGGGTACAGGCACAGCGCCGGTGACGAAGAAGGAGTGAGCGCAGAGGCCCTGTCGAACCCGGTCACAGCGCGAAGCCGGTGGCGAGGATGCCGAGGCGACGCCGGATCCAGGGTAACTGGTTGCGGGCATAAACGGCCACGCCAGTCCCCGAGTGCGGTGGGAGATTCCAGGGAGACCAGCGAGCGCGGCGGTGGTGTCGACGTAGAGCCGCCGAGCTAGCCAGAGGCACGGGGAGCCGACCGTAGCCTTTTTGACGACATTGGTGCCGGTGACGAAGAGCTTGATGAAGCGGCCCGGCGAGCAGAAACCCCGCGACGCCACGCGAGGTGCTCGCCGGAGTCGATGAAGAAGGCCCTGTCCGAAATTAGCCCAGCAAGTGCCACTACCAGCCCCACGGTGGGCGCCAACTGTCGTCGTGGTGAACAACAGATGCCTAGGGGTAGGCTTGAGATGGGGGCCGATGGACGCTAAAGGATTCGGGGAGGGATTATGCGTAGGAATACGCACACAACGTGAAGCACATATGCGGTTTACCCAGGTTTGGGGCCCTCGTGAGGAGGTAAAACCCCTACTCATGCTTGTCTGATCTGTATAAGGTGAAGTATATGTGAGTTACAAGGTTGCTCCTAGAGCTGTTTTGCTAGAGGAGGAAGGAAGGCTCGCTAGGAGCTGTGAAGAAATGAGACCCGGGTCTGGCCGGGTGTGCTGCCCCGCGTCCCCCTCTACGCGCTACCCCTGGTGCTCCTTATAAAGGGGAGCCCAGGGGACAAGAGGTGGCCCGCAATCACTATGCACAGCACGGGTACAACACTATAGGTGATGTGCCTACTGGGGTCTTGTCCGCACTATGGCCTATGTCACCACTAGTACTCTTGTCACATCCACGCTACTGTGGCCATGCCACCGTCTTGTCTTCTCCTGTGTGGTAGGGGTATCTTGTACTTGTCGAGGAAGCTCATGCCGGTCTGAGCCAGGGGCGTCCCAAGACTCGGCATCAGTGGAGAGTAGTCGATGAAGAGAACCGACATAGCCTGTGCCATTGGTGGGCATCTATGTCGTTCATGGAGTGATGAAGTGCTTCGTATGTCGGCCCGGGCTCGGGAGCGGAGAGTAGACCGTCTGGGATAACCTAGTCAGCCGACATATGCTATGTCGGCCTGGAGGTGGGTCGACCCGGGAGTAATGCTGCCGACATAAGCCTATGTCGGATGGCGTGATGCCGTCATGAGGAGCCGTTGCAGAGGATGTGGCCCGCGGGGTATGTCCAAAGTGGAGAACTGGCCCAACCGAGTCAAAGGATCTGACATATCCCTATGTCGGATCAACGACTGGAGTGTTGGCCTGAGCCATGCCAACGTCGGTTCAGGCTGCCCTCTTCTGCTTTTCCTTTATCTTATTCGTATTTGTTCATTGTTTCTTCCTTCTACTGTACCAACTCTGAGCTACCCGGGGTTATATCCCCGACAAGAGATGAACACAAGATGTTACCCAGGTTCAGGGCCCTCTTGGAGAGGTAAAAACACCTACGTCCTGCCTTGGTTGTATTGCACTGCTTGGAGAGGTTACAGTACAAGGAGAGCTTCGAGAGCTCGAGGTGGCTAACAATGGCTAACGCTAACCTTTCGACTCTCTCCCCCCTTTGCCTGAACGTGCTCCCCCTCCTTTTATAGGTGTCCTGGACCTCTTCCCCCAAACATCTTGGCGGGAAGGGTTACCACATGGCGACGAAGGAGGAGGTCGGGTGCACGATAAAGGGAGAGTCCATGGACGCGGTCCATGGCAGGGAGCGGCGTCACCAAAGCTGGAAAAGCCACCGTCCAGCCAGGACGGTGGGCTGGCGCTGCTGGGGCTCGGGATGCGCCCCACGGTGACGTCGCCCTTGGAGTGTAGCTGCAGATGGTCCCCTTATCACCAAAATGGCAATTCTTGTAGCTCCTTTGCTTGGTGCAGCCTTGTTGACTGCTTTATACACGAGAATGGCAACTGCGGCGCGGTCGTCACCGCGCGCTGGCGCGCCCGTGACTCTGCGGAGGGCGCAGAGCCCATGTGCGCTCTGTCGCGGAGATAGAGCTTGCTTCATGGGGAAGGAACCCCGCGAGGCTGGAAGCCTCGCCGAGCCTTTTGGCTTGATCCTTGGCAGAATCGAAGGCAGCATCCGAGATGCCCTCTCGAGGAGAGGTCCCTCGCGAGGGAAAACCCCTCGCGAGGCTCGCCAGGCTTGGAGAGCCTGGTCCTCAGCGAAATCTTCTGAAGAGTGTCGTGGGCCCTGGCAGGCCGGCCCGTGGTACCCTGGTTTCCACTGTGCCGATAGCCATGAGCGAGGTGGCGGCCAAGGTGCTCTCCCTGCTTCGCTTCCTGGCGCCCGAACGCACAGGAAAGCCATGAGATGCCTGAAAAATCCTTCCGGGTTCCCTCCCTTTCCCCAGGCGTCCCCGGGAATCGAGAGTTCACCCGTTAGGCACGAAGAAGACAAGGGTGCGCAGCTAGGAGATCTAGCTCCGAGCTGGCCTTAGCAGCATAGGCTTAAGTAGTTGCAGAACCGAATGTAAATTCAGAAGTGTAATTCAGAATGTAAATTCGGATGAATGCAACCCTAGACTCAACTCCCGGGGTCATTTCCCAAATCTTCCTTTGCACTAACGCGTTGTCGGGTTTTCAGAGGAGGCCTCTTAGGTGCCAAGCACTCTACCTCTGCGCGATAGATGTACCCCTAAGTAGGACTATACCTTCCGGGAGTCCTTCTCCACTGTCCTCGGGTACTAGGCCAGAGGGAAACGGACCGTTCGCTGGGGTGGAGCCTACCCTGCAAAGGCTCTCATCAACCGTCAAGCATGCGCAGGTCAATGGTATATTGACTCCGAGCAAGATGTTATGCCTAAGTGCAGGATGCAGATGCAAGGACTTAGCTGTTTTCCTGCCGCATCCTCGATCCATCCCGTCCTTCCCGGGTATCCAGCTTCTTGGTCGCGTTCCGCCGCCTGATCCTGTCCCGGGAAGGAGCTGCACATAGCAAACTTTTATTAGGAAAAGAATGGACCCTGTCTCCTACCATGCTAGCGCGTTCTCCGAAGCAAGCCGCAAGCAGAGTTGATAGTGCATATATGTGGTGAATTTCGTCTCAACACAGCACTGCCCGATTCCTCCTTTCCTCGGCAGTAAGGCATGATCGGGCGGCGGTGCCTAGCCCGTGAGGCCACTCGTGGCGCTTCAACCCGTCAGCCACCGGCACATATCAGCCCCTGCTTATGGGTTGCTAAGGATAACACGCTTGCATGCGATAATTGAGGCTCACGAAATTGATCACTTATCTTTTATTCCGTTGGCGACGATTCTTAAACCCTATTACTGAACAATAGCCCCCAGGGCGTGCTTTAACGGATTCGACGTTTGCGATTCATGTTCGTCATCAGGGGTAGAATTTCCGAAGATTCTCGATGTTCCAGGCATTGCCCTCCCGCCTGCCTTTCTCGTCCTCCAGGTACATAGTTCCGAGTTTCAAGGTATGAGTGACCCGGAAGGGTCCTTCCCACTTGGATGACATTTTGTTCAGGCCTTCCATTTTTTGCCTCTTGCGGAGTACCATGTCCCTCGGTTGCAGCTCCCGCGAGCGAACATGACGACTGTGGTATCGGCGGAGTCCTTGCTGGTACCGAGCTGACCGTAAGGAAGCCCGGCACCTACTCTCTTCCAAAAGGTTTATGTCATCGATCCTTCGCTCTTCTTGCGTGTTCTCATCATAGGCGAGCACCCGGGGTGATCCTTACTTGAGCTCCGATGGCAGGACAACCTCAGCTCCATAGATGAGGAAGAAAGGTGTTTCCCCAGTGGCTCTGCTTGGCATTGTTCTGAGGGACTACAGTACGCTTGGCAGGTGTTCGATCCACTTTTTTCCCTTGTTCTCCAGCTTGTCAAAGGCTTTGGTCTTCAACCCCTTGAGAACTTCTGCATTTGCTCGCTCCACTTGCCCGTTGCTTCTTGGGTAGGATACCGAGGCGAAACACACCTTGATACCCATTTCTTCGCAGAAGTTGAGGAAGACTCGACTGGTGAACTGAGTGCCATTGTCGGTGATGATTCTGTTTGGAACTCCGAAGTGGTAGACGATCTTCTCGATGAACTTGATGGCGGCCTGAGCCGTTTGGCGTGGAACTGGCATCACCTCTACCCATTTTGTGAAGTTGTCGATTGCCACAAACAGGTACTCATGTCCTCCTACTGAGTTTGCAATCTTGCCGACGATGTCCAGCCCCCAGACCGCGAACGGCCAGGAGATTAGTATCGGCTGTAGTGCTTGAGCCGGCTGGTGTGTGTTCTTCGCGTAGTACTGGCAGGCTTTGTAGGTTTTGACTAGCTGCTAAGCGTCGTGAAGTACTGTTGGCCAGTAGAACCCTTTGCGGAAGACCTTCCCCGCCAGCGACCTTGACGCCACATGACTTGAGCATATCCCCTCGTGTATGTCCTTCAGCAGTTCTCAGCCTTGCTCTTGTGCTATGCATCGCAGCTTGACTCCATTCTCTCGTCGTCGGTAGATCTCGCCGTCAATTAAGACGTAGAGCTTGGTCTGGCGGGCCACCTTCTCGGCCTCGTGGTCGTCCTCCGGGAGGGCGTGCTCCACCATGTACTTGACGATGTCCTGGGCCCAGGGTGGGTGGGTCCGTTCCACCAGTAGTACCACCTGGCCAGAAGGAAGCAGAGCTTCTTCCGCCGCGGGCACTGCCGGGTCTTGAGCTTCCGGGCTGGCTACCCGTGTTGTTGGTGTACAAGGGTTGCCAGCCTCCTGTGTCGATGAAGACCTTGGCTTGAGTCTCTTAGGAGAGACTCAAGGCTGCCCGAGCACCTCGATGTAGATCCCGGGAGGTACCGGCTCCCGCTTGGACGCCAGTTGCGACAGCTCATCCGTAGACGTGTTTTCCTATCGTGGGACGTAAACAGCTCAGAAGCTGCTGAAGCGCCGCTGGAGTTTCCACACTTCCTCGACGTATGGTGCCATCTGAGGACAGGCGTACTCCTTGCTGACTTGCTTGATGACAAGCTGAGAGTCACCCTTCATGATGATCTTGCCGATGCCGAGCCCGGTGGCAGCACGAAGTCCCGCGAGCAGACCTTCGTATTCCGTCGTGTTGTTGGAGATGTTTCCTTTGTAGTGTATCTGGACGACGTACTTCAGGCAGTCGGCGGTTGGTGAGGTGAGGACGACCCCGGCACCTCCTTGCCCCTTGGTGTAGGAGCCATCAAAGTGCATGGTCCAGGTGTCGGAATCCTCCTTCCCGAGAAGGCTTGTCTCCTCCTCCGGGTCGTCGAACACCGTCTCGGTCCACTCACTACTAGGAAGAGGCTTATAGGTGGATTACTTAGCCGTGGCGCACCATCATTTTGATGCGCCATGAGTATCTAGCCGTGGCGCACCAGACACAGATGCGCCACGGCTATATTCTTACCCGTGGCGCACCAAAATAGCGGTGCGCCACGGCTAAGTGCACGCTCGGTCGACGGAGGGGCACCCTCCTTAGCCGTGGCGCACCCAAGACTTGAGCGCCACGGGTAAGAGTATAGCTGTGGCGCACATTATTCCAATGCGCCACGGGTAAGAGTAAAACGGCGATAACTTTTGCATACAAACTCGGATTTCGACGTTTAATACCTTAAAAAAAACTAGAGAAAAAAACTAATCCAAGACACAAAGAACATGCACAAGCTTTCATCACCCTGGGAGGGACCATTCATTGTAAGCAAAGCGCTCATCAACAATGCCTACTACTTGATCGATGCCCGCGAGCACAAGAAGGACACGATGGACAAGGAAGGCGATGAAACGGAAAGGCCGTGGAACGCGTCACTCCTACGTCGATTCTACACTTGAGAAAGAACCGTATGTATCACCCATGCTATCAATAAAGAAATGAGAATGATGAGCACATGAGCAATTTTTTCGCAATTCTTTTATGCATTTCCTTTCCGGTTGCTCCGGCAGCCGGCAAACTTGCCTTTAGCGGCCGGGTAGTGTGACTAACCCCTAAACGGCTAACTCTTCGAATCCGGTTAAGACCGGCAAGAGAACAAGCTGGAGGGGGCCAACAACATGAAAAACGCATAAAGGAAAGTACTGCCGACTGAAAAAATGCTGTTCTGCAAACTCGGCCAAGCCGGTAGTCAGCAACTTCTTCTCCTATTACGGACGATTAACTACACAATGCTAAACGGCTAACTCTTCGGATCCGGTTGAGGCCGGCAAGAGAATAAGCTGGAGGCTGACTGTATGCGAAAGACGTAAGAAACAGAAATCGTTGTCGGCTGAGAAAACTCTAGCCCAACAAATCGGATCCTAACGTTATAGTAGTGTGCATGATCCCGTTGGACGGTGAAGTGCACACGAATGGCGGCGGGAAAGGCTACAGGAGAGTGCAAAATTGAGCTAAGCAAAATAAAAATATTCTCCATAATCGAAAGAGCAAGCTAACCACTTCGTCATTTTGTTTCCCGCACAAAAATGCCGCCGCCCGGCTCTGGAGACCTCAACCCGGACGATATGTAAAAGGTCAAGCCGGTAAACAACACACAAAGGCGTGAACAAAAGCAGGTGCCATTCAATATCATAAGTAAAGGCTCACAGCCGGGAGGAGATTACATAAGCAAAAGGAGGAAGTCCACAGGCGGACAACCTCGCCTACAGGCCAAGCCGGCTACAAGATAACCTAAAACTAAGCGGGAGGCGGAGTCATATCTTCATCGCTCTCCTCCCACTCCTTGAGGCACAGGGAGTTGTCGAAGACCTTGACGTAGAGGACCCCAGTCTGGCACTTCAGTTGGAAGTGAAGGATGAAGGGAGGCTCCAGGCGGAAGAACTTACCGAAAGCTTTCCAGCCGGAGAAGAACTCAGCCCGCCGGCAAACCTTCCCACCTTCTTGGTCGACAACGACACGAGCATGTACCTCCCAAGGCCTCTGACGAGCTCCAACCCAATGAAGAAGAAATGTGAAGGGGCCTTCCCCCTCCAGCGCATCGGCGACGGCCCGAGGGAGCCACTGGATGCGCTGGATAGGCTCGTACAGCATCAGGAGGAACTCCGAAACGGGGAACTCGTCCCAATAGACACCTACAGGTGACTCCGAGCGGGCGGGAGAGGGGCTCCGTTTGCCTCCAGCCACCGCAACGGTGACATCTCCACCACCGCCGCATCCGAGCTTGGGCGGCCAGCCCCTGTCGCGCTTGGCTACCACGACGGAGGACTCTCCAGCGTCCTTCTTCGGCGGACGACCCCGGCCGCGCTTGGCCTCCGCGGGGGAATCCACCCCGATCTCCTTCTTCGGCGCCATGCTTGGATGAAGAGGAGGAGCGAAGTAAAAGAGAAGATGAAGCAAGGAAAACGCACCCGCACCGCTATTTATAAGGGGACCCGAGGGTAGCGCAACCGTCAACGCCCTGCCTCCAGTCGACACGTGGCCTCCGACACAAAGGACGGTGAAGCCGAGGAGGCAAAAAGCACAGCATAGGATCAAGGCGGCAAAAGAAAATTCCCGGGGGCTGCGCCAGCCGGCAAGCCGGCTCCGCAGACCCGGACATACATCTACAACACCCCGAGTCACGGACTCGGGGGCTGGCACGCCGTCAGCCAGCAGAAAATTCCCGGGGGCTGCGCCAGCTGGCAAGCCGGCTCCGCAGACCCGGACGTATAAATACAACAGCCCGAGTCACAGACTCGGGGGCTGCCACGCCGTCAGCCGGCAGAAAATTCCCGGGGGCTGCGCCAGCCGGCAAGCCGGCTCCGCAGACCCGGACGTACATATACAACACCCCGAGTCACGGACTCGGGGGCTGCCACGCCGTCAGCCGGCAGAAAATTCCCGGGGGCTGCGCCAGCCGCCAAGCCGGCTCCGCAGACCCGGACGTACATCTACAACACCCCGAGTCACGGACTCGGGGCTGCCACGCCATTAGCCGGCAGAAAAATTCCCGGGGGCTGCGCAGCCGGCAAGCCGGCTCCGCAGACCCGGACGCAAATCTACAACACCCCGAGTCACGGACTCGGGGGCTGCCACGCTGTCAGCCGGCAGAAAAATTCCCGAGGGCTGCGCCAGCCGGCAACACCGGCTGCGCAGACCCGGACGCAAATCTACAACACCCCGAGTCACGGACTCGGGGGCTGCCATGCCGTCAGCTGGCAGGAAAATTCCCGGGGGCTGCGCCAGCCGGCAAGCCGGCTCCGCAGACCCGGACGTACATCTACAACACCCCGAGTCACGGACTCGGGGGCTGCCACGCCGTCAGCCGGCAGGAAAATTCCCGGGGGCTGTGCCAGCCGGCAAGCCGGCTCCGCAGACCCGGACGTACATCTACAACTCCCCGAGTCACGGACTCGGGGGCTGCCACGCCGTCAGCCGGCAGGAAAATTCCCGGGGGCTGCGCCAGCCGGCAAGCCGGCTCCGCAGACCCGGACGTACATCTACAACACCCCGAGTCACGGACTCGGGGGCTACCACGCCGTCAGCTGGCAGGAAAATTCCCGGGGGCTGCGCTAGCCGGCAAGCCGGCTCCGCAGACCCGGACGTACATCTACAACACCCCGAGTCACGGACTCGGGGGCTGCCACGCCGTCAGCCGGCAGGAAAATTCCCGGGGGCTGCGCCAGCCGGCAAGCCGGCTCCGCAGACCCGGACGTACATCTACAACACCCCGAGTCACGGACTCGGGGGCTGCCACGCCGTCAGCCGGCAGAAAATTCCCGGGGGCTACGCCAGCCGGCAAGCCGGCTCCGCAGACCCGGACGTACATCTACAACACCCCGAGTCACGGACTCGGGGGCTGCCACGCCGTCAGCCGGCAGAAAATTCCCGGGGGCTGCGCCAGCCGGCAAGCCGGCTCCGCAGACCCGGACGTACATCTACAACACCCCGAGTCACGGACTCGGGGGCTGCCACGCCGTCAGCCGGCAAGAAAATTCCCGGGGGCTGCGCCAGCCGGCAAGCCGGCTCCGCAGTCCCGGACGTACATCTACAACACCCCGAGTCACGGACTCGGGGGCTACCACGCCGTCAGCCGGCAGGAAAATTCCCGGGGGCTACGCCAGCCGGCAAGCCGGCTCCGCAGACCCGGACGTACATCTATAACACCCCTAGTCATGGACTCGGGGGCTGCCGTCAGCCGGCAGAAAATTCCTGGGCGCTGTGCAGCAGCCAAGCCGGCCTCGCACACCCGGACGATCAACTACTACACCCGAAGTCAGAGACTCGGGAGCTGCACATCGTCAAGACAACGGAAAAAAGTACAAGATGAGTAAGAGACATAAAATTTCGACCCGGCTCGTTGCTCAAGACGGCCCAAAATTCGGGGGCTAGACATGGTGATCATCATCACCAAGATGGACACAAATCTTGACACGAAGGCAGTAATTAATAGCAGAGAAACATATCCATATTACAACAAGTAGCAGATCAAACTAGTCGTCAGTTCAAAACAGCAAGTTCTACACGTACGCCCGGCATTCCAGGGGAGCAAGCAAATCAAGGAGCAGCAGCATTGGTGGCGGCGGTAGCGTTGCCGGCTCCAGCGTCTTCAGGCGGCCGTGCCATCGTGGACGGCTCGGCAGGCACCAACGTCGTCAAATCCACCGCCTCGGCAATTCGCCCTGAAGCCATCTGGATCTCCGGACGCAGACTCGCAAGGTACGTTCCTGTGCGGAAACCACCCACCAGCATACTCATCTGCACGCTTGGATACCATGACTTCACCAAAGCCAGTGCCATGTCGGTGCCTCCACGTGCAGCCATTTCCACCTGTTCGTCAATACCGGCTGGCGCCCCTTCAAGCCGGACGGACAGGTCGTGGAGAGCGGTTGGCAAGGGAGCGTCCGGCCATAAGTTCTCGAGAACGCCGTCGGCCGCTTCTTTCAGCCGTCTGAACTCTTGGACAAATCGAAGAAGACGGGAGGAGGCAGTCGGCGCAGACCCAGCGGCGGCACCAGAAGACTCCGGCCGTGAGTGCGCCGAGGCAGCGTCTTTCTGGATCTGCGCGTCCACCTCGGGATAGAAGCCTGCATTTCAAGCCGGTGAGGCCGAATAGAAGACCCTAAGCAAGAAATCAAGGAGAAAGAGACATCACTTACCAAGGATAAGCTCGTTTACACGCTCGACCTCCCTAATCAGGCCGCCCACCAGTTGCTCATGCTCGAGTTCACGCGCCTTGGCCGCCTGGACGATCTGGTCGTTGGAGTCGATGGACTCCTTTAGCTGGCTCCTCAGTTCATCTGCATTCTTACGGAGAGACTCGACCTCGCCTCGCCTCCGCTGCTCAGCTTCCCGCAGTTTCTTCACCTCCTCTCCCAGCCGGACGACCTCTAGGCGGCGCTCCTCCGACACCTTCTCTGTCATCTGGAGATCGGCCTTGACCTGTGCCAGGGCAGCATCCTTCTTCTTCAGCTGCCTCTCCAGGCCGGCGCGGGAGGTGGTGTCGCCTGAAGAGGCCAGGTCATCATCAAATCAAGCCACACAAGAAAAATACAAGGCGCCAAGACGGAAAATGCGACCGAGAAGGGAAACCAAACCTTTGGCCGCCTCAAGCTCTCGCTTGAGCATCGTCGTCTCCTTAACCACCTCGGTGAAACCATACTCTATCGAGGAGCGGAGCAACGCGATGTTGGCTAGATTCTCCTGAGCCTTCTACTCCACCAGCACGGCAAGGGGGAACTTCCCCGATGCGTCGGGCCGAGCCGGCACTGGCCCGGAATATGGAGAAGAGCACACCAGAGTTGATTGACGAGGGCCAGGGAGCAAAGCCGTCGCCCCCGCTATGGCCTTGTCCTTGGGCGTCTCGACCAAGGATGAGGAAGGAGTGGGGAAGGCGAGGTTACCGCCCCCGGCGCCGGGCCAAGGAACTGTCTCGAAGGCATCCTCCGTCGCCTCGGCACCACAGCCAGAAACCGTAGGGTCGAAGTCGACCACGAAGGGGGCTGCGTCGGCCGGCACCTGGCTGTCCGGCTCCACGTCCACCTTCGCCATCACCGCCTCTGGAGGCGGACCAGCCGCCTGCATCACAGGGGCCTCGGGAGCAGGCCCTGAGGCCGGCTCCACCACCATGCTGGTTGCCGCCACCGCGGTTGAGAGTGGCACCCTGCAAGACGAAGAAAGCGTCACCCCCAAGAAGTGCAGAATACAAGATTTCCACCTCAAGGCGAAGGCTACCCGTCGCATGAGCCCAATTCCACGGGTTTCCTCCTCTTCAAGCGCTTTGGCGGAGGAGCCGGCGCATCGTCGGGCAAGCGCTTCACGCCACCGGAGGGTGCTTCTCCGCCCTTCACAGGAACGACAAGGTCATTAGCCGGCCGCTTTGCGGAAGCCGGCGTCATTTCGACCTCGGCGCCAGCCTCCGCGGTCTTCCCGGCGTCCACGCCCGCTCCCGCCTTCGCCTCAGCCACCTTGGCAGCAACCAGCTGCACCACGGTCATCTTGGCATCCATCGCCTCCCGGATCAAATCCGCCTACGCCAGTTCCGCATAAATAGCCTTTTCCATATCCTCAACACTCAAGTCATAATCAGGATCAACTGCAAGAGTAGGATTAACCACCTGGGCGCTGGTCCGACCGGCAAGAGCTTCCGGCCTCTCCGCTTCCTCCTCCTCCTTCTGTTTCGCTGCGATTTTAGCTATGGCTTCCTCCACGATAGCATCAACCTTCTTCTCCGCTGTCAATTTCCCGGCGGGCGTCAAGCCGGCTGTGGTTGGCCGGCTGAACACTGAAGAAAGCTTTTTTGCGGGGAGTGCACCCCGATTCATGAACGACCCGCCTCGCTGGCGGACGCTCTCGCTCGCGTCCGAGTCGGCGACCGCCTTCAACCGCCTCTCCTTTACGATCTGGGGGGAGGGCAACGACTGAGCCTTCCGGACGCTCGCCTCCAGCTCCTTTGTTCTGCGGCTGGACACGCCTGGCTTGGAGGCTGGCACGGAAGAAGAACCCTCAGAGTCCGGTTCGGAGCTACTGGAGAGATCGACAAATACCCGCACACCCTCGCCGCTGTTTTTTTCGGTGAATCCGGGCGTGGGAGACTTACCACGGGAAGCCGGAGCCAGCGCCGCCTTGCCGCGCTCCAAGTCCGGACCCCCGCGGGTGGCCCGGTCAGAATCAGAGTCGGCCGCGGTGGGACTCGCCACGGCGCGACAGCTATCATCATCGTCCTCGACACCAGCGCCTTCAGCGCCATTAGACGACTCCGTGGAGTCGTGCCTAACCGGCCGCTTCCCCGCGTCAGATGCAAGGGGGGAATCGTCACCCGCCTCGGCATCCGAGGCGGTCTCTTCACTGTCCGCCTCTCCATCGGAGGCGCTCTCCTCACCAGGGGCCACCTGCTCCTCCGGGGGGGACCAAGCCGGTCCGCCCCGAAGATGACGTCAATGTCTTCGGCCCTCTGAAGATCGCAAATCTGCAAAGACACGCCAGCCGGATAAGTACTCAGCCGGCTCGAAGGAACGCAAGACAAGAAAAGGCAAAAGGAACTAACCACCGAAGCGCGCCGCGCGCGAGAAAACGGCTCCACGCCGAACTGCCATTTCCGCTCGATCCCGTCGGTGATCACCTGGCCGGCCCAGCGCCGCAACTCGCTCAACTCCAAGACCTCCGTGCAAGCCCGGGTGGGATCCCGGAGACCCGAATAGAAGCACATCTTGTGTGCTCGAGCCTGCAGCGGGTACACCCGCCTAGCCAGCCAAGCCAGCGTCAAGTCCCTGGAGGTCAGGCCTCCTGCGATCAGGTCCTTCACCCGAGCCGTCACGGCCGCCTCCAGACCTTCATCAATAGGCGCCTTCCGGTTCCAGGACTTGTCAGCAGGCAGTTGGTTCACAAACCGAGGAAGCCCAATCCGGTCCTCCGCCGTGAGGTTCCGAACATAGAAGTAGCTGCTCTGCCACTTCTTGACGGATTCGAGCAGATGAACCTTGGGAAAGAGGACATTCTTCATGGACACGGAGACGCACCCGCACTCTCGCAACCTCCTGTCGTAGGGCGCGGAGGAAGAACAACAGCCCGAACAGCTCCATGCAGGGCCAGAGGCCCAGGTACGCCTCACAGAGGGTGACGAAGCAAGAGAGCAGCGTAATGCTATTCGCCCCCAAGTGGTGGAGCTGCAGACCGTAAAAATCGAGGAACTGCCGGACGAAGGGGGTAACCGGCAGTGCCAATCCCCTCGCCAGGTGCGAGGAGAACACCACGGACTCGTTCACCACCACGACCGATGAAATCTCCTCGTCGTCAGGAACACGGATCCCGACCTCCTCTTTGCTGCCGATGAGCATCCCGTCGCGGAGCTTCTCGAGCTCCGCACTATCGACGCTGGACCCCATCCAGGCTCCAGTGCCTGCCATTGTTTTCCGATTCCCGTCGGAGAGGAAGCACCACCGGCGAAGAGGAAGAAAGCGTTGGGAAAATGCGAAAGAAGGAGGTAATCACGGAGAAAACTGAAGCTAGAGCGCAGGCAGGAGAATGGGGAACGATAGCCTGAACCGTTCCCCACTTCCCCTTTTACGAGCAAGGAGCCGTGGGCGGAGACGTGCCTCCGCACGACGCGTGGCGTGCAGTTACGCCGAACCGCCCGTAAAAGTTCCCACTAACGAGCGGTTGCCACAGAAGATCCAGTGACGAAGAGGAGGCGTTCTGTCTCGTTTCCCGGGGAGAGCCTCCAGGCGGACGGGACGTGGGGACGTGGCTGACGTTAGCCAAGACCCGAGCCCTCAAGTCGGCCACGCTAGGCCGCCAAGGCCTTCAGTTCCGGCCCCACGCGGCCGAACAAGTCATCGACAACTTCAACAGTATGCAGCCAAGATCAGGGGTGCCCGCGGAGCTTTCCTTGCACACAAGTGTCAACTTCATCCGGCTTCAGCGTTGCCCGGCTCCAATTTCGGCCGGCCCAATCTCCAACCTCGACATTACGACCACGACAGCCAAGACCAAGGGAAAGATCGCAAAGTCTTCCCAGCAAGCTAGCAAGACTCCACGATCTCGGGGGCTTGTGTCAGGGAGATGAACCCCGGATACCCCAAAGAGGCTCACTCCTTCAAACTCCACGGGCTGGCTGAACAGTGCCGGCTGCACAACGCCGACTGGAACCCGCTGGCTGAATCAAGCCGCCTGCGTCTACTCGAACGCAGATGTCCGACTGGGCTGAAGCCGGACGTACCAACCGACAGTTCCGTACTAGTGGGCCAGTCCCGCATAACCGCTCCTGGTGAACAGTACTTCTTGTTGGGCATCTCCTGTACAGAATCATGGCATCGAGCTCCAGCCGGCCAGAAAGTAGATAATGTCATAGGGACAGACCTGTAAAATCCTTGTAACCCAAAACCCTAACCCGTTGCCTATATAAGGCGGGCTAGAGCCTCCTGCATGAGAAAAAGCAACAAAAGGAAGGGAAGAGAGATCACTGGCAGATAGCATCATCGTCAACCTCCAGCCGGCTAGGACTTCCAGCCGGCTGCCACCTGAATACAGCTCTAGGAGCACTTGTAGCCCGCACTTTGTGATCGAGCAATAAGAAACAAGAAGAGCAGGACGTAGGGGTGTTACCTCCACAAGAGGGCCCTGAACCTGGGTATATCGCGTGTGTTTGCGTGCTTGTACCCAATCCCGCGCGAGCGCCATCGTCGCCTTGCCCCATACTTCTTTCCATCTGTGATGGATATGTCGTGCAACCCACCACGACAGGCGGTGGAGTCCACGATCTGGTCGATCCTCGGGAGGGGATAGGGGTCCTTGGGGCAAGCTTTATTGAGGTCGATGAAGTCGATGCAAAGGCGGCTTCCTCCGGTGCGCTTGGGGACGACCACACCATTGGAGAGCCAAGTGGGATAGACAACTGTTTTGATGATGCTAGCTTTCTTCAAATTCTCTACGGTGTCCATGCGAACATGTTAGAGTTTGCCCTGAGGAAGGTGACGAGCGCGCTTTCCTATTTGGGAGGCAAGTTGGCACCGATGGTGATGCTAGCCCCTGAGCCGTTTGCCTCAAGAGGCACTTGCTTTGTCGCGGCCTTCTCCTGAGAGAACAGCTGCTTCTTCTTCGCGGGGGGGCTCGGGAGGGGTTCCTCATCCTCGTCAGCGGGGGACGCCACCGCGGCAGCCTTGTAGGCCGCTTGCGCAGCGTACAGAGCGTCTGAGACCATGCCGCGGATTACGATGGTGCCGCCCGAGCCAGGAAGCTTAACGAGGTTGTAGGCGTGGTGGTTCACCGCCATGAACTTTGCGAGGGCGGGGTAGCCGAGCATGGCGTTGTAGGGCGGGCCGATGTGCGAGACGTCGAAGTCGATCAGCTCGGTGCGGTAGTTGGCTTGTGTGCCGAAGGTGACCGCGAGCCTCACTTGCCCCAGAGGAGTCGTGAGACCCTATGTCACCCCCGAGAAGGGCCTGGTGGGCATGAGCCGCTCGTAAGGCACCTGAAGCTTCTCGAAGGTCTCGACAGAGATGACGTTGAGGCCTGCACCCCCATCGATGAGCGTCTTAGAGACTGCGATGTTGTTGATGGTGGGGGTGCAGACCAGCGGGATGGTGCCAACAGTCAAAGTGGACTTGGGGTGGTCGCTGGAGTCAAAGGTGATAGGGTACTGGGACCACTTGAGGGGCCTGGAGGCCTCAACCCCGGGAAGCGCTGCCGCGATCTCGCGAGCGAGTTGCTTGAAGTGGCGGTTGGAGCTGGGGGCCTGAGCCCCGCCGAGGATGCAAGCGGCCCCGCGAGGCACCTGGTAGCCCTCAGGAGTCTCGGCAGGGAGGTTGTCGTTCGCGGGCTGGACGGCGTTGGCTTGAGGGTTCTGCTGGTAGTTGTCGTCGTAGTTGTTGTTGTTCCAGCATCGCCCCCCGCGGCCACTGCGGCCACCGCCGCGGCCTTCCTGCCGCTCGCGAGCCTCGCGAAGCCTCTTGAGGTCATAGCAATCCTCGGTGGCATGGGAATGCCTGTTGTGGTAGACGCAGAAGGGGCGATCATCTTTCTTCTCGGGGTGCGCGGCTGGAGCGGCAGCACGAGGCTGCTTGGCGTCAGGTTCAGCTGCGAGGACCGCAGTGGTCTTGCGCTTCTCGGTGGATTTCTTCTTCTTCTTGGATCCCTCGGCAGGGTCCCCTGGCTCGTTCTTGACGAACAAGCGTCCCTCCTCAGCCTTGGCGCACTTGTCCGCCATGCCGAAGAGCTTGATGACGGTGGTGATGTTGTCGTGGATGCTAAGCTTCTCGAGCATCCGCACATCCGTGACTCCAGCCTGGAAGGCCGAAATGACCTGCACATCGGTGGCGTTGGGGATCTTGTTACGCACCTGGCTGAAGCGCTGGATGTACTTGCAGAGGGTCTCGCCAGGCTTCTGGCGTACGCCGCGGAGGTCATTGTACGTGAGGCCGCGCTCGTACGTGCCCTTGAAGTTCGCGACGAAGCAGCGGCAGAGATCCTCCCCGGTGTTGATTGACTCAGCGGGGAGGTTCGTGAGCCACGAGGACGCGGAGTCCTTGAGGGCCATGGGGAACCAGTTCGCCATGACTCTGTCGTCGCCCCCCGCGACCTGGATGGCCAAAGTGTAGAGCTGCAGGAACTCTAGGGGTTGTTCTTGCTGTCGTAGCGCGGAGAAAGATCCGGCTTGAACTTGACCAGCCAGACGACGCGACGGAGCCTGCGAGTGAACGCAGTCGTCGTGCCGTAAGTGACCACGCCGTTGGCGAGGGTGGCGTGGAGGTGGCGCCCCGCGGTGGCGACGTCCTGTACGGCGCGGTTGTGGCGATTCTGCCCGCGCTCGATGCTCACGCGTGCGTCCTCCGGGGCTCGCTGCACGATTTGGCAGTCATGCGGCGACGATGCGTGCGATGCAGCGCGGTTGTCGCGAGGAGGAGCCCCCGCTGGAGCAGGTTGCGGTGGAGCTGGAGCGGGCACGGGATGATGATGGGGTGTAGGAGGTGCGCCGTGCGCCACGTCCCCCACGCGCACAGAGGGAACCAGCGAACGAGACGGTGCAGGAGCAGCAACGCGAGCGGCGCCGACGAGCTCGGAGAGGCGGTTGAGCCAGGCTTCTTGAGCCTCCGGCGTGGGGCGGTACTTCAGCAGCTCCAGCGCCATGAGAAGCGCAGTTGCTGGGCTGGGCGCAGGGCGGCCCAGCGAGGAGGCAGCACGGTCCCGCGACGGGTGCAGGGAGGAAGCTTCCTCTTCACCGAGGTCGTCCTCGGCATGGTCGTTGTTGTGGGGTTACCTTTCGAGTACCCCACGGGGTGGTACCTGGGTCACGCCAAGGAAGGCCCAAGGAAGGCCCAAGAAGGATGATGTGCGGCCCAAGGTAGTCGCCGTTAGGTCATCAGCTTGATCATCCTGTATGTGCCATCAGCACCGTTCACCCGAGACCCAGCCTATCATATAAAGGCTGGGAGGGTCCCTCGTCTAGGGCAACTAAGCAACTAGCGAACATCAACTCAAACCCTAGCGAGATTGCCATCTCGCCATTGTAGCCACCTTGATCATAATTCCATACAAGCAGGAGTAGGGTGTTATCCTCCGGGAGCCTGAACCTGGGTAAATCGCCCCCTGTTAGCCGTCGTGATCACCAACGTTCATCTTCCTCCCCTTCAATCAACCCGGGGTACTCGACTCAGGGATTTGCCGAGCCCTAACCTCGTCAATTGGCACCGTCTGTGGGAAAGAACGAGCGTTGGAACCATGGTCGCTCCGGCTCCATCGACCTTGAAGACCGACGCCCGCACCAAGGAGCCAATCCGGTCCAGCTCCCTCGAGTACGTCAGCCACCCGCCGGCTCATCGCTCGGCGTACGCTGAACTGGGTGAAGGTACGTGGATCACTTTTGGTACCATGCGCTACCTCATAAACAGCTACGGAACGCTCCGATCTACGATGGTCGCGCTACGCGCGGAGACGACGCCCGCGTCTGCATCGACTACGTCGACCATGCCTTCACCTGCCGTGGAGATCGCATCTGCTGCGAACGCAGCGATTGCGTCTTCGACTGCCGCGAAGATCGCATCTGCTACGACTACAACGACCACGACATCACCCGCCGTGATCGCATCTACCACGATTGCGACGATCGCATCTTCGACTGCCGCGAAGATCGCGCCCGCCTCGACTGCACCAATGGCCTCCGTGGCAAAAATCGCGCCCAACGCGACCACGACACCCGCACCTCCGGCTGCCAAGGAGATCGCATCGGCAGTGACCCCTGCGCGGATCAAGTCTACTCCGACTACCTTGGTCGCGTCGCGGGCAAGGCCAAGATCTGCATCGACCCCGACTACGTCGACCACGCCTTCGCGTCGCGAAATCATTCGCAAGCCAATCGCAGCCGCATTGACGACGGCGACTCAACTCCTCGCATCTGCGGTGAAGGCCGCGAAATTCTGCGGAAGCAACCTCAACGGCAACTGTGGTACCCACCACGTTGCAGCCATTTTTGACTCTGAGCACGGCTCGGACGAAGGAAGCAGCAGTGGAAGCATCAGCCCCACTCCCCGGGTTTACCCTGCACAAGTCTACATGACCGGCCCGGCGCGGGCCAACGGCGACGAACCCGCATATCCACTGGAGGTGGTCATGCCGGATCAGACACGGCTCACCATCACCCGCGACATGGCAATCAGAGTCTTGAAGCACGTCGAGGAGGGCACATACCCCCCACCAGACGCACCCCGAGAGGACCTTTTGGCGGTCCAGTATCTGCTGCGGAAAGAAGGCGAACGACTCCGCGCAGAGAAGGCCGAGCTGCTCCGACGCAAGGAGGAAGCCGACGCGGCGAGTGCCAGGAGGGCCGCATATTCATTCACCGTTGCCTCGACAGAGGTCTCACAAGGAGCAAGGCGCCACAGGCCCCGCGTGCCCCGGATGACAGAGGCCGAACGCGCCGGAATTACCCGCAACCTCGAGTCGTCATACATGACTGAAGATTCGGACGGGATACCCGTCCCCAAGACACCCGGAGCTGCCCTCATGGCAGTCGAAATATACCTGCGACTGACGCAGCCACCTGAGGGTGACACCCGCGCTCTCCTCCACAAGCAACAGATCATGTCCATCAAGGCAGTCGAAGAAGCTCTGGCGAACAAGGCGCCAGCAGAAAGGGCGCAAGAAAATCGGGGTCGCCGAGACCGTGAACCCGCAGCACTCGCGGTCCCAGCTCCAGGACAACCGCGACAGCCGCAGCCAGGCGAAGACCTCCGCAACGTCATCACGCAGAGGACGGTAGACCGCAACCGCACCCAGCGGACGGTCGGCACACCCAATGCTGACGACCGCGACGATGGCGACTTCGAGCCACGCGGCGCCGCATGCTTCAGTTTCAACATCCGCGACACAAAAATGCCCAAGGGCTTCAAGCTCACAGCAGAAGCGGTCAAGTACGACGGAAAGCAGGACCCAAGAGACTGGCTGGAAGACTACCTCATAGCCTACAGTTGCCAGGGCGGTACTTCGACTACAGCCATGCAGTACATCCAGCTGATGCTCACAGGATCCGCACGCGGGTGGCTCAACATCCAACCCAAGGACGCCTTCAGCACGTGGGACGAGTTTGCGGATGCCTTTGTTAAGAGCTTCCTGGGACGTATTCAAGGCCGACAACTTTCGTCGAACTCCAAGCATTCAAGCAAGGGCGAGACGAGCCGCTCCGGTCATACATCCAGCGATGGACCCTGCTCCGCAATACCATGGAACCCACCTCGGAAGACCGAGTGATGGATGCCTTCATGCACGGCGTCTACCGCCGCGACCTCCGCGAGGAATTTGGTAGGCTCCGGCCGAGAAGCATGATTGACCTCATGAAGATAGCCAACCAGTGGGCAGACGGAGAGGACTCGGTTCGTGATACTCCACGAGACGAGGCCGGACCAAGCAACTGGCAGGAAGGACGCCAGAAGAAAAAGCCGCGTTACCACGGCAATGACTCAATAGAGTTAGTAGTGGCGGGATTCGAAACCCCCCGCGAGAACGAAGCATACGACAGCAATCGCCAGTACAGTCCAAGGCAGTACAGTCGAAGCAACGACGATCACCAACGTTCATCTTCCTCCCCTTCAATCAACCCGGGGTACTCGACTCAGGGATTTGCCGAGCCCTAACCTCGTCAATTGGCACCGTCTGTGGGAAAGAACGAGCGTTGGAACCATGGTCGCTCCGGCTCCATCGACCTTGAAGACCGACGCCCGCACCAAGGAGCCAATCCGGTCCAGCTCCCTCGAGTACGTCAGCCACCCGCCGGCTCATCGCTCGGCGTACGCTGAACTGAGTGAAGGTACGTGGATCACTTTTGGTACCATGCGCTACCTCATAAACAGCTACGGAACGCTCCGATCTACGGTGGCCGCGCTACGCGCGGAGACGACGCCCGTGTCTGCATCGACTACGTCGACCACGCCTTCACCTGCCGTGGAGATCGCATCTGCTACGAACGCAGCGATCGCGTCTTCGACTGCCGCGAAGATCGCATCTGCTACGACTACAACGACCACGACATCACCCGCCGTGATCGCATCTACCACGATTGCGACGATCGCATCTTCAACTGCCGCGAAGATCGCGCCCGCCTCGACTGCACCAATGGCCTCCGTGGCAAAAATCGCGCCCAACGCGACCACGACACCCGCACCTCCGGCTGCCAAGGAGATCGCATCGGCAGTGACCCCTGCGCGGATCAAGTCTACTCCGACTACCTTGGTCGCGTCGCGGGCAAGGCCAAGATCTGCATCGACCCCGACTACGTCGACCACGCCTTCGCGTCGCGAAATCATTCGCAAGCCAATCGCAGCCGCATTGACGACGGCGACTCAACTCCTCGCATCTGCGGTGAAGGCCGCGAAATTCTGCGGAAGCAACCTCAACGGCAACTGTGGTACCCACCACGTTGCAGCCATTTTTGACTCTGAGCACGGCTCGGACGAAGGAAGCAGCAGTGGAAGCATCAGCCCCACTCCCCGGGTTTACCCTGCACAAGTCTACATGACCGGCCCGGCGCGGGCCAACGGCGACGAACCCGCATATCCACTGGAGGTGGTCATGCCGGATCAGACACGGCTCACCATCACCCGCGACATGGCAATCAGAGTCTTGAAGCACGTCGAGGAGGGCACATACCCCCACCAGACGCACCCCGAGAGGACCTTTTGGCGGTCCAGTATCTGCTGCGGAAAGAAGGCGAACGACTCCGCGCAGAGAAGGCCGAGCTGCTCCGACGCAAGGAGGAAGCCGACGCGGCGAGTGCCAGGAGGGCCGCGTATTCATTCACCGTTGCCTCGACAGAGGTCTCACAAGGAGCAAGGCGCCACAGGCCCCGCGTGCCCCGGATGACAGAGGCCGAACGCGCCGGAATTACCCGCAACCTCGAGTCGTCATACATGACTGAAGATTCGGACGGGATACCCGTCCCCAAGACACCCGGAGCTGCCCTCATGGCAGTCCAAATATACCTGCGACTGACGCAGCCACCTGAGGGTGACACCCGCGCTCTCCTCCACAAGCAACAGATCATGTCCATCAAGGCAGTCGAAGAAGCTCTGGCGAACAAGGCGCCAGCAGAAAGGGCGCAAGAAAATCGGGGTCGCCGAGACCGTGAACCCGCAGCACTCGCGGTCCCAGCTCCAAGACAACCGCGACAGCCGCAGCCAGGCGAAGACCTCCGCAACGTCATCACGCAGAGGACGGTAGACCGCAACCGCACCCAGCGGACGGTCGGCACACCCAATGCTGACGACCGCGACGATGGCGACTTCGAGCCACGCGGCGCCGCATGCTTCAGTTTCAACATCCGCGACACAAAAATGCCCAAGGGCTTCAAGCTCACAGCAGAAGCGGTCAAGTACGACGGAAAGCAGGACCCAAGAGACTGGCTGGAAGACTACCTCATAGCCTACAGTTGCCAGGGCGGTACTTCGACTACAGCCATGCAGTACATCCAGCTGATGCTCACAGGATCCGCACGCGGGTGGCTCAACATCCAACCCAAGGACGCCTTCAGCACGTGGGACGAGTTTGCGGATGCCTTTGTTAAGAGCTTCCTGGGACGTATTCAAGGCCGACAACTTTCGTCGAACTCCAAGCATTCAAGCAAGGGCGAGACGAGCCGCTCCGGTCATACATCCAGCGATGGACCCTGCTCCGCAATACCATGGAACCCACCTCGGAAGACCGAGTGATGGATGCCTTCATGCACGGCGTCTACCGCCGCGACCTCCGCGAGGAATTTGGTAGGCTCCGGCCGAGAAGCATGATTGACCTCATGAAGATAGCCAACCAGTGGGCAGACGGAGAGGACTCGGTTCGTGATACTCCACGAGACGAGGCCGGACCAAGCAACTGGCAGGAAGGACGCCAGAAGAAAAAGCCGCGTTACCACGGCAATGACTCAATAGAGTTAGTAGTGGCGGGATTCGAAACCCCCCGCGAGAACGAAGCATACGACAGCAATCGCCAGTACAGTCCAAGGCAGTACAGTCGAAGCAACGACGATCACCAACGTTCATCTTCCTCCCCTTCAATCAACCCGGGGGTACTCGACTCAGGGATTTGCCGAGCCCTAACCTCGTCAATTGGCACCGTCTGTGGGAAAGAACGAGCGTTGGAACCATGGTCGCTCCGGCTCCATCGACCTTGAAGACCGACGCCTGCACCAAGGAGCCAATCCGGTCCAGCTCCCTCGAGTACGTCAGCCACCCGCCGGCTCATCGCTCGGCGTACGCTGAACTGAGTGAAGGTACGTGGATCACTTTTGGTACCATGCGCTACCTCATAAACAGCTACGGAACGCTCCGATCTACGGTGGCCGCGCTACGCGCGGAGACGACGCCCGCGTCTGCATCGACTACGTCGACCACGCCTTCACCTGCCGTGGAGATCGCATCTGCTGCGAACGCAGCGATCGCGTCTTCGACTGCCGCGAAGATCGCATCTGCTACGACTACAACGACCACGACATCACCCGCCGTGATCGCATCTACCACGATTGCGACGATCGCATCTTCGACTGCCGCGAAGATCGCGCCCGCCTCGACTGCACCAATGGCCTCCGTGGCAAAAATCGCGCCCAACGCGACCACGACACCCGCACCTCCGGCTGCCAAGGAGATCGCATCGGCAGTGACCCCTGCGCGGATCAAGTCTACTCCGACTACCTTGGTCGCGTCGCGGGCAAGGCCAAGATCTGCATCGACCCCGACTACGTCGACCACGCCTTCGCGTCGCGAAATCATTCGCAAGCCAATCGCAGCCGCATTGACGACGGCGACTCAACTCCTCGCATCTGCGGTGAAGGCCGCGAAATTCTGCGGAAGCAACCTCAACGGCAACTGTGGTACCCACCACGTTGCAGCCATTTTTGACTCTGAGCACGGCTCGGACGAAGGAAGCAGCAGTGGAAGCATCAGCCCCACTCCCCGGGTTTACCCTGCACAAGTCTACATGACCGGCCCGGCGCGGGCCAACGGCGACGAACCCGCATATCCACTGGAGGTGGTCATGCCGGATCAGACACGGCTCACCATCACCCGCGACATGGCAATCAGAGTCTTGAAGCACGTCGAGGAGGGCACATACCCCCCACCAGACGCACCCCGAGAGGACCTTTTGGCGGTCCAGTATCTGCTGCGGAAAGAAGGCGAACGACTCCGCGCATAGAAGGCCGAGCTGCTCCGACGCAAGGAGGAAGCCGACGCGGCGAGTGCCAGGAGGGCCGCGTATTCATTCACCGTTGCCTCGACAGAGGTCTCACAAGGAGCAAGGCGCCACAGGCCCCGCGTGCCCCGGATGACAGAGGCCGAACGCGCCGGAATTACCCGCAACCTCGAGTCGTCATACATGACTGAAGATTCGGACGGGATACCCGTCCCCAAGACACCCGGAGCTGCCCTCATGGCAGTCGAAACATACCTGCGACTGACGCAGCCACCTGAGGGTGACACCCGCGCTCTCCTCCACAAGCAACAGATCATGTCCATCAAGGCAGTCGAAGAAGCTCTGGCGAACAAGGCGCCAGCAGAAAGGGCGCAAGAAAATCGGGGTCGCCGAGACCGTGAACCCGCAGCACTCGCAGTCCCAGCTCCAAGACAACCGCGACAGCCGCAGCCAGGCGAAGACCTCCGCAACGTCATCACGCAGAGGACGGTAGACCGCAACCGCACCCAGCGGACGGTCGGCACACCCAATGCTGACGACCGCGACGATGGCGACTTCGAGCCACGCGGCGCCGCATGCTTCAGTTTCAACATCCGCGACACAAAAATGCCCAAGGGCTTCAAGCTCACAGCAGAAGCGGTCAAGTACGACGGAAAGCAGGACCCGAGAGACTGGCTGGAAGACTACCTCATAGCCTACAGTTGCCAGGGCGGTACTTCGACTACAGCCATGCAGTACATCCAGCTGATGCTCACAGGATCCGCACGCGGGTGGCTCAACAGCCAACCCAAGGACGCCTTCAGCACGTGGGACGAGTTTGCGGATGCCTTTGTTAAGAGCTTCCTGGGGACGTATTCAAGGCCGACAACTTTCGTCGAACTCCAAGCATGCAAGCAAGGGCGAGACGAGCCGCTCCGGTCATACATCCAGCGATGGACCCTGCTCCGCAATACCATGGAACCCACCTCGGAAGACCGAGTGATGGATGCCTTCATGCACGGCGTCTACCGCCGCGACCTCCGCGAGGAATTTGGTAGGCTCCGGCCGAGAAGCATGATTGACCTCATGAAGATAGCCAACCAGTGGGCAGACGGAGAGGACTCGGTTCGTGATACTCCACGAGACGAGGCCGGACCAAGCAACTGGCAGGAAGGACGCCAGAAGAAGAAGCCGCGTTACCACGGCAATGACTCAATAGAGTTAGTAGCGGCGGGATTCGAAACCCCCCGCGAGAACGAAGCATACGACAGCAATCGCCAGTACAGTCCAAGGCAGTACAGTCGAAGCAACGACGAACAGAGTCGCCAATACAGCCAAGGGCAATTCAACCGAAGCGGTGGCAGCACCTACCGTGGCGATGGGAGCCGCAAGCGAGAGTGGCAGAGGCGCACGCTGACTCCGGAGGAAGAGCTAGAGCAACCCTGCAAGCACCACATGTTCAGGAACCCGGAAACGGGCAAATGGGGATCTCGTCACCTGTTGAAGGACTGCAAGAAGGCACGCAGGATATACCAGGCAATGCAGAAGATAGTCGCTCAGCCAGCCACGCAGTTGGCTCCCCAGGCAGCACCCGCAGCACAGCCAGTCGCACAGTTAGCTCTCCAAGCAGCACCTGCACCCGCGCCGGCAGTCGCCAACCCAGCACAGGCAGCGGCAGCTTTTTATCCGCAGCAGCAGCCGCAGCAAGAAGCCCCTGACGCATATCCAGCGGCACGCGGACAGCTCAACATGATACAGAAGGGGCGCCCTTCAAACAGGACACAGAAGATCATCACCCGCCAAGTCTACCAGGCTGTCACCTGTCCACCTGCAGTACCCGAATACCTGAGAGGGTCAGAGACACCGATCACGTTCTCCAGAGCAGATCATCCACCTGCGGTACCAAGACCCGGGCACGCTGCTCTGGTAGTCGAAGCTCTGGTCGGGGATTTCACCTTGAAAAAGGTGTTCATGGACGGAGGCAGCGGCATCAACATTATCTTCGCCGACACCCTCAGAAGAATGAACAGGCCAACAACAAACTTGGCGCCATCAGGGACCACCTTCCATGGCATAGTACCAGGGCAAGCAGTCACGCCCATGGGAGCAATCACACTCGACGTCATCTTCGGCACACCCGACAACTTCCAGAGGGAGGCGATCGACTTCGAGGTAGTCGACTGGAAGTCGCAGTACCATGCGATACTCGGACGCCCGACCTTTGCCAGATTCATGGCGATACCTCACTACGCCTATCTGATGCTCAAGATGCCTGGACCCAAGGGCGTCATCACGGTGCACGGCGACTTCGACCGCTCCAACAGCTGCGACCGCGAGTTTAGCCAGATCTCTGAGTTCTTCGGAATGGAGGAGCACCTTGCGATGATGGCAGTCGACAACGACAAGACCATTTTCCCGCCACGCAAGAAACCAGCCAAGGAATCTGCCTTCAACACGACTGACGACACGAGAACCCATCAAGTCCACCCGACGGACGCCAGCAAGACAGTCAAGGTATCGACAAGCCTGCCTATCGCATAGGAAGGCGTGCTCGTTGAGTTTCTACGTGAGAACTGGGAGATCTTTGCCTGGCAACCTTCTGATATGCCAGGCATACCCAGGGAACTCGCCGAGCACTCCTTACGCGTCCACAAGGACGCCAGACCCGTCAAGCAGACCATGCGACGCTTTTTGGGTCCCAAGCGAGACGCCATCAGCAAGGAAATCGATCGACTGCTCCACGCCGGATTCATCCGGGAAATCAAGGACTCGGACTGGGTAGCGAACCCGGTCCTGGTGGAGAAGAAGAAGACGAAGAAACTCCGCATGTGCGTCGACTTCACCGCCATTAACAAGTGCTGCCCCAAGGACCATTTTCCGCTCCCGCGGATAGATCAGATCATCGACTCGACTGCAGGCTGCGCGCGCCTATCCTTCCTGGACGCGTACTCCGAGTACCAGCAGATCAGGATGAAAGTCGAAGATGAAGAGAAGACTGCATTCATCACACCCCACGGTGTGTTTTGCTACCAGATGATGCCCTTCGGGTTGAAGAACGCTGGAGCCACATACCAGCGCACGATGCAAGCTTGCCTGAAGGAGCTAATAGGAAAGATCGTACAAGTCTACGTCGACGACATAGTCATCACCACTCGAACGGAGGACAGTTTAATTGCTGACCTCCGCAAAGTCTTCGCCGCACTCAACGAATATCAGATCAAGCTGAATCCGGACAAGTGTGTTTTCGGCGTGCCAGCCGGAGAACTGCTCGGGTACCTCGTCTCTGCAAGAGGAATCGAAGCCAACCCTGAGAAGGTGCAAAACATACTCGCAATGCCAGCACCGACCAAGCTTCATGAAGTGCAACGCCTGGCCGGCCGAGTCGCAGCTCTCAGCCGGTTCATTAGTAAGTTGGGAGAAAAGGCCCTGCCTTTCTACCAACTGATGAAAAAGGCAGACAAATTCGAGTGGACAGAAGAAGCGCAAGACGCGTTCGACAAGCTCAAGAAAACCCTCACGACTCCTCCAGTACTGGTGGCGCTAATGGAGAACGAGCCGCTGTACCTTTACGTGTCAGCCACAAACAGAGTGGTCAGCACAGTACTCGTCGTTGAACGAGGAGAAGAAGGGCACAGCAACCCTGTTCAGCGACCAGTCTATTTTCTTAGCGAGGTGCTAACCCTCTCCAAGCAGCGATACCCGCATTACCAGAAGCTAGCGTACGGAGTCTTCATGACATCAAGGAAGGTCGTCCACTACTTTTCCGAGCACACCATCACGGTGGTAAGCTCCTCTGGGCTCTCCGACATCCTCACCAACCAAGCCGCGACAGGACGAGTCGCCAAGTGGGTTGTCGAGTTGGGACCCTGGGGGCTGAAGTATGCGCACCCGAAGGCAATCAAGGCTCAAGTCCTTCCAGAGTTCACCACAGAGTGGATAGAGGCCCAGCTGCCAGACGTACCCGACTTGTCCAACGCATGGACAATGTACTTCGACGGGTCCAAGAAGTTCAGATCGGCAGGGGCCGGAGTCGTCCTCATCTCACCCAAAGGCGACAAACTGAAGTATGTACTGCAGATGGACTTCCCAAAACCCTCTAACAATGAGGCAGAGTACGAGGCCCTAATCCACGGCATGCGGATGGCCAAAAACTGCGGCGCAACTCACCTCATGATCTACGGGGACTCCTACCTTGTCGTGCAACAAACCATGAAGCAATGTGACGCCATCGCCGACAACATGATAGCCTACAGGGACCTATACAACCAGTTGGAAGGCACCTTCGACGGCTGCGAGTTGCGGCACATCGGCCGCGAAAGCAACGAGGAAGCTGACACCCTCGCCAACCTTGGCTCAGACAAAGCACCGGTGCCACCCGGAGTCTTCCTCGAGTGCATCAAGCAACGCTCCATCAAGCTCCGGCCTGCGCCGGGACCCTCTACACCGACAACGAGCACGGCCAACCCGCCAAGCACGAGACGGAACCCATGGAGGTAATGCTGGTCGAACCCACATGGACAAGCCCATACCTGGCCTACATACTGCATCAGAAGGTGCCAGCGAACCCAGTCGAAGCTAAGCGCGTCGTTCGCCGCTCCAAGGGCTTCACCGTCATCAACGGGGAACTCTACAAGCGAAGCATCTCAGGAGTCCTCCAAAGGTGCATCGACCCAGTCGACGGTCAAGCCATTTTACTCGAGATCCACGCCGGCATCTGCGGACACCACGCCAGCAGTCGAGCCTTGGTGGCCAAAGCCCTACGAGCAGGGTTCTACTGGCCCACCGCAATGCAAGACGCAGAAGAACTCGTGAGGAAGTGCATCGGCTGCCAGGAGTTCGCCAACAAGCCACACGCACCAGCATCAGCGCTGAAGACCATACCACTCGCATGGCCCTTCGCTCAGTGGGGGCTCGACATGGTGGGTCCACTCAAGAAGTCTTCTCCGGGCGGACACACTCATCTCCTGGTGGCAGTCGATAAGTTCACGAAGTGGATCGAAGCAGCACCGATCACAAGTTCGACTGCCTCCTCAGCAGTTAACTTCATCAGGTCGATCATCTTCAGGTTCGGTGTGCCACACAGCATCATCACTGACAACGGCACGAACTTCACAGCCGAAGAATTCAAGGACTTCTGCTCTGACCAAGGCATCAAGCTCAACTATGCATCTGTCTCGCACCCGCAGTCCAACGGACAAGTCGAGAAAGCCAATGGCCTAGTCTGCAAAGGCGTAAAGAGGCGCCTGCGAGTACCACTGAGGCGCGCCGCAGGTGCCTGGATCGAAGAACTGCCATCTGTGCTGTGGAGTCTGCGCACCACGCCAAACAGATCTACACAGTACACGCCATTCTTCATGGTGTACGGCGCTGAAGCAGTCCTGCCGTGCGACATCAAGTTCGACGCCCCCCGAGTGGTGGCCTACGATGAGTCTGATGCAGAGGAAGCAGTCGAAGATGACATGGACACCCTGGACGAAGCACGCGACATCTCCCTTACCCGCACAGCCGTGTATCAGCAAGACCTGCGCAACTATCACGGACGGCGACTCCGGCCCAGAGCGTTCGCCCTGGTGATCTTGTCCTCCGTCTCAAGCAGAAGAAGGTGCACAAACTTGCCTCCCCATGGGAGGTTCTATACATCGTGACAGAAGCAATCGGCGACGGAGCTTACCGCCTGAAGGACTCGAAGACGGGGATAGTCTGCAGCAACCCGTGGAACGTTGCGCAACTGCGCCGTTTCTATGCCTGATCAACCCCAACTTGTAATAATGTACAATGTCAAGAAGCGGCAGGTTTCAGACGCACTCTTTCCCTCGCCAGGGTACCTGAGGGGACTGGAAGGGTTTTAATGAGGCGGCCTGCTCGCAAAAACCAATAAAGTGATTTGAAGAACAAGCTCTCCCCTTTACTTTTATCAGCAAGCAACTCAAAAATCCTCGGCCGCCACCCGAACCACTCGGGGGCTGCGCTGTACAGGTCTAAGTCAAAACCTAGGCCGCCACTCGACGCACTCGGGGGCTGCGCCACACAGGTTCCACTCGAAAATCCTCGGCCGCCACACGAATTACTCGGGGGCCGCGCTGTACAGGTCTAAGTCAAAACCTAGGCCGCCACTCGACGCACTCGGGGGCTGCGCCACACAGGTTCCACTCGAAAAATCCTCAGCCGCCACCCGAATCACTCGGGGGCTGCGCTGTATAGGTCTAAGTCAAAACCTAGGCCGCCACTCGACGCACTCGGGGGCTGCGCCACACAGGTTCCACTCGAAAACCCTCGGCCGCCACTCGACGCACTCGGGGGCTGTGCCACACAGGTTCCACTCGAAAATCCTCGACCGCCACCCGAATCACTCGGGGGCTGCGCTGTACAGGTCTAAGTCAAAACCTAGGCCGCCACTCGACGCACTCGGGGGCTGCGCCACACAGGTTCCACTCGACAATCCTCGGCCGCCACCCGAATCACTCGGGGGCTGCGCTGTACAGGTCTAAGTCAAAACCTAGGCCGCCACTCGACGCACTCGGGGGCTGCGCCACACAGGTTCCACTCGAAAATCCTCGGCCGCCACCCGAATCACTCGGGGGCTGCGCTGTACAAGTCTAAGTCAAAACCTAGGCCGCCACTCGACGCACTCGGGGGCTGCGCCACACAGGTTCCACTCGAAAATCCTCGGCCGCCACCCGAATCACTCGGGGGCTGCGCTGTACAGGTCTAAGTCAAAACCTAGGCCACCACTCGACGCACTCGGGGGCTGCGCCACACATGTTCCACTCGAAAACCCTCGGCCGCCACCCGAACAACTCGGGGGCTGCGCCGTACAGGTCTAAGACAAAACCTAGGCCGCCACTCGACGCACTCGGAGGCTGCGCCACACAGGTTCCACTCGAAAAACCCTTGGCCGCCACCCGATGCACTCGGGGGCTGCGCCGTACAGGTCTAAGACAAAACCTTGGCCGCCACCCGACGAACTCGGGGGCCGCACCAGACAGGTCTAACTCGAAAACGCCTTGGCCGCACTCGATCTGCTCGGGGGCTGCGCCATACAGGTCTATAGAAGTCTCCAATACACAATTTATTCACTCGGAGGATCCGACGACCTCGGCATACATACACTTATGCTCCCATTTGGGAAAAATATCTCCTACAAACTAATGCTATACAACAACAGTCTGGTATTCTTATTCTTCAGGTTCCTCCTTTGGTGCATCGAGTGGCCCTACAAGTTGCTCACTGAAGCTTTGGACCTGTTGAATCATCTGACGCGCAGCCGCAAGGGTGTCGGCATAGTCATCTGCTCCAGGCAAGCCATCAAGCACCTTATCCAAGGGAAGATGAGGCCGGTGCATTCGAACGTACGCCAGCGCAACGTTCGCCCCGCCAACAAGCTGGGTGTGCACGACTTCCTTCAACGCCTTGACCTTACCCTCGCGGTACCTCTCCAACAGCGCAGCCAGTCCGCTAGGCTGCTCGTTGTGCGGAAAGAACACCTTGTTGACCTGCAGGAGGGTCTTTCTGCAACCCTCCAAGAGCAAAGTAGCCCGCCAGGTGCGATCCAGCATCCTAGCCAGTACACTGCCCTTGGGTTTGTCTGACCAAAATTGTCGAGCTTCGAGTGAGTCACCGGTGGCTTCTCTATCCACCCGCTCGTCCACTCGACCCTGCTCGGCCTTCCAGTCAGCATTCACATCTGCATCAAGACCCAACACTTACAAGAATGAAAGCATAAAGAAGCCGAAACAAATCGCTTGAAGACCAACCTTGCAGCTGTCGACTGATCAAGTCTATCTGGCCAAGAAGGAATTCCTCACGCTAGGAAAACGGCGCAGCGGGCCGCGACTTCAAGCGCTCCAGCTCCAACTCGGCAACCTTCAGCTTCGACTCGAGCTCAATAATCTTGTTCCTCATGTAAGTGATTACTCGCTGATCATTCACACTTCGCGCGTGGGCTGGAGCAGCTTGACGACAAGGGCGAGTGGGTGCAGCCGAAGAGGTATCCTCGTCCTCACCCGCACCAGCGGCTCCAGCAACCTCGGGAGTCTCACCCATCTCAGGCTGCCAATTTTCGACATTGTCAAGCAAATTCATATGACAGAAGACTCGAAGACAAAATTATATTTCGACACTAGCATGTTCGCGGCCAAAAGATTTCGCAGATCATGAGTTTCATTACAGACCAAGTTCAAAAGAAGAAAAACCCTAAAACAAAGGAAACTACATTGCAGACTCCGACCGAGAACGGCCCTTCCTAGCGGCCAACTCTGCAGCCTTGGCGATTCTCTTCTCGAAGGTGGCAACCAGCTTCGCAGCCAGCTGACTCGCCCGCGCCTTCACAGAGCTAAGGGACGCGGTCTTGCCATCAGGCCTCCGAGGGAAGTCGCTGACAACCTTCTCAAAGTCACCTGCGACTTGGTGACCAAGTAGGAGCTGAAAAGTGAGCTCTGAGCCACGTACCGTCTGAGAATGCGCGTAGTCCGCCATGGTGGTCGCTTCGCCTTCAAACGGAGCTGCAAGCGAGTCAACAGCGTCCGGCGACGGCTGGTTGGGGAAGATGCTCCGGGGCACAGTCGCCAGGGCGCCTGTCGACTTCTGCAGCGCCGCCAAGGCATATGCACAGACGCGGTCGACGAAGCCGACAGCCTCGGCCAAGCTGACGTTAGCACTGGAAGTTCCTTCGGGAGGAGCACCTCCGTAAGTCTCTACTCCAAAAGGACCATACGGATAAGACACCAGAAGTCGACACAAGAAAAAGTAGGCAAACAGCCGAGATACTTACTTCCAGTAGAGTCGGCGAGTGAGAGCAAGTGCTCAACCTGGGCCTTCTCCAGTTCGTCCCGGACTCGCTCACGCTCTTGAGCTTCGCCCAGTGACTTCTCCAGCTCCGCGACCCGCTTCGCCAGGCTCTCCCTTTCGCCTGTGGATCACCGGATCAAAGTTAAAAATGAAGATAGTCGACGCACCTCTTGAACACACGGGTTGATACTCACTGTTGGCTTGCTCCAGAGCAGTGCGGAGTCGACCCCCCTCCTTCTCCATTCGCACGAAGGCCGTGGCTCCCTCCAGCAGCTGGCGACAAAACCGCTGTGCAAAGAACAAGATATCAATCTGCGCCCGACTATTCTAGTCACGCACATCTTCGGGGGCTACTCCCATCGGGAGCGCTGTTCGCGCACCCGATACAGATATTGCAGACTGCGTTAAGAGACACTTACATGCTCAAGCAATCCAGCATCCAACGAGGTCGCATCAGCAGTCTTCTCGGGAACGGAGGAAGTCGAAGCCGTCAAGGTCGACGCATCACCCGCCTGCGGCTCTTCTTCGGTCGCCTTCGCGGTCTGCTCCAACACGGGAGCAGAAGTGTGCTCCATCTCTGGAGGCGAAGAACCGACAGCGCCAGTGCGGTTGCTGTGACAGGATAATTCAATTCAAACACTCGCAAAGGCAAAAAGGGCACTCGACAGAACAAGGTGATGGTTTCAAGACTAACCTGGTGACGTCCTGATCATCATCGCTGCCCAGGGAGACGAAGGGCATCCTTCCGAACCCAGTCGGCGACGCAGAGCTAAGGGGAGGCACGACCAAAGGCTCTGCCGGGTCGCTCGTGTACCTGGCACCCGAGGACGACTCGCTCGCCTCATCCACGTCCTCCACCTCCACCTGCTTTGCGGGTGACGAAGCCGAAGCAGACTCACCACTCTTTCGCCTTTGCCGCTTCTGCAGCGGCTCTTTGTCTTCATCATCCTCCTCCACCTCTTCGCTCGGAGAGTTAGCGGAAGCAAGTTCATCGTCATCATCCTCGTCCTCCTTCAAGATCTCTGCCTCTTCGTGAGGACCGTTCTCCATCAGCGGAGGAAGGCTGACAAAGCTGGACCGACCCTGTCAAAAATTCGGGTCAGATAAAAGAGATTTTCGACAGAACTTACAAGACAGAAGCACAACAAAAAGGAAGCTTACCTCAGGCACAGGGTTGTTCGGCCCATACGGCTTCACCGGGCACTTCACGTTGCACGTATCGGCGGCTCGGAGGCTGGTGATGCTCCTCACCTTCGACTCGACTTCTTCGTCGCCAAGTTCATCGCCGGTTTCGTGCTCCCACATCGGGTGGACGCGAGAACGGAGCGGTTGCACCCGCAGCCTGAAGAAGGTGGCAATCAGATGCACCCCACCTGTCTCGCGCCCAAGGGTCTTCAGAAGATCGCGGAGGAGCGCTAGCAGCGGTTTGGTCGCCTCCCTGTCTTCCTTCGACAGCGGGTGCGTCCACGCGTTCGTCTTCTGCAACGCGCGATCAGCTGCGAAGTCGGGAAGGCCTTCTTGGTCGCACTTGACGTAGAACCATTTCTTCCGCCAGTTCTGGACGGAGTCGGACTTCTTTATTTGGAAGTACGTGGTGTCGCCACGCACTTGGATGCCGAAGCCACCGACTGGGTAGACCTGCTTCGACTTCCCAACGTTCCTCTTGACGAGGAACAGCGACTTCCAGAGAAGCCAGTTGGGAGAGATTCCCAAAAAGCACTCGCAGAGCACGATAAAGCTCGCGATGCTCAAGACACTATTGGGAGTCAGATCGTGGATCTGAATCCCATAAGCATACATGAGACCACGAACAAAATCGTGGATGGGGAACCCGAAACCCCGTGGAAGGAACTCCACAAAGCAAACGCGTTCCCCATCGCGAGGGGAGGGGAGTACCTCTTTTCCTGGAGCACGCACGGCCGCCTGGTTCGCCGGCGGCAGCAGCCCCTGCGCGCGGAGGCTCTCGAGATCGGTCTTCTTCACCGACGACTTTACCCAGTTGCCATCCACCTTCTTCATGCCCGCATCGACGGCGGCGGCGGTGCCCTCGGTGGTCTTCGCTCTTTTCAAGCCCATCTTTGCTCGGGAGAGTGGAGAAAGCTCTGGAGAACTGGGCGCAAGGGCAGCAATGGAGGAGAGAGCAGAGGAGATGGCGGCGAAATGAGGATGGCGTGAACTGTTCCCCACCGCGGTGAAAAATATATACTGCGGGGACAGTTCATCCTGGCCATTCACCGCGAAGCCGCTCTCCACAATCCGGCCGTCCACGCGTCGTGCAGAGAGGCCAACCGTCGCCGCCCATGCCGCCCACTACGCGCGGGAATCGAGGCGTCTTCATCACGCCACGAAAAGTTCGCGCCCAGCGGTCAGATCAGTCAATGCTGGCACTGGGACCACCATGTCACGTCCCATCGGACGCAGAGCACGCCGAAAACGTCAGCACTGACGTCATCTGCGGAGGCGTGGTAAGCCAATGGGCTGATGGAGCACCCGGACAGTTCATTCGAGTGCAACAAAAATACAGTAAGCTCTAAAAGCTGAGTCGACTCGACAAGTCCATTCGACTGCACAAGAAATACAGTAAGCTCCACGAGCTGAGCAAACTTAAAGCAGTAAGCCAAACCGGCCGAGTACAAAGTAAGTCATGCAAAGCAAGTTGCGACTCCGTCAATTCGAGTCACTTTTTCACTCCCATCGAGAGCGGGCTTTTCGACTGAAGGAAAAATTGAGTTTAACCTCAATTGCAAGCAATTCATCTTAATCTCGGGGCTACTCCCATCGGGAGCGCTGTTCGCGCTCCCGAATGACTCAGAACAATCTGTCGGGGGGCATCCCCCGGATATGGGCAAGGCGTCGATATAAGGGTTGACTCGGTGTTGACCGGGTCACTGAAACCGACATAACTGTACCGGCTGACTCGGAGTTGGCCGGGTCATGGTTAACCGACATATGGTTATGTCGGATCACGTAAGTTATATGTCGGATCGTTCTTTGTTCTTCTTGTATGCAGGGAAGGCGAAACCGAGTTACAGGGGATTCGGCATGCCGGTGCCGAATAAGGAAGCTTACTCGGGCCATGGTCAAGGCGCAGGTCTTATCCCTACAATCACGGGTCAGGACGCAGAGCCACTTGCACGATGGGACGAGGCCACTTGACCAGAGTGATTGACCTCCATGCCGCTGACCGAAGCGGTACCAGGGAGCAGTGTGTTGGAGGAGACAGATGGGACGTGCCACGGCGCAGTGACGGAAGCGGTCAGAGGACCGGGCGTGGCTACAGTCCGGACTACGCCAGCACTGATGTCAGCCCTAACTTGTGCCCTGGGCTTCCCTTTATAAGGAGCACCAGGGGCTCCTCTTAGACGGACACTTCATTGGAGCCTAGACGCTGAGCAAGTGAGTAGTTTCTTGGAGAGCTAGAGGAGAGCCAGATAACCACCCCGAGACTCGGCAGGAGCTAGGAGTGGGTAGTAAGTTAGCTAAGGAGCAAGCTTGTAAGCAGGTTGTAATCCACCCATAAATCAAGTAGACAGGCAGGAGTAGGGGTGTTATCTCCTCACGAGAGCCCCGAACCTGGGTAAAACCGTGTGTGTGTGTGCGAGTTGTGTTCTTCGTGAGCGTATTCGTGTGCGCAAGCCCTCCCCGGGTGCCTCCAGCGTCCATCGGCCCCACACATCAAGCCATCCTATGGCATCTGCCGTGACACCACCACGACAGTTGGCGCCCACCGTGGGGCCAGCAGCGGCGCTGGCTGGAGTTTTCATCCGGACGGGTTCTATCATCACGTCGGGTGAGCGCGTGGTCTGTGGCCTTGTCCACCGATTCGGCTCCCTCAACGTCATCAGCGACAACGCAGGTTGCTTCGGCAGCAGGCCACTGCCCCGGAACGGGTGCCTCATCGACTTCGGCGCGCTCACGGTCTACGTCGCCACCGAGGTCCCTTGCAGGTTCCCCGAAAGGGTGCAGCTGGGAGCGGATCCACCCGCAGTCTGCGCAGCTCGCGGCCGGCGTACCGCTCGCCCCGCTAGTTGCGTGGAAGTCATGATGACCGCCCCGGGCGTCGGTGTCGGCAAAGCCATGGCGGGCGAGGCTGACCCCGGCACCAGGTCGGCAAGAACAGGGCGTCCGCCCTTGGAGAAACCGGAGAACCGTGCGGCACAGGCCAGCACATCCAGCGTGCCGGTGACGCCGAGTCCTCTTCAGGACGCGATTCAGAAGCTGGCAACACCAGTCGCACCGGGTGCAGATGTTGCTCTGACTCAGGCGGAGTTGGAGCAGCAGCGCCAGGAGATACTCCGAGAAGCCCAGGAGGTGGCCCGAGTCAGGCAGGAGTTCGACATATCAATGCGTGAGTATAACTCGGCTCATGGTTTTACTCCAGCAGCAAACCCAGTTAGTCGCATCGACGAGGTGCGTGCCCGAGGTAGAGACCTTAATGCAGAGATAGCTAGAGATGGTAGAGCTAGATCTGCTAGAACTGCTAGTCATGTGTCGGTCGAGAAGCCGAGATACAGCACGCCCGGAAAGAACCTTAGGGCGGCAGAGGCAGCCATAGCCGAGTTGGCCGGTTTATCCGGTGAAGCTCGCAGTAGGCAGCAGGACCGAGTCAATGAGTTGGTGGCTCTCGCTAACCGACAGAACGAGGCCTATCGCAAGGCTAACCCGAATGCGGGTGGATCTCGGTTCCTTCACTCGGATGGTGGAGCCGGAGGAGTGTCCAAGGGACAGCCTCTTCGCCGTATGTCGGCAGGAGCAGGGGCCAGAGTGTGAACTCTGGCAAGAACAAGCAGATACAAGCGTACGATCCGGCCTATGCCGGAAAGAGAGTAGCCGAGCAAGGCAATGCCGGTCGGGGAAAGTCAGGACCCGCCCAGGGCAGGCAGGAAGAGAACCAAGTTATCCCGGCGAATCAAGGTCAGCCACCTCGGTATCCGGTACCCATTCCACCTCATCGTCAAGTGGGTGCCGGGTACGCCGAGCCGGCCGCAGACCGATACGATGATGGTTACTCGGCCATGGAGCAGGCCGGGTACACAAGATACCGAGAGTTGGCGTCCGAGGGTGCACTCGGCGCAAGGCTGGGAACTCGCCAGTTGCCGGCACACGATGTCCGGAACAAGCTGGACAGAATCTATCTGTCTGAACTGCTGGAGGAGCAAGGCCCACCGGGTCCTGCATGTTTTGGACCCCGGATCATGAAACAGGCACCAGTGCCGAATTTCCAGTTCCCCCGGGGTGCCAAGACCTATGACGGCAGCACCAAGCCGGAGGACTGGCTGACAGACTATGTCACCGCTGTGCACATTGCCGGCGGAAGTCGCAGATGGGCAGTACGGTACGTACCGCAGATGCTAGAGGGACCGGCCCGAATCTGGCTGAACAACCTGGAGGAGAACAGCATTGACTGCTGGCTTGACTTCTCCGATGCTTTTGTCAGCAACTTCTCCAGTACTTACAAGAGGCCGAATCGACCTCAGCAGCTGTCCATGTGTCGGCAGCGAGAAGACGAAACAGACCGGGAATATCTAACCCGGTGGAGCACGATCCGGAACTCCTGTGAAGGAGTGATTGAGTCACAAGCCATTGCCTGGTTTGCGCAAGGATGCCGACATGGCTCCATGCTTTGGCAGAGACTCCAGAGGGAGATGCCGGCCACCCTGGCCGAGACAATGTCAATTGCTGACAGTTATGCGCTCGGTGATCCGACACAGCCCTTACTGGCCCCGGTCGACAGAGACAGATCGGGTCGGCGAGGTGATCGCTCGGATTACCGAGGAAAGAGAAGGGAAGAGAGGCCGGATTACCGGTATGGGTCAGACCAGGTTGCTGCCATCGACCAAGATCAGATGGGTGCCGGCAGCAGCCAGAGACAGAAGAATGACGGTCCTATATGGGGCCAGAACTCGGAAGGAAGGAGGCCGTGGGACGGCGAAAAAAGGCCGTGGAATGGCGAGAGAAAGCCGTGGAATAGCGACAAGAGGCAGTGGGCTAGCCCCAGTGGGACGATGCCGAATGATCCCTGCAGCTACCACACCAAGCACCCCAGCAGACCGGCTCAGCACTCAAACCGGAACTGCAGCCGGAACAGGCGCCCGCAGGAGAACACCGGCCCGGCAACTCGACCCGCATCACTCACGGGTGCGAACGCTATCCCGGTGAACGACCAGGCAAGGCCTGAAGATGTCAACCAAGTGGCCAACACCAACAACAACTTCAATTACCCCGGCAGCAACACTGGTCCGAGTCGGCAAAATCAGTACCGAGAGGCCCACCAGAGTTACATGGTCTTTGTGACCGAGCCCAATGATAAGCAGAGTCAGCACAGGCGTGCTATGGAGGTAAACGCCGTTATGCCGGCGGTGCCGAAATTCATGTACTGGTCCGAGGATGAGATCAGCTGGAGCGTCAGGGACCATCCAAGGGTCATGCCCAACCCAGGAGGTTATGCTCTAGTGGTGGATCCGACATTCGTCGGGCCTAGCATCAATGTCAGGTTTTCCCGGGTTCTCGTTGATAACGGGAGCAGCATCAACATCATGTACCGGGATACCATGGTGAAACTCGGCATAACCGAGAATATGATGCAGCCCAGCCGAACCACCTTTCACGGCATTGTGCCCGGTGTATCACATGCACCCATGGGCACGATTTGGGTTGATGTCGCCTTTGGTGACAAAAGCAACTGCCGGACTGAGAGTCTGCTGTTCGAGGTCGTGGATCTCGAGAGCCCGTATCACGCCTTGCTCGGCAGACCGGCACTCGCCAAGTTCATGGCGTCCACTCATGTGGCGTACCTGAAGATGAAGCTTCCGGGTCCAAATGGTGTCATCACCATCTCGGGAGACTACAAGCGTTCCATGGAGTGCGCCTCAGCCGGGTCATCCCTGGCCGAATCACTGGTGATCGCTGCCGAGAAAAGGAGAATCCATGAGGTGGTGGCTTTGGCCCAGGCATCTCAGCTCGGTATACCGAGTGCGGCTAACCCGCAGCAAACTGCAACCTTCCAGGCGGCGAAGGAATCGAAGAAGGTCGGCATCGACGAGGCTAACCCGGAACGCTCCGTCATCATCGGAGCCGGGTTGGACAAGAAATAGGAAAGCGAGCTCATCAACTTCCTCCGTGAGAATCGGGATATCTTTGCATGGTCCAGTCAGGACTTGCTGGGTGTTCCGAGGGAGTTGGCTGAGCACTCTCTGCATGTCAGGCCAGATGCTAGGCCTGTGAAGCAACCGACTCGGCGTCTCGCCGAAGAAAGAAGGAAGGCGGTGGGCGACGAGTTAGCCAAGTTACTCGCGTCGAATGCCGTCGTGGAAGTAAAGTACCCGGACTGGTTGGCTAACCCGGTCCTGGTGGAGAAAAAGAAGGAAGAACCGGATGCGCCTACTATCTGGCGCATGTGTATCGACTACACCCACTTGAACAAGGCCTATCCCAAAGATCCTTTCCCGTTGCCCCGGATCGATCAAGTGATCGACTCCACGGCCGGATGTCAGCTGTTGTCTTTTGTGGATGCCTACTCTGGTTTTTCACCAGATCCCGTTAAACCCGGATGATCAAATAAAAACTGCTTTTATCACCCCGTACGGGGCTTATTGCTATCGTGTCATGTGTTTTGGTTTGAGAAATGCCGGCGCTACGTATCAGCGCTGTATGCAGAAATGTTTGCATGATCAGATAGGAAAAAATGTGCAAGTATATGTCGACGACATAGTCATAAAAACAAAAGAAAAGCATACTCTGTTAGATGATCTCAGAGAAACATTCGCAAACCTGCGAAAATTCCGACTAAAACTTAATCCGGATAAATGTACATTCGGTGTGCCGGCCGGCAAATTACTCGGTTTCCTCGTGTCAAGCCGAGGTATCGAGGCAAATCCGACTAAGATCCGGGCAATAGAAAATATGAGGCTACCGAGATGCCTCCGAGATGTCCAAAAATTCACGGGTTGCCTGGCTTCCCTGAGTCGGTTTCTAGGTCGGTTGGGAGAAAGGACCGTTTATCGTGAGCAAAGCTTTGAACAATGATGCCTACTATCTTATAGATGCTCAGAAACAGGTGAAGAACAGGATGGACCGATCCGGAGAGGAGACCAAACGCCCTTGGAATGTAGCTCTCCTCCGCCCTTTCTACTCTTAAGGACCCACTGTATGTATCTCGAAACATAGAAATGAAATGTCGGCACCCGAGAAGTGACTCGGGGACTGCCTTGTTGAACAAATCTGTGTTTTATCCTTGTATTTTAATTCCTTGTGTCGGATGGCTCTAAAAACCGTATCACCATTTCTGTAAGTATTGTGTGCTGTGTTCTCGTGATCTTGTGACTCGACTGCCTGACACCGAGAAAGGTAGGCAAGAGCAAAGGTTACCAGGCGCAGTACACAAGAAAACCGACTCGGGGACTCGGTCCAGGAGCGATTCGGTTTCCTTTTTTAGGTAATATGTTTGTGTTGAATGGCTCTAAAAACCGTGTCGCCATGTTGGTAAGTATTGTATGCTGTGCTGGTGATCTTGTGACTCGACTGCCTGACACCGAAAAAGGTAGGCAAGAGCAAAGGTTACTCGGTGCAGTAAACAAGAAAACCGACTCGGGGACTCGGTCCAGGAGCGATTCGGTTTCCTTTTAATAACCTTATGTCGGATGGCCTTGGCTATTTTCCCAAGTTTCTAAGTACTGTATGCTGTACAACGGTCGTTTTGTGACTCGACTGCCTGACACCAAGACTGGTAGGCAAGAGCAGAGATGGCAGAAGTATAGTAAACAAGAAATTGAACTCGGGGACTCGGTTCAATGTGATCCGGCATACGGCTAAACTTGTTAAAACTTGCAAAGTAAAAAGTCAAGTACCAACCATAAAAAGTGCAAGGTATATAATACATCTGCACCCGGCATTCCGGGGATTTAACGAATTGAGTTTTTTCTTAAAAGTTTAAGCAGCAGCGTCCGAGGCCTTTCGGGCAGAAGGAGAGGCTGGAGTCTCGGTTGCGGTTTCCTCGGCGGTGGACCCGGTAGCAGTGCCGGTGGCTGACTCGGGCGGAGCGTCTGCTGCGATTTCTTCGTCGACGGCCTCGTCTTCGTCTTCTCCTTCGTCTCCTTCAACCGGGATCTCCTCGGATTGGGGAACCCGGTCGCCAGCGACAAAGGAGTGCACCGGGGCGTACTGGATAAGAGCATGGGCAAATTCCTGGCGACGCCGAATGTGATCCGGATCAGTGAGCCACTTTGACCCGTCGCGCAGGGTCTTGAGCTTGTCGAGATCGAGCTTCTCGTACCAGGATAGCACGTACATCATCGCCTCGTCGGCGCCGACTCGGGCGGCGGATGATCGCCAGTCATCAAGCCTTGCCTCGGAGGCCAGCAGGCACGTGGCCAGCTCATCAACAACCAGAGGGGCTTCACTCCCGGGCCAGAGAACGTTGTAAGCTCGGATGGCAGCAGTGAGGAGGTTCATCCCGATTAATCTCATCGGCCCCAAGCGAGCCTTCAGAGCCACCAAGTGGGCATCCATATCCCACTCGGCCGAGATAGGGCCACCTCGGATCTTCTCGAACCGGTGCTCGTTCGCGCTCTTGTCCGCGGCGGCCTTGGTGTGTGGGAAGCGTTCTGAGTAGGGAATAGCTAACGCCGAGATAAGTTATAGGGGAATAAAAGAGATAGAGTGAAAAAGGCAGAAGAGAAAGGAGGCTCACTGTCCATCTCGGAGTTGATCTTGGAGATGTCCACCAGCCACTGTGCGATTTTGGCCTTCAGATCTCGGAGCTCGCTTGCAGCCGAGGTCGCCTCGGATCTGGATTCTTCAAGAGATTCCTTGAGCTTCCGAGTCTCCTCTTCCCGGAGCTGCTTCTCTGCGGCGGCGGTCTTGTCCGACTCGGCGACTCGGCTCCGAGATTGCTCTAACTCGGCTCTCAGCCGGAGCACCTCCTCCTGCTCCCTCTTCAGCTCGGCTTGAAGTGCAAGCTCGCGCTCCTTATGTGCGGCTGTGCCGAGGTAGCAAATGTTAGAGTAAGAAAATTGATGCAAGTGTTGATGGAAGGGCAAAAGTGTGGCTTACACTCGGTTTCCGAGATCCGTTTCTCCAAGCCTTCAACCTTGAGCGCCGAGTCAGCTACTTGGTCCAGCTTGGCTCGCAGCAACTTGTGTTTATCGGAGAGGCTTTTGTGGGCCAGCAGAAGTTTGCGGTGCACTTGCGTGCGCTTGGTCATGCAGATCTGAAAAGAAGAGATATTAATATTATTGATAAAGATTCAGCCCGAGTTATCTTTACTCAGCCGAGTTTCAGTCACTCGACCCGAATCTCGGGGACTGGGGATGGATAATATATAAAGGAAAATAAACCGAGTTATATTTACTCGGTATAGCTTACCGCGGCTGCTTGGTCGGCGGCGAAAAGGGCAGATTTTACTGCGGCCATCTTTTGGCCAACCAGACTCGGATTCACCGGATGCTCTAAGAGGATTTGGCTCGCGGGTGGCTTCGAGCTCACTTCGCCCATGTCGGCGGCGTTCCACTCCGTGTTGTAGTGCTCGAGGGAGCCCAGGCTTTTTCCGCTGTCGGTTCGCACCGGGGCATGCACCCAGTCAGTGGTATGTGTACTGGTTAATAATACTGGGGGTGTCCCGCGGCTCGCTGGCACCACCAGCTGTCGTTCCGGATTAGCCGACACCGTCGTCACCAGTGCCTTTCCGGTTGTTTCCCCAGTTGCAGGAACTGGAGCCTTGGATGTTTGTGGCCGTGGCTGCGGTTGTGCCGGTGCCGGCGTTGGCTTGGCCGTCGGTTGTGTCGGTGGAGGTGTTGGCTTGGCCGTGGATGTCGATGTGGATTTCGACTTAGATGTCGATGGCCGTGGCGGTTGTGTCGGAGCGGGGTGTGGCTGCGGTCGCAGTTGCGCTGTCTCTTGCTGCTGCTGCTGCTGCTGCTGTTGCTGTTGCTGTTGCTGCTGCTGTTGCTGCTGTTGTTGCTGTTGCTGTTGCTGTTGCGGCTGTGGCGTTTCTTGCTGCGGCTGACTCGGATGGGCCGAATCTTCTGGTGCCGCAGTCTTCTCTGTTTCGGGGGCCGACGTACTGGCCCCGAGATTCTTGGATATGTCGGTCGCCACCGACTCGGTGTCTCCGGTCCCGGATCCCGGAGCCATTGGAGGCACTATCGGGCTGGTCCGTGGCGGACTCGGCAGTCTTGTGTCGTCCGGCCGAGGCGGTGTCGGAGTCCTGACAGGATCCGAGTCAGTGGGCTCGGTTGGAATCTCCAGAGGAGCGGAGCTGCAAGGCAAAGAAGTAAAAGGTATCGTCAGAAGGAGGAAACTGTGGTCAAGCATATAAAGGTTATGCCGGCAAAAAGGAGTCTTACCCCTTGGTGACTGGGCGCTCGCGGCGCTTCGCCGCGGTCTTTACCCGCCGCTGCTTCTTCGCGGGAGCGCCGGATGTTCCGGCACCGGCGGTCGCGGCTGCCGGGCGTTTCCGAACTGCGCCCTTGGATCCCACGGCGAGGGGCTCCACCTCGAGCACCTGATCGTCCGCGTCAGCTGGGGGCGAGCACACCGGGTAAGCAAACGAAACCGGGAGAGGATCTTCTACCTCTAGAATCCGACAGTCGTCATCATCATCATCTGACCAATCTCGGACGCGAGCCTTACCGGTGACAGGAACTGTGCCGACATCAGGGATCGGCATGTTGTCGTCGTTATCCGGGTCCACCGAGTCAGCTTCGACCCGGTCTGGACCCCATTTGGCAGCCGGATCCCGTCCGTCCTCCTTCTTTTGCCGCTCGAATCTCTGAACAATGGAAACGGAGAAAGATTAAGGCCAAGTATAAAAAGGGAACCGACTTAAGAGTTTATATCGGCAGGGAAAGTTACGTCGGTGCAAGTTATTTACCTGGGGCGGAAGGTTGTTCCGGCTGTGAGGTTCTATTCCCCACTCCCACTCTTCCGTCATCCTTGTCCGGGCTATGGCCTTGACCCGCTGCCGGATCTGGGCCTTGGTCAGCTCGACCGTGCTTGTCCGGGTCGGGTCAAGAGGGCCACTCATGTGGCAGATCTTGTGGACTCGGCGCTGAAGGGGTGAGACCCGGCGGCTTATGAATGTCGCCAACAGATCGTCGGCAGTTAACCCTTCTGCTCGGAGCTGTCCCACGACTTCGTGGATCTGGTTGACCTCGGCCTCTTTGTCGGTTGGATTGTATCCCCAGTTGAGTTGCGCTGTGGGGGGGCCGATGACGAAATCCGGCAAGTTGATCTTGTCGACGTCGGTCGAGTTCTTCACGTAGAAGAAGGAGCGCTGCCATTTCCGGCATGACTCCAAGCCGTTGATCCGGGGGAAGATGGAGCCGCGCCGAGGTGTGACGGTGGCGGCCCCGCACTGGGTCATCACCTTGGGGGCGGCCGGGTCAGCAGGATTCGGAATGACCTGCTTCCGGAATCCGAAATACTTGGACCACGCGCGGACGCTGGCCTTGAGACCGAGATAGCCCTCGGTGAAGGAGGCGAAGGAGGATAAGGTGGTGATGGCGTTGGCCGGCAGGTGGTGAGGCTGGAGACCGAAACTGTCGAGGAAGTTTCGGAAGAACACACTGGCGGGTAACCCGAATCCCCGCTCGAAGTGCGCGACGAAGACGACTCGTTCGCCCTCCTTGAGACTCGGCGTGGTCTCGGTGCCGGGCATTCGGCACTCGACTCCGGGCGGGATCCGTCGCGTCCGGACCAACCAGTCAATCTCGGCTCGTCCGACATCAGAGCCTTCCCAGGAGGCCCGGGTGGATCCCTCCACGGTGGTTTCCTCAACCGAGTCAATCACCTCGAGGGCGGCGTCGTCCGACATCTTGATGAAAGTTGCCGAGATCTGCAAAGAAAGGGTTCACCGGCGGTGAGCAGGATGTACCGTGGTGAAAATGGAAAGAAAAAGGGGAAGAAAATGCGGGAAGATGCAAACGAGTGCTAGATCCGAAAGAGAAGTGAAGAGGAAGAAAAGAAAAACGCTGTGGTGGCTAACCCGCCGGCGGCGCACCGCAACCGCGGCTGCGAGGTCACCGGCGGCGCGCGATGCGTCGCCGCGGCGAAGAACAAGAGCAAGAGCAGGGCGAAGAAACAGAGGAAGAAGAAGGACAGAGAGAAAGAGAAAAACTTACCGCTGGGATGTGCTGGTGCGGCGGCGGCGAAAGATGCAACCGCAGCGTCCTGCGCGTCGTCCGGCGGCGGCTCGTCGGCGTGCGTGAATCCGTGCGGCGGCGACGGGCTCTGTGCTCTGCGTGCACTGAAGAAGGAGGAGAGCGAGGAGGCAAGGAAGAGGATGAATGAGCACGTAGGGGAGAACCGTACCTCTCCTTGCTATTTATGGGCGGCGGAGGAGATCGTGTGTGCGGGAGTTACTGCGCACGATCTCGTAACGGACGAGAGGTTACCACCCCACGATCTGTGGCACGATTCCCGTTGCGACTTAACCGCCGCACGATCGGCCACACGAGAGGCCACAGAATGCCAACGGTCTAAGGATGGCACACGTGATCGGGCAGGACCCGAGGAGACGCGGGCGGTGTGGTCCAACCACACTTGATTGCGGGCGTGAGCACAGTCTCCGAGGCGACTAGCATGACGCAAGTGGCGTGCGTGCCAGTGGCACGTCCATCCGGGCGTAAGGATCGAGGCGTTGGGCAGGGATGCTATGCCACGTAGCGGACCGATGACTCGGAGGAGCTAAGGGGTTTTCCCCGTAAGTCGGAATGATCCGACGCAAGATGAGATATCAATTTGGGATACATGGTGTTTTCCGACATACGAGTGTCGCCGGCATAAGTTATGTCGGAGATCGGTTAAAAATGCTGATTTCGGGGTAAACCTGCCGTGGCCCTCCATCCGAGGCTGCAGGACCGCGCCAGCTTCGGGGACTAATGTCGGGGGGCAACCCCCGAATAGGGGCAAGATGCCGATATAAGTGTTGACTCGGAGTTGACCGGATCACTGAAACCGACATAACTGTACCGGCTGACTCGGAGCTGGCCGGGTCATGACTAAACCGACATATGGTTATGTCGGATCACGCAAGTTATATGTCGGATCGTTCTTTGTTCTTCTTGTATGCAGGGAAGGCGAAACCGAGTTACAGGGGATTCGGCATGCCTGTGCCGAATAAGGAAGCTTACTCGGGCTATGGTCAAGGCGCAGGTCTTGTCCCTACAATCACGGGTCAGGACGCAGAACCACTTGCACGATGGGACGAGGCCACTTGACCAGAGTGATTGACCTCCATGCCGCTGACCGAAGCGGTACCAGGGAGCAGTGCGTCGGAGGAGACAGAGGGGACGTGCCACGGCGCAGTGACGGAAGCGGTCAGAGGACCGGGCGTGGCTACAGTCCGGGCTACGCCAGCACTGATGTCAGCCCTAACTTGTGCCCTGGGCTTCCCTTTATAAGGAGCACCAGGGGCTCCTCTTAGACGGACACTTCATTGGAGCCTAGACGCTGAGCAAGTGAGTAGTTTCTTGGAGAGCTAGAGGAGAGCCAGATAACCACCCCGAGACTCGGCAGGAGCTAGGAGTGGGTAGTAAGTTAGCTAAGGAGCAAGTTTGTAAGCAGGTTGTAATCCACCCATAAATCAAGTAGACAGGCAGGAGTAGGGGTGTTATCTCCTCACGAGAGCCCCGAACCTGGGTAAAACCGTGTGTGTGTGCGAGTTGTGTTCTTCGTGAGCGTATTCGTGTGCGCAAGCCCTCCCCGGGTGCCTCCAGCGTCCATCGGCCCCACACATCAAGCCATCCTATGGCATCTGCCGTGACACCACCACGACACACCAAGAGTCGACGACCCAGGGCAGCTAGCCTTGGTGGTAGCACCTCAAGTTGGGCGCTACACATTGAATAAGGTGCTCATGGATGGTGGAAGCAGTATCAACATCTTATATTATGACACATTCAAGAGGATGCAGCTGCAAGATAGGCAGTTAATACCAACTGAGACAGTTTTTCATGGAATCGTACCAGGGAAGTCATCCAAGCCCATTGGTAAGATCTATCTTGAGGTTGCTTTCGGCACAGTGGAGAACTTTCGTTCAGAGATCATGCCTTTTGAGGTAGTGGATCTCAAGAGTCCATACCACGCTCTCTTTCGTCGACCAGCATACTTTAAGTTTATGACCAGACCATGTTATGTTTACTTGAAGCTCAAGATGTCAGGTCCAGCAGGAGTCATTACAGTTAATGGCAGTAGACAAATGGCATTAGAGTGTGAACTAGGAGATGCAGCTATGGTAGAGATAGCTTGTGCCCAAGAGGAGCTCAAATTCTATAAAGCAAATGTGGACCCGGAGGACAACTCAGTCCTCAAGAAGCCGGCCACAGAGGAGAAGATGAAGTTCAAGTCAGCTCAGGATACCAAGTCAGTGGAATTTACCCCAGGCAACTCCTCCAAGCAGTTCGTCATTGGGGCACATCTATCTGACAAATAGGAAAGCGCGCTCGTCGAGTTCATCCGTGAGAATCGGGACGTCTTTGCATGGAAACTATCTAACATGCTAGGTGTCCCGAGAGAACTCGTCGAGCACAGCTTACATGTTAACCCTAATGCAAGACCTGTAAAACAGGGACTTCGCAAGTTTCATGATGACAGAAGAAAAGCCATTAGAGAAAAGGTGGCTCAGCTCCTTGCAGCTGAGTTCATCAAGGAGTGAGTGGCCAATCCAGTACTAGTGCCAAATAAAACAGGAGAGCTGCGGATGTGCATCGACTTCACGGGTCTTAACAAGCATTGCCCTAAGGACCCATTTGCTTTACCTCGCATTGACCAGATCATAGACTCTACAGCCGGGTCAGAGCTACTTTGTTTCCTAGATGCTTACTCAGGTTACCACCAGATCAGACTCAAGAAAGAGGATGAGTTAAAGACATCTTTCATTACACCCTTTGGAGCATTTTGTTATACGACAATGCCCTTTGGACTCAAAAATGCAGGAGCTACATACCAAAGATGCATCCAGAACTGTTTCAAGGAACAGATTGGAAGGAACGTTCACGCTTATGTGGATGATGTGGTTATGAAGTCTCAGAAAGCCGACTCTTTGATGGCAGACCTGACAGAAACCTTTGATAACCTGCGTAAGTACAAGATGAAGCTCAACCCAGCCAAGTGTGTTTTTGGAGTTCCTGCAGGCAAACTCCTCGGCTTCATTGTTTCAGAGAGAGGCATTGAAGCAAACCAAGAGAAAATCAAGGCCATTCAAAACTTGCAAAAGCTGACTTGTCTGAAGGACATTCAGAAACTCACTGGTTGTGTAGCAGTTTTAAGCAGATTCATCTCAAGACTCGGAGAGAAGGCGGGTCCTCTCTACCGACTCCTGAAGAAGTCAGACAAATTCCTATGTGACAAAGAAGCAGATGATGCTTTTGAGGGCTTGAAGAAAACCCTATCATCAGCACCAGTACTTGCAGCTCCTACGGATAAGGAGCCTATGCTATTATATGTGGCTGCCAATGAGAGAGTTGTCAGCGCAGTAGTAGTTGTGGAGCGTACAGAGGAAGATAAAGAGTACCCAGTACAGAGGCCTGTTTACTACATTAGTGAAGTCCTCACAGATTCAAAGCAAAGGTACCCTCAATGGCAGAAGCTAGTTTATGGAGTTTTTCTTGCAAGTAGGAAGCTTAAGCACTATTTCCAGGAGCATCCAATCAAAGTGGTGAGCTCAGCGCCGCTAGCTGACATTATACGCAACAGAGATGCAACAGGTCGAGTTGCCAAGTGGGCAATTGAATTGGGTCCTTATCATATTACATATGAGCCTAGGACAGCCATTAAATCTCAAGCTTTGGTCGACTTTGTCAATGACTGGACAGATTTCACATCCTCACCAAGCTCACCCTGCACCAAATATTGGACAATGCACTTCGACGGGTCCAGACAGCTAGAAGGCTCAGGAGCCGGCGTGGTTTTAACTTCACCGAAAGGAGATAAGTTGGCATATGTCCTTCAGTTGCATTTTGATTGTACAAACAACATGGCAGAGTATGAGGCTTTGCTACATGGACTACGCCTTGCCAAGGAGATGAATATCAAGCGTATCAGGTGCTTTGGAGACTCGGACCTTGTAGCTCAGCAAGTATCTGGAACCTGGGACTCGAAGGATGCAAACATGGCGGCTTACAGAAGAGCAGTCGAACAGATAGCCGGGTTCTTTTCTGGTTATCAAGTGGAGCATATTGACAGACGCAAGAACGAGGCCGCAGATGCGTTATCACGACTCGGCTCTCGAAGGGAGAAAGTACCCCCAAACGTATTCGTGGATGAACTTCACCACCCATCAGTCAAGTTGCCTTCAGAGGAGGAGTTAGCCTTCCCAGATCCAGAGTCGGCACTTGTGGCAGCAGCACGGGCAATACCAGCATGGACAGAGCCCTACCTTGCATATGTCCTCCGGGGTGAACTCCCAGAGGATGAAGTCAAACAGAGACAACTCATCAGACGATGCAAGTCCTACATAGTCATTAATGGCGAGTTGTATAGAAGGAGTATCACTGGAGTCTACAAGAGATGTGTGTCTCCGGAGGAGGGCAGGCAAATACTGCAAGAGATTCATGCAGGTGATTGTGGTCATCATGCATCCACTAGATCCTTGGTGTCAAAAGCTTTCAGGCACGGGTTCTTTTGGTTAACAGCACATCTGGACGCAGAAAAGATAGTGCGAGTTTGTGATGGATGCCAAAGGTACGCAAGGCAAGACCACGTGCCAGCCCAAGAACTCAGAACTATTCCTATCACTTGGCCGTTTGCAGTTTGGAGGCTTGACATGGTGGGTCCTTTCTCAAAGTCGCCCTGCCACAAGACCCACCTGCTAGTAGCAGTTGACAAGTTCACCAAGTGGGTGGAAGTCGAACCCGTCAGCAGAGTCGACGGAGCATCAACAGTGAGATTTTGAAGATAGCAACACGCTTTGGATATCCTCACAGCATCATTACAGATAATGGGACCAACTTATCAGTTGGGAAGATGGCCAAGTTCTGCGGGGAGAACAACATCAGACTCGACCTAGCTTCAGTAGCACATCCACAGTCCAATGGACAAGCAGAGAGGGCAAATCAGGAGTTGCTGAAGGGAATTAAGCCTCGGCTCCGAGTCCCCTTGTTAAGAGCCGCCGGGAGTTGGGTTGAGGAGCTACCAGCATTACTTTGGAGTATAAGGACAACTCCTAACAGATCTACTGGCTTCACACCTTTCTTCATGATGTATGGAGCAGAAACCGTCCTACCTAGCGACTTGCTACATGACTCGCCACGAGTCACCAATTACGTCGAGACAGAGAATGAACTCGCTCGTCGGGACTCGGTGGACGCACTGGAAGAAGCAAGAGAGTTAGCCCTTGAAAGGTCAGCAGTTTATCAGCAGGAGGTGCGGCGGTATCACGCACGCAGAATCAAGACTCGGACTTTCCAGGAAGGTGACTTAGTGCTTCGCCTAGTCCAAAATAGGGAAGGGATGCACAAGTTATCTTGAAAGGGCATGGTTGCCCCCATGTGTTGTTTTGGTAATTAATGACAATCTCTATGGACTAATGTGTGCTTTGAGTTATATTTGCAGTGTTGGTCCATAAGGAATGCTTGGACTCCATATGTTGGAGTCAAGGCTAAAAGAAGAAGACTATATGTTGATCAAGGCTAAGTGCAAGTTGATCAACATACAAGATTAGGGCATGTGAAGAAGAAGATCATTTGTTGATCAAGATCCTATGTTGTTCATGGTGGATGGCGTCACGTGGTGATCATCAAGATAAAGGCCATGTGAAGATATGTCGAAGAATGTCTCTCCCATCTTGGTGTATGGGGGAGCAATATGCGTGTCTTCACCAAGCGGAGCAAAATCAAGAAAGGTGATCCACTTGAGAGTAGATCAAGATCGTCATCATCTAGCTCAAGTGGAATGCGCAAGGCAAAGGTATGATCTTGATAGGGTCTCTAGTTTATCGGTCTCGCGGTGTAGTTATGAGACCGGGTTTTAGGATAGGTAACCGCACTATCAAGAGGGGCTCTCAAGTGAGCTTTAGCGTATCGGTCGTAGAGAGCTCAAACCTTTGCATCCTTGGCATCATCTTTATTGGTTCCTATTTGGCTCTTATCGTGGTGTGGTATTGGTGCTTGTCGTGCTTGTCATGACAAGGCCAAGGTCACCGAAAACGGTTTTAATATGTGTTCCCTATTGAGTTTTCGGTGTCGGAGATTTTGTCGGTCCATCTATGCGGAAGGTTTCACTCTTCCGTTTATTAGCAAAATCTCCCTTACTTGGTTTCAATATTCTCACATGATATAGGGTAGCATTTGTCGTCCTCTTTCCAACAAAGTTGGTTTCACTTCATTCGGACTTCATTTGCAAAAGATATGGTTTTCCGGTTTTCAATAGAAAGGTTTTACCTTTCATATTTTGGTTTTACCATATCCTTTTGAACAATGATGTTTCTCTGCATAATCTTGTTGTGCTCGTTGTGACGATTCCAACGAGTCCAAGATTATCGAAAACGGAGTTCGTATGTGGAAGATATTGCATTTCCGGTTTGCAAGAAAGAGGTTTAATATTTCCTCATTTGTTATTATAATATATTGTTGGACTATGATGTTTTTATGCATAATCTTGTAGTGCTTGTTGTGGTGATTCCAACGAGTCCAAGATTATCGAAAACGGAGTCCGGATACAAAAGTTATTGCATTTCCGGTACCGGACATTTTCTAGGCAGAAAAAGAAAAGAAAAGAAAGAAAGGAAAAAAGGGGGGAGGGCTGCCCAGCATGGCCGGGGCATGGCTGGGCCTCCTCTGTTGCCAGGCCGGCCATCATGGCCGGGCCAGGCCGGCCAGGCCGGCCTCCCCTTGGCTGCTGCGCGAAAATGGCCCCAACGGCCATATTTTGGGCTCCCCTTTTAAGGGGTCTTCTTCCCCACTTCTTCCCTAACTTTCTCCCATCTCTTGAGCTCTCTTTCCCCCATTGTTGACATTCTTAGAGCTTTGCTATCTCTCAATCCCTCCAATAGTTCTTGCTAGTTTTTGAGGGAAAAGAGAGAGGAGGTCTAGATCCACGTTTCCACCGATCGGTTTCTCCTCTAAGTGAGGGGAACACATTGGATCTAGATCTTTGGAGTTTCTTTGTGTTTCTCCTTGTTCTTCCTCCCAAATCCCTCCCAAGCATTAGTTGCTTTGGTTGGATTCGGGTTGGAAGAACTTGTCCACTTAGTGTGTTCTTGCCATTGCATTAGTTGCATCGGTTTGAGTTCTCCACGGTGATTCGTGGAAAGTGAAGTTGAGAAGCTTGTTTCTCTTGGGTACTTTGGTGCCCTAGAGCTTGTTCCTCTAGGGCACGTTGGTACCCTAGACGGTTTGTTTTCTCGGAGTCTTGGTGGCTTACGGGATTTGTTGGGAGCCTCCAATTGTGGAGTGTGGCTCAACCTTGTTGCTTCGGAGCTTTGGTAGCTACGAAGATATTGCCGGGAGCCATCAATTGAGTTGTGGTGTGTGCCCCGGCCTTGGGCATCGAGTCTTGGCGGCTCGGTGCATTTGGTGAAGACCCTCCAACTTGTGGAGTGAGCTTCATCCTTGTAAAGGTTCTAGTTGTCAACCTCAACGGCAACATAGTGACAAGTGCCTCGCCACATTGGTGGTAAGACACAACGGAGATACGGTGTGCCATATCAAGGCTACTCGGTGTTTCACATTGGTGAACACCGCGCCGCTCCAACGGAGACTAGCTTCCATTGGGAAGTGAACTTCGGGATAAATCATCGTCTCCAAGTGCCTCGGTATTTCTATCCCGAGCTTCTTACTTATGCTATTTACTTTGTGATAGACATCTAGCTTAAAGTCATATATCTTGCTATCACCTAGTTGATTATATTGCTTAGCATAAGTGTTGGTGCACATAGGTGAACCTAGCTAGTTTAGGTTTTGGCTTGATAAATTAAACGTTAGTTTTATTCCGCATTTATTCAAGCCTTAACCGTAATAATTTTAAATCGCCTATTCACCCCCCCCCCTCTAGGCGACATCCGTGTCCTTTCAATTGGTATCAGAGCCGGTTCTCTCTTTATAGGGCTTCACGGCCTAGAGAGTAAAGATGTCGTCTAGTGGTTTAGTGCACAATGCTTCTTTAATATTCGATGGCACTAATTATAATGATTGGAGAAATCGCATGCTAAATTATTTTCGTGACATTGATCCAAATATAGAGCAAATTCTAGATATGGGTTTTTCTCCTCTAGAGGATGAGGAAAATTCTTATCTAGATGATGAAGCTTCTAATGTGATTTTCAAGTCTTTGAGTCATGCAGTTGCTTTGTCGATCTCTCCTTATCGGAATGGCCATGAGCTATGGACCAAGCTTCAAGACAGTTATGGTGTGTCCTTGGATAGTGAGAATGATGGTTCTCACTCCACCTCCGGGCGTAATAAGTTCTCAACTTCTTCTACCTCACCTACATGTGGCAAGCCACAAAATAATGCAATGGTGAGTAGGGATAAATTTTGCAATAATGATAGTGAGCTTCTATTAGATAATATTTCATCTCTATCTTATTGCAATGATTTATCTTTGGACTTAAACGCATCTAGCACTAGAAATGTTTCACATGCTTGTGTTGATAGTCCTTCCATATCTTCAAAAAATTACTTATATACATCTAATGATGATGACGATAATGATGAAGATAAGGATAATTGTTTTGACCTCCTTATGAATAAGAGTGGAATGATTGAACGTGCTCTTCAAAATGATAAAAATGCTCATGATAGTTTCATAGAATTCATAACTACTTTTGTTGGGTACAAGCAAGAATTAGATGATTTGGAAGCACGTGAAGATGAAAGTCTTCGCCGCGAACGTGGTTATGCGAACATGATTGCGGATCTTAAGGAAGCCCTCGAAGAAGAACAAACCACCAAGAAATCTCTTGAGGAGACATTTACTCTAGAGCTATCTAAAGTAAATGAAACCCATGATGGAGCTCTCAAGGTGGCTAATGATTTTAAAATTAAAAATGATGAGCTTGTTGTTGAAATTGTTAGACTCCTTGAGGCTAATGTGAAATTTGAAAAGGATGTCAAGTCCTTGGAAGATTCTCTTGCTCATCTCACTAAGTCTCATGATCAACTTCAAGCTCAATTACTAAAAGAGCTTCCTACTTGTTCTCCCATTGCTATTAATGTTGATGCTTGTGCTACTAACTCTATTTCTTGTGAAGCATCCATTTTAAAGGAGAATGTTGAGCTAAGGGCTCAACTTAAATTGCTAACTAGCAATTATGAGATATTAGAAGAAAGCCATGAGAAGCTCTCGAGCTCTCATGAAGATCTCCTAGTATCTCATGATAAGCTAAGGTTAGCTCATGAGGCTATCGCTACCAAGGTAATATCTAGTGAGCCTCATGTGGACAATGGCACAACTTCTAATAAAAATGCTAAAATGCCATGTGCTAGTCCGTGTAATTCTTCATCTCACACTAATGCTAAATCATATGTTGAATTACATTTTGTGCCTAGTTGCTCTAACAATGAAGCTTCAACTTCCGCTAGTACTTGTGTTGCTACTAACCTTGTAGGAAAGACTAAAGAGCACGAGTCACAAGCCACCTCTTTGAAGAAAGATGTGGAGAAACGTCATAAAGGGAAGGCCACACTTGACAACATGTTGAGTGTGCAAAAATCCCCCAATGACAAGTGTGGACTTGGATTCAACTCCAATATCAAGAACAAGTCCAAGAGTAGCAATAAGAAGGGCCAAGAACAAGTCAATCATTCGGCCAAGATTGTTTGCTTCAAGTGCAAAATTGAAGGGCATCATGTTAGGGATTGCCCAATGAAGAAGAAGCCTCTTAGTGAGAAGCAATTAGGGAAGCGGCCTATTGTTCAATCTCATGCTCAACCTCGGGTTGAACAAGGGCCACCTCCTAAGAAGACTCAAGTCATTGCTCCTCAAGTTAAGGAGCCTATTAAGAAGAAAGAAAAGAGTCGATATTGCTACTTATGCCGTGAGAAGGGTCACTTGGCTTCTTCATGCACAAACGGTACTCTATCCCACCCCATAATTATTGATGATGTCTATTCTCTTAGGAAGGATAGGGTTGGCAATGTGTTTGCCAAATATGTGGGGACTCAAAGTGGTGTCAAGAAAAGAACCATTTGGGTTGCCAAGCCTATTGTGACTAACCTCTTAGGACCCAACTTGGTTGGGGACCAACAAGCTCAAACTTGATCAATAGGTTGTGATGGAGGACATTGGAGACTTGGCTATCCTTGAAGAACTAAGGGATCTTCTTGATTATTATTTCCACAAGCCAAGTCATTTGGATTATATTATCATATCTCATATCCAATGCTCCTTCTTGCGGTAACTTATATTTAAATTATATATACATTGAAAGTTGCTTGCTCCCTAGCATGTGTTAGTCTTGTTCCTAGCATGTGCTTGTATATGTTGTGCTTATTACTTACCTTGAGTAATCAAGTTTGTGTATGATAATGTGCGCTCCATATATGTGTAAACTTTGTGTTGAGTTCTTATTGGATCTTGTGTTGATTTCAATGGGCTCTTTTTGAGAAATTAATGGACTATCCCATTTTGGGGGAGTGATATGCTTTGTGCACTTCACTAACCTAAAAATGTGTGTATATGAGTAACACCACCTAGTATTGATATATCAAGATTATCTAGTAACTATGTGGTCTGTCATGCTCATGAGAAATTCAAATTCTATAATGTCTATTAATTATCTCTATTTGATTTTATTTGCCTCTTGTTAAGAAGAAATGAATTATCACATTGTGGGGGAGTAATAAGCTATGTGCATATTACAACCCTACAAAATGTGAACATTTGAGGTTTGTCACTTAGATTTGGTATTGTAAATTATCTTATTTCTATGTGGCATATTAGCTCGAACAAGTTCCAATTTGCTCTCTAGCTATCTTTTGGGTCTTGTTCATGTGTGTTTGCTTGGTGTGGTTTTTCTCTAATGTGCATCTCCATACATTAGTTGAGAAACCATTTGTTCCATATTATTCTAACCATGGCCTTGCCGGTTGGTTTGAATAGTTGGAACTACCAACAAACCTTATTCAAATATGGTGTTTTATTGCTTATCTTTTGCCACATATTTTATCTTGTGAAGATATTCTTGGATATCTCTATCACCGGGAAAATAACTCCAAATGGCCATTGTCCTTGGACAATCCATATTTGTGTTTGTGGTAGAATATTTTTGATTATCCTTACATTGGCATTGGTTTTTATTTGTCCCATCTCTTGCCAAAAATATTCATTTTGACTCCCATTGCCTTCCTTGCCTCGTGCTAGGATCCTAATCCTCAAATTGGTAGTGTTTAGTGTTGTAAATAAAATATGAAGAGTAGTGATCCCTTGTGCGTGCATTTTGTATTCAAATGCAAATATCAAAAAATAATGCATGAATCTTGGGGGAGCATTCCTTTTATTTAGAACACTATCCTATCTATCAATATTTGATCCTTTCAATTGGCATTTGATTTCTATCATATGTGTTTATGGAAGACAAATCTTTTCTCTTGATGCTTTGTGCCATCATGAAAAGTGTAGAGGGTGTTTGGTTTATTTAGTATAACCTTGCTCTCTCTTGGGAGTCTTGCATTCTCATCTCTTGTTTTATGTTTATCCTATAGAATGAGAAAACCCTTTGAGCATGACTCTTTCCTTCATTCTATATGCTCATTGGCCTTGCCTAGGTACCTTCAATAAGTATTAATTGGAATTTAATATCTCCTCCATAGATATTTGCTTCAATTGATATTTATTGTGAGAATTTTGATACCTTATTACTTTATTTTACTTTACTTGATTCCGGTCAAGTATTATCCTCTTCTTGGTATCTTGTCTCCTAGTTGGTATCTTATTTTTCAATTGGTGTCCTATCTCTCATGTGTTGTTTGATTTGATTCCTATTGATATCACACTTCATGTGTTGATGTGTTTTGGAATCAATCACATGTTGATTTGTTTCTTTCCTCAATCATGTGTTGATTTGGATTTTGATATAATTTGGACAACCTTTTTGTGTCACACTTTGGTGTGCTCTCTTCTTGGTTTACTTGGTGTTTTGTCCAAACCATATCTCATTTGGTTCTTGTAAGTCCATGCATGCATATTTACTAATACATTTATTTTATGGCATGCTAGTCTTTCTTGATCCAATATATAGGGGATACTCCACCAAATCCTAAATTGGCTAAGATGTGCATGAAATTCAAGTTCATCTATATGCACATATTTATGTGGAGTGTTTCCTATGTATTGTAGTATATCTAACTACTATGGAACCCAATGAGTTTGGGAACCATGTTGTACTTGAATTTTGTTTTAGGTACAATGGAGATGCATTGGATGCTTGCCTCATTCATAAGTAAGGTGTTCTCACCATGCGATTATTGGAGTCAAACTTTGATGATAAACAAAAATTCTCATCTTCATCATCACCAATGCTATTTCGGTAACAAGTACCTATCCCATGCATATTTTTCTTGTATTCAACCTTGTGTAGGTTGCCCCTTGGCATGAAAACTTTAAATGTACAATTGTTATGGCATTGGCTCCTTCCTTCACTTGGTATATCTTTGTGATATTTGTGATGGAAGTGCAAAAATCCTTTTCTTCAATTGGTATTATTTCTTTGTGATACTTGTTGCCTATCTCAAAGCATCCTCACTATCTCTTGTTCCCTTAGTGATATGTGTGATGTCTTTGATATTTTTGAAGTTCATTTATATACAATGAGATAAATTTGAGCTATGTGCTATGCTTTTAAGCAATAATATCTTTTGTATATTCATGACTTCCCTTTTGGATACCATGGTTTCCACTTTATCAACCATCTCATATGTGCAAGTTTCTTTGTGGATGTATATCATCAATGATTTGTCTACTTAGAAACCTATACATATGAGAGAGGTCACCTTTTAGTTGGTATCCTAATTCTTTTGAGCTGCCTTGCTTTTATCTATAATTCTTTGGTGGCTCCAATTTTGTCTCATGAGTGCTTGTCTCATTTTTTTATCGGTATCTTTGCACACTCATGTATTTGTGAGGATCTTTGTCTTCATGCTTACCTTGGTGAGCATGTTGATTTTTATCGGCTAAATTCTCTCACTATCTTTTGGAATCTTCAATTGGTTTTAGTTTCCAATTGGTACCCCTAAGCTTGTGAACATACCCCTTTAAAAAGATCTTCCTTTTATCTCGGTTGGGCCAATCCTATGTTGAATTTAAAAAAAATTGGTATCCTCGAGTTTGTGAACATATTCTTTTTGAAAAATCTTCTTTGTAAGTTATGTGTGTCAATGCTTGATATATAACTTATCTCCATTTGGTTAAGACTATGTGTCTTATCAAATTAATTGTCTTGTCACACACACATACTCTTGGTTGGGCCTTCATTAATAATTGGTATCTCCATATGGCTCAACCACATCTTTGGTGAAAGTGCTTTGTTTTGCTTTAATGGTTACATCCTTGCACTTTGTGAGTGTTCTAGATGATTATGGGGGAGTGAGGATTCCATATTTGTTCACTCCGCAATAGTGTATGAACATTGGGGAGCTTCTCTATTTTTTAGAATTCTCAGTTAGGATCTTCTTGATTGCTTTTCTCCTTTGTGGAGATGTTTAGAATGATTTCATCCTTTGCCATCTTTGGATCCTCAATATAGTTTGATTTCCTCTATTATTCATCAATGGATATGTGCATTTAATTTCACTCATATCTTGAGGAATGCATACTTGTGGAGGAACTCACATTATATTGGCCATCTAAAATTTTTCTTCCCATTTCGGCAATCGATGCCAATGGGGGAGAAGTTTTAGAGGGTTTAAGGGAATTTGGTCTTATGCTTTCGTTTGGTTCTTAAGCATTTGCCTCTCATGCTCATGCATCCTTGTCTTGCAAGGTTGCTTAATTCATTATATAAACCCTCTCAAAAGGGATTGTCATCAATTACCAAAATGGGGGAGATTGAAAGGGCATGGTTGCCCCCATGTGTTGTTTTGGTAATTAATGACAATCTCTATGGACTAATGTGTGCTTTGAGTTATATTTGCAGTGTTGGTCCATAAGGAATGCTTGGACTCCATATGTTGGAGTCAAGGCTAAAAGAAGAAGACTATATGTTGATCAAGGCTAAGTGCAAGTTGATCAACATACAAGATTAGGGCATGTGAAGAAGAAGATCATTTGTTGATCAAGATCCTATGTTGTTCATGGTGGATGGCGTCACGTGGTGATCATCAAGATAAAGGCCATGTGAAGATATGTCGAAGAATGTCTCTCCCATCTTGGTGTATGGGGGAGCAATATGCGTGTCTTCACCAAGCGGAGCAAAATCAAGAAAGGTGATCCACTTGAGAGTAGATCAAGATCGTCATCATCTAGCTCAAGTGGAATGCGCAAGGCAAAGGTATGATCTTGATAGGGTCTCTAGTTTATCGGTCTCGCGGTGTAGTTATGAGACCGGGTTTTAGGATAGGTAACCGCACTATCAAGAGGGGCTCTCAAGTGAGCTTTAGCGTATCGGTCGTAGAGAGCTCAAACCTTTGCATCCTTGGCATCATCTTTATTGGTTCCTATTTGGCTCTTATCGTGGTGTGGTATTGGTGCTTGTCGTGCTTGTCATGACAAGGCCAAGGTCACCGAAAACGGTTTTAATATGTGTTCCCTATTGAGTTTTCGGTGTCGGAGATTTTGTCGGTCCATCTATGCGGAAGGTTTCACTCTTCCGTTTATTAGCAAAATCTCCCTTACTTGGTTTCAATATTCTCACATGATATAGGGTAGCATTTGTCGTCCTCTTTCCAACAAAGTTGGTTTCACTTCATTCGGACTTCATTTGCAAAAGATATGGTTTTCCGGTTTTCAATAGAAAGGTTTTACCTTTCATATTTTGGTTTTACCATATCCTTTTGAACAATGATGTTTCTCTGCATAATCTTGTTGTGCTCGTTGTGACGATTCCAACGAGTCCAAGATTATCGAAAACGGAGTTCGTATGTGGAAGATATTGCATTTCCGGTTTGCAAGAAAGAGGTTTAATATTTCCTCATTTGTTATTATAATATATTGTTGGACTATGATGTTTTTATGCATAATCTTGTAGTGCTTGTTGTGGTGATTCCAACGAGTCCAAGATTATCGAAAACGGAGTCCGGATACAAAAGTTATTGCATTTCCGGTACCGGACATTTTCTAGGCAGAAAAAGAAAAGAAAAGAAAGAAAGGAAAAAAGGGGGGAGGGCTGCCCAGCATGGCCGGGGCATGGCTGGGCCTCCTCTGTTGCCAGGCCGGCCATCATGGCCGGGCCAGGCCGGCCAGGCCGGCCTCCCCTTGGCTGCTGCGCGAAAATGGCCCCAACGGCCATATTTTGGGCTCCCCTTTTAAGGGGTCTTCTTCCCCACTTCTTCCCTAACTTTCTCCCATCTCTTGAGCTCTCTTTCCCCCATTGTTGACATTCTTAGAGCTTTGCTATCTCTCAATCCCTCCAATAGTTCTTGCTAGTTTTTGAGGGAAAAGAGAGAGGAGGTCTAGATCCACGTTTCCACCGATCGGTTTCTCCTCTAAGTGAGGGGAACACATTGGATCTAGATCTTTGGAGTTTCTTTGTGTTTCTCCTTGTTCTTCCTCCCAAATCCCTCCCAAGCATTAGTTGCTTTGGTTGGATTCGGGTTGGAAGAACTTGTCCACTTAGTGTGTTCTTGCCATTGCATTAGTTGCATCGGTTTGAGTTCTCCACGGTGATTCGTGGAAAGTGAAGTTGAGAAGCTTGTTTCTCTTGGGTACTTTGGTGCCCTAGAGCTTGTTCCTCTAGGGCACGTTGGTACCCTAGACGGTTTGTTTTCTTGGAGTCTTGGTGGCTTACGGGATTTGTTGGGAGCCTCCAATTGTGGAGTGTGGCTCAACCTTGTTGCTTCGGAGCTTTGGTAGCTACGAAGATATTGCCGGGAGCCATCAATTGAGTTGTGGTGTGTAGCCCCGGCCTTGGGCATCGAGTCTTGGCGGCTCGGTGCATTTGGTGAAGACCCTCCAACTTGTGGAGTGAGCTTCATCCTTGTAAAGGTTCTAGTTGTCAACCTCAACGGCAACATAGTGACAAGTGCCTCGCCACATTGGTGGTAAGACACAACGGAGATACGGTGTGCCATATCAAGGCTACTCGGTGTTTCACATTGGTGAACACCGTGCCGCTCCAACGGAGACTAGCTTCCATTGGGAAGTGAACTTCGGGATAAATCATCGTCTCCAAGTGTCCTCGGTATTTCTATCCCGAGCTTCTTACTTATGCTATTTACTTTGTGATAGACATCTAGCTTAAAGTCATATATCTTGCTATCACCTAGTTGATTATATTGCTTAGCATAAGTGTTGGTGCACATAGGTGAACCTAGCTAGTTTAGGTTTTGGCTTGATAAATTAAACGTTAGTTTTATTCCGCATTTATTCAAGCCTTAACCGTAATAATTTTAAATCGCCTATTCACCCCCCCCTCTAGGCGACATCCGTGTCCTTTCATATCTCCACCATGGGAAGGACCGTTCGTCATAGAATTTACACAATGGGTCGTACTATCTAATGGATGTACGAGAGCCGGCAAGTGAAAGTAAAGGATCTGACACAGCTCATACGCTAGATCCCTATACAGAGGCAAAGAGGCCATGGAACATAGCTCAGTTACGTCCTTATTATACCTAAATTGTAATAGTTTCATGAGTTGAAAGGCAAAGAGCCCAGTGAGCCATGCCTAGATGTAATCAAATTATTATGATCAAAGGAAATAAAAGCCGGCTTCAATGAATATGAGTTCTTTTAGTCGAGTCACCCAGTAAGTGCGCTTTGTTCTTTAAATTGATCATCAAGGTTCTTGGGGGCTTGCTTTTCAGGAAAAAAGTCAAGCTTAGACCTTCGAACCTGGCTCAGTAGCCGAACTTTTCCTAATTTTCTCGCTGGTAAGTCAGATGCATCCTGCACAATATGGCCAATCTACAGGCATGACTTGTCTCCGGCTCTTATGAATCCTAGGGACGTAAGAAGTTGGGAGCTCATCAGCACAAACTGTAAGAGAAGTCATGCAGGGCCTACTTATTCATCAGTGGATAATTAGATGGGTTATAAGAACCAAACAATGACTTGCATAGTTAAGACGTATCAACGTCACAGTGGAACAAGCATGTCATTACAAGCCGATTGGCACAATTTCAGAACAACCAGTTCAAAAAACCAAAAGTTTTGCACCAGTTGTGCAGCATTACAAAAAGTCTAAAAATCATTCAAAGGATGATCCTTCAGAGAAGTCGACTTCTCGGCTGGAATTGGGGAGTCCTTCTTGGCAGGAGATTTGTCCTTAGCTTGTGCGGCAGAGGCATGAGCCGGCTTCACAGGAGGCTTTGTGGCAACTTTCTTTGTTTGGAAACCAGTGCCTCGAGGGCTCCTCAGATGTTGAGCTAGTCCTTCTTCTTGAGTATGGGGATCACCAGAGATAGCTCTTGAAGTAGTGGGCGCAGCAGGAGTCTTCAGCACAGGCTCGGTAGCAGCTGGGTTGCCAAGAGCAGGAGCCGCCGGGGTAGAAGAACTCGACGCAGCAGAAGAAGGGGCACCAGCTGAGTCCTGTGAGGGACGGCCAAAGTTTACGATCGTAGGAGTCTCTGGGGCCACTCTTTTGTTCTCCAAGTCATAATGATGAACCCATACCTCAGGATCCATCTTGTTGGCAATCTCACAAGCATAGGGGCGCACCAGCTTTTCTTCAGCCTTGAAGTCATCCTGAGTAAAGGGTTTTCCATCTTCATGCTGCTCTGGTTTCCCCATAGTAAGCAAGGCTGGCTCCAAGACAGTAGGGTAATAGCTGTGGGCTAAAGCAAGGATCCTGATGGAGGCTCTCCTCAGGGAGGATTGCTTCCAAAGGCGCATGTACCCTGGTGCCCTGGACAACTCATCCACCAGACGTTCAGGATCTTTGGGGCACTTGCCCTTGGCATTCAAATACTTCACCACAGCACGGGCTCCCTCTTATAGCCCATGACAATGGTCTAGTATCTCATGAAGTTGCTTGCTAACGGGCAGCTTGAGTTTTGGGGAGTCAGATCCTGCAGAAAGAAATCAGTCAAATACCAGTTGAGAAGTACTTCAGAAAAGTGCAAAGAAGGAGTAAGCAAAGACACAAACTTACCAAATATATGTTGGCACATAGCTCCAATGCCTTTGCGGCATGTGTCAAAGACTGCTTTCAGATCATTATGTGCCTTTTGGGCAGTTCTCTTGGCATCTACAGATTGTTTTTTGACCTGCTCCAGCTCAGCAGATAGAATCTTCAGATCCTTTTCAAGTTGAAGTGAGTGCTCCTTTTCAGCCTGAGCAGACCTGACACTAGCAGCTGCCTGGTCCTCCAGCTCCTTCATATCCCTCTTCATCTTGGAAATAAGGTTCTGCATGCACAAGTTAGATATTACAAGTCAGAATTGACAAGTCAGATTTTACAAGTCAGGATTTACAAGACAAATAGAGAACTCATAAGCTCCAAGTCGTCACAAGTTAACAGCTTGGCGCTTGGGGGCTACTCAAGAGTCAGATTTTTTCACAAGATGCAAAAGTCACAAGTCATGGTCAGAAAGTTAGCAGCTCCAAGTCGTCACAAGTTAACAACTTGGCGCTTGGGGGCTACTCGCAGAGCAGAATTTTTTCTACAAGCTAAGTACCAGTTAATTACATTGATTTGTAGCTCCAAGTTGTCGCAGGCTGACAACCCGGCGCTTGGGGGCTACTCGTGGAATTTTTTTTTGGTCCAAGAACCTAACAGTCATTAAATCAACAGCCCCGAGTCCTAGTAGAGCTAAGGACTCAGTGCTTGGGGGCTACAATGTGCAAGTTTTTCTACACAGCAATTGAATTAAGGTTCAGAGCAAAGCACCTATCTTTGCCACAAGTCACCACAGATAAGGTGCTTGGGGGCTACTGCGATAGGAGGCTACCAGAAAGCATAAAGAGTAGAAGTCATAGAGCTTACATTATGGATTATCTGAAGAGACCTAAGGGCCATTTGTTCATCATCCTTTAGCCTGGCTGCTTGATCATTTAAATCAACAGCCTCTGCCCAAGCCTCAGAGAAGGACAAGTTATCAGCCACTCGAAGTCGACTGTAGTCAATGGAAGACTTGGCCGACTCGTTGTTCAGTTGGGTTGCAGGAGCCGCCTTCTGAGGAGCCGGAGGAGCTTGAGGAATGGCTGTAGGAATCTCAGTCCTGGAAGAGGACTGGACCACCAGTGGAGTTGCCTCCCGAGTCCTTGAAGGGGACTCGGGGATAATGGGAGCTGTAGTAATTCTGACACCTACAGATGCAGGAGTCGAAGGAGCCGTCCTGGTGCTCGTCGTCTGGGAAGTCGACGGAGGGACAGACCCACGAGATGTTGTGACATCAGCCATGTTTTGAAGCTTGGTAACCTTCAGATAAGGCCGAGCCCTGAAATAGACAAAGACAGAAGTCAGCAGTAATCTAATGAAAGAGAAATGCAGAAGTCATGTGAGTACAAGTAAGCAGAGAAGTCATACCCAGTGTTAGTCTCAAGGTCCAAGGAGGCCTGAGAGTCAGAAGATGGCATAGACATGCCAGAGTGGTAGGAGTCATCTTTGCTAGGAGGGGAGGTCGACTTCCGTTGATGTGAAACTGGCAAAGGATCAGGGGCATCCGCAGGCCCATCAGATCGCAACTTCCTCTTCCTAGCAGCAATGACACTCTGCACACATTCTTCAGGCTTAGCAATCGAACGGGTTGATCCAAGGACTCGTGAGAGAGGTACCTTGGGGACAGCCTCTCGAGACCCATTATTATTGGAAGCCGGGGAAGAGGAGGAGTGGCTCTTCGTGGCTGATGACTCCTCAGATGAGGTTGGCTGGACAGCGGCAGGGCTAGAAGCCATGTGTCCTTGCTCAATAATAGGAGCCTCCGGGGAGGACTCGTCCTCATCATTATCATCTTCAACAGGAGCCTCCGGAGAGGACTCCTCATCATCACCATCATCTTCAACAGGAGCCTCTTGAGAGGACTCCTCGTCATTGTCATTATCAACATCTTCTGCCATAGGGGTTTGCTCTGTGACAGGAGTCTCCTCCTCAGCCTCAGCTTCAGCTTCAGCTCTAGTTTTACCTTCAGAGGCTGGCTTCCAGAAGGAGTCAGTTAGCTACAAAGGAGTCAGAGAAAATGAGTTAGCAAATGAGACAGAGAAAAGCAGTTGAAAATGAAACAAAGTAAAATACTTACATCAAGAGATCGGTTGGTGGAGCAGAAGGGTTGGAGTCCAAAGTGAGCCTGGTCATTTACTGGTTTCCTAGTCAGTTTTTTGATTAACCGACCAAGTTCAGGACCATCTGATAACTTATCTATTGTGCGGAGTTCATCGGTCACACAGCGGGTGTATTGACAAATAAGCCGAGTCCTAGTACTCAGCGGCTGAATTCTCCAGGTTGTCCAGCAGCGTACAAGGTCCATGTTTTCCAAGTTGTGAGATAGAAGAGCTCGAATCCGGACGATCAAAGACTCTACTTTTGGCCGGGCGGCCTCTGAGCACCTAGCCTTCATAAGAGGAGTCGCCTCTAGGCGATCCTCAGAGAATAGAGCGAGTTGAGATTCATCTGCAGGAGAAGTGTCCTTGCAGTAGAAGAAAGTTTTGTGCCAATCCTTGACACGGTTAGGGAAAACAGGTTTTGGGAAGACAGAGTGGAGGCGACGCTGAAGAGCAACAGCGCCGCATTGAAGGAGAGGGCCCCCAGAGGTTTCGGGCTGGGGGTTGCAGTAGAAAAGTTCAAGCCAGAGGTCGAGGTCTGGCTTGATTTGGAGGTAATCCTCACAAAGGGTGACAAAGTTTGAGAGGGTTAAGACGGAATTGGGTGCCAAATCGTGGATGCGCAACTTGTAGAAGTCAAGAAGCTGGCAGAAGAAAATATTACCCGGGGGCGTGAATCCGCGGAATAGGTGCTCAAAGAAGATCACGACGTCATCCTTCGCGGGGGAGGGCACCACCTCGTCCCCTGGGGCTCGAGCCTTCACATTGGAGGGAAGAAGACCAGCAAGCCGATGCGCCTTAAGTTGCTCGGCGGTAATGGTAGATCCGCCCCAATCGGCGGAGATCGAGCGCTTGGTCGATGAAGTTCTGGCGGCGGCCGCGGCGGCGATGTCGATCGTCCTGCTGGACGTGGAGGCCTTGGCCTTGGAAGCTGCCGTGGAGCGCTTGGGGGCCATGGCGAGCATGCGGGGTGTGCTGCGCGCGGGAAAGAAAGGAGCAAGTAGAAAGAGAAATTTGGGGGCGAAAGGGACAGGTGAGGGTTCTGGACCCCACCCTTCACGATTTATAAGGAGGGAAAAACCCTAGAAAGTTACAGTAGCGGTCCATGGAAAATCTGTGGATAACGGTTCAGTGGTTAAGAGTCAAACAGGAAATGATGAGAGAAAGAAGTCACAGAAGTGGAAGAAGAGCCGGCTTGTCTCAGAAAGGCGAGTCCTGTGACAGCAAGAATTGAAAAGAGTTAAGTTCTTCAGACCTTGTTCACAAGAGCCATAACAGACTCGGCCAGCTGATGCAAAGGCAAGAGTGGTGGACCTGAACAAGGTGTGAGGATAGACTCATTTTATGTGTATGCTATGTTTTTATGCAGGAATTCATCTTGGAGCTAGCAGCAGGCGACTTCTGAGCTGGTGACTCAAATTGGAGAAGTCGAACCAAGGAGTCTAACCAAGGAGCAGGAGGACGCCTCCAAAGCTGCGCCCAAGATAAATTCGGGGGCTACTGATGGGGGATACTTTATAGGTAGGCCCATGGACCCGGAAAGTAGACCCGCCAAGACCAAGAAGGCCAAAACCGAGTCGCACATCAAGTCACATGAGCTGGACTGGAGACAAGCCGACCAAGGCACATGACGAAGAAGGGACCCGTCAGGAAGGAGTCCAAATACAACCCGGAGTTTTTACTTGGAAGACCAAGACCTAGAGTAGGACTCCAGGTCCAAGTGTGACTCGGTGTAAGTTGTAAATCCAGGGACCCGGCCGCCTTTATAAGGAGGGTCCTGGACCTTAGATCGATAAGCAATCAAGCAACCAAGTAATCGAGAGATTGGTAGTCGCCGACTCCCCAGATAGGAGTCGAAACCTTGTAATAGAGAACTAGTCCAAGCAATAAAGTCGAAGCAGGAAGTAGGTCTTTATCTCGATCAAGAGGGGCCGAACCTGGGTAAATCCTTGTCCCTTGGCGAGATTAACAACTCCTATGTACTTCGATTGTCGATGGCCCCAGAACTCATCTTCCCTGAGGAAGAACTTGCCGTGACAACCCCACGACAGTGAACCAAATCTTTGTGATGCGGTTCATCGGAGAATAGAGTGAGGCCTTTGTGGCGTTGAGTAGGCCTGTTGTGGCGAGCTCACACCCCTTCAACGAGACGTACTCCCCTCAAAAGGAGGAACTCGGGAATACATCATCGTCTCCGTGTGCCTCGGTTATTTCTATACCCGAGCTCTTTACTTATGCACTTCACATTGTGATAGCCTTCGTGCTTGAAGTATTATATCTTGCTATCACCTTGTTGTTATCTTGCTTAGCATAAGTCGTTGGTGCACATAGGTGAACCTAATATATTAGGTTTTGTGCTTGATAAATTAAACGTTAGTTTTATTCTGCATTTATTCAAGCCATAATCGTAAAAGTTTTAAATCGCCTATCTACCCCCCTCTCTAGGCGACATCGTTGTCCTTTCAGCAGACTCCATGCCAGGAGCACACGCGCCGCCTACCTCCTCAGCTCCACAGCCCGGCTGCTGCCGTCTCCACCGCGTCGAAGCACGCCGGCGAGGCACTGGGCCGCCGCCCAAATTCCGCATCCCAGGCCGCCATGGCCCCACACCGGGCAACCACCACCAACGAGAACTGCACCACCTAGCCCCTTCAGGAGTGGGTCCGCCGCCACCGCGGCTCAGGTCGGCTGCAGCGGCGGTGGGGGAGGGCGAAGGAGAGGCTAGTGGCGGCGCGGCGCAGGAGTCGCCCCGCGTCGCCCGGGGAGCCAAAAGACATATACTCCCTCCGACCAGGAAAATCTGACGCAACGTGTATACGATGTTTGTACTACGGCAGCCCACCCTCCGCGCCAACCTTTTCGGGCCGGAGGTAGTACTATCTCCGGTCCAGAAAAACTGTTGTGAAGAGTGTAATGGCCAAGTACAAAATACGTGTACAAGCCACGCCACATATTTCGGATCGGAGGGAGTAGGAAACATCTAACTTCGTAAAAAGTAATTTTACCCCGGAGTTTTAGTAATCTCTTTATTTAAAAAAATTGTACTATTTAATTTTTTTAAGGGTTTACAGATTACTCTGCTTTTTTCCTTGTATGCAACAGAGTACTCTGCTTCTTCTGTTTGATGATGAAGGAACAGAGTATACTGCTGGGCTAAACAAGGTCTCGATCGAATCAACTGAGAGAGGATCTCGAGCAGAAGCCCAGGTAAAGGCCCGACATGTTAGCTCTTTCCAGCCCAGCCCGAAAACTGCCAAGATCCACTTTGCCCGTTAAGGGAGCAACCCGCCGTTGTTAACGGTCGCTAAACCCTTACCGGGTCTCACCGGATAGAGTCGAGCACTCACTTCTCCCCCTTCCTGCCACCGCTCGCCAGCGAAGAAGAGAGGGGCAATGGCCATGGCCGCCGCCTCCCCGTTCCTCCTCCTCCAACCTCTGGCCCCCAAGCCATATCTTCCGTTCGGGCCTCCACACCCCAGCCTCTTCCGGACCCATCATCTCCGTTGCTCGCCCAACGGCGCTGCCGCGCCGGAACCCCCTCCTAAACCCACCCCACGGCGCGGGCGGAAGAAGGCCTCGGAGTCGGGCTCGTCGCCGACGAAGGCGAAGGGGGCGAGGCGTAAGACGAAGAAGGCGGGACAAGAGTCGGATTCGGAGAGCGACGAGGAGCCGGCGAAGCCAAAGAGCCGCCGGACAAGGAAGCCGAAACAGGAAGAGGAGGCCCAGGCGGAGGAGTCTAAGAAAGACGCCAGCGAGGAGAACGCCGGGAGCGATTCCGACGACGTGGCGGATTTCTCGGACGAGTGGCCGCCGCTGGTGTGCTGCTTCGGGGCGCCCCGGTGGGAGTTCGTGCCCACGGTGCGAGTGTCGGACCACCAGATGCACCCCGACCAGTACTCCACCTGGCTGCACCTGCAGTGGGAGCCGCCCGAGTTCGCGCGCTCGCCCGGGAGCGCCGCGAGCAACGTGGCCATCGCGCTCACCCGGCTCGGCGGCCGCGCCGCGGTGCTGGGCAAGGTCGGCGACGATGAGTTCGGCCACGAGCTTGTGTACCGCATGAACCGCGAGAGGGTGCAGACGCGCGCCATCAGGTTTGACGGCGGCGCGTCCACGGCCATCGCCCGGATGAAGGTCGGGTTCCGGGACAAGGAGGACGGCAAGGGCGGGACAAGTCTTGTGGCCGAGACGGTGAAGAGCTCTGCCGAGGACTCGCTCCATGAGGACGAGATCAATGCCGATGTGTTGAAAGAGGTGAGCTGACATTTCTCGGCAAGCTATGCTTCTATAATCAACTCTTAATTAACCAATGTGCATTGTCAAATTGCATTGAACCAACTCTTAATTAACCACAACACTATAATCCAGTTGTCTAACCAGGTAGCCTGGATTGCTAGTTGCGGTTTGGGGGGTTACCTTAGATTGATTCCAGTAAAATATCCAAGCGCTCCATTTGATGTTACGGTGCAGCTTAACTGCTTAAGAGATAAGTGGGAGAAATTTCTGATAAGAGTGAAACCCCATTAAATCTATTTTGGAAGATTTGTTTATAAGTCTAAATCAAAGATAGGCTGTGGGAAAATTTCTTATTCATTTGTTTGTGTGAATATTATTCCCCGCAAAAAAGGAAGCAAATAAATGTTCTAAAGTGCAACTTTGGAAGCAAAATATAATGGCTCTAGACTTCTTGACCACTGGAGTGCAATTTTTGGGGAATAGTCTTCGTTGGATAGCAATCAAACGGCAAGGAAAAAATGAAATGAAGTGGCGCTCTTATATATCTTTCTGTTGCCCTCAGCTTTATGAAAGAAAAAATTAATCCCTCTGAACCGCTTCTTTGCTTTGGTTAAGAAAGTTAACGATGAATGACGGTGTGATAATTTCAGGGGGTTGCCAGGTTTTGAGTAATATACTAATATTTGAATAAATGTTAGAGCAGGCCATCAAAGTCAAGTTATATTGCATGATTAAAACTTTTGTACTGTATATGCTTTTCCTTTAGGTCTTTTTCCTTCCACCACAATTTTCTTTTTCTTGATATTTTTATTGTCATCTTAGCAGAATCATCTTCCATGACTGGTCTAACTCTTCAATTGAACATACACTAGTGCCTTATGTTAAAAAAGTAGCAACTGTGCAAGATTGAAATGACAGAAACTTCATGTAAAAAGGAGTATGTCTCTCATTTTGTTAACTTCTGTCCTTAAAAGTGACTTTGTGTGTTGTTCGGAAAGTACATTGTAAACCATATTTCTTATAAACACAAACTGAAGTTCAGATCTAATATTTGGTAATTGCACAGGCCAGAATGTTGCATTTCAATTCAGAGGTCTTGTTGACTCAGTCAATGCAAAACACACTCTTCAGAACCATTGAGCTGTCTAAGAAATTTGGAAGCAAAATATTCTTTGATCTCAATTTGCCCTTGCCTTTGTGGAGGTCAAGGGACGAGACAAAAGAGTTCATAAACAGGGCATGGAACGAGGCTGATATCATAGAGGTGTCAAGGGATGAGTTGGAATTCCTCCTCGATCACAAGTATTACGAATATAAGCGAGCCACCCCACCTCAGTATTATTTGGATGGGTTCCATCTAACGAGGAACTGGCCAGAGTATTACCACTATACTCCTGAAGAAATTGCTCCAATTTGGCATGATGGGATAAAACTCTTGCTAGTGACCTATGGAACACTTCGTATCCACTACTACACACCCAAGTTTCATGGCTGCGTGGTTGGAACGGAGGACGCACTCATAACTCCAACCACAACTGACCGAACAGGTTCCGGGGATGCTATTGTTGCTGCTGCTATTAGGAAGTTGACAACTTGTCCTGAGATGTACGAGGACCAGGATACATTGGAGAAGGAGCTAAGATTTGCTGTTGCTGCTGGAATCATTTCACAATGGACTATTGGTGCTGTACGAGGATTCCCCACTGAGAGTGCTACCCAGAACTTGAAGGAACAAGTATATGTGCCTTCTATGTGGTGATTGGTGAACTAGTAAAACATTTCTGATGAATAGAATTTATGGTGCAAGCGTGATTCATGAGTAGTGCAACCGAAGCGAACAAGGATACTATTTTACTACAAGAATTGACAGGTGCCTATGTCTACCATTTTATCAGGTATGTTTTATAACCTTGTATTATTATAACTATTTTTAACTTCAGTAGAATAATCTGTCTGCCGCCAAAAGCTTATGTTGCTTAACAAAGATAAAAAATTGTTTACTCTAAACTTGTATATCAAAATACAAAGCGATACCATATTTTGATGTGCTACTATTAAAGTCACCTCTTGTTTCCTTTTCTTTACGTGTGATACATATCCTAAGCATAACTGATGTGCCACCGGGGGGGAAAGATATTTAATGTACAGAAGTAAGCTGCAAAATATTGGGTGATAAAAAAATGCAAAAAAAAGTCCAATCATTTTAATAGTGGCTAAAGTGATTAAATCAAATGAAGTAGGCTAAAAAAATTCTCATTCATCAATTTCTGGTTACACCTTGGTCTGTAACTGATAACTACTGCATATACACAAATCCATCAAGAATAAAAATGGACTTCATGAATGAATCAAAAATTTCAAAAAATAGAGGAAAGCCTGTACATCACATGTATCAAAAGTATTCTGTTTTGATAGAAAAAGTGCTAAAAAATCAATCATTTTAGTAGCAGCTAAATTGGATTAAATCAAATGAACTAGGCTAAAAAAAAATCTCATTCATCACTTGCTGGTTACACCATGGTCTGTGACTGATAATTATTGCATGTACACAATCCATCCAGAATAAAGTTGGACTTCTTGAATGAATCAAAAATTTCAGAAAGAAAAAAAAGGAAAGATGTACATCACATGTATCAAAAGTATTCTGTCTTAGCTAATCCTATCCATATTGTACATTTGTCCTCTAATACTACTTGAAAGCTCTGCTTTCCCATCTGTCTCTAGACTTTTTTTTTTGCGAATAATCTGTCTCTAGACTTGAATAAACAATTCGTTGGAAATGCACATCTCAACAACAATGAGTGAACCTCCCTCTCCCACCTCCATATGTAAGAACGAGTATTACATACATTGTCAGACTCGGAAAATAATCTGTGGTATGTTGTTGTCAGATTACTAGGAGTTGCACTATTTGGTGTATCTCAGTCATTCTAATAGATGTTACCTATTTCCATGTCACCTGCAGTTATTATATCTGAAGCTGAAATATCCCCACCTCTTTAGAGTAAGTCCATTTTCACTTAATCCTTTGTGTTCTTTTGCACAAGCACCCCGGGAGTGGATTTGCATAAAAATACTCCTCTTGCCTTGTACTTTGACCAGACAACCTCTGATATGGACCTCCAAGTCTGTTTTCATGATGCATCTTCACTTTGCTTTGAAAGTCGTTCCAAGTTAGTGTACCTTCATCAAGCTTGTCAATGAGCTCCACAAGCTTCTGCCTGTAAAAAGTTAAAGAGTTAACACTTATAGTTATAGTTGAGATGTACTAATACTTAAAACAACATTCCCGGAAACGTACCTGTCCGGGTTAATGGTTGTCCGGAATCCTTCAAATCTTCTGTGACCCTGTACTGCTTTGGCCATATTTCCATCATATGTGTACACAAAAACATCACTCTGAAGGGCTACATTGTAGTCCACTGCAGCTAATCTGTTTTGGTACAGCTTGAGGGGCTCTAATTCATCTACTGTTGCCAGACTATGATGTGTGTAGATATTTGGATATTCGGCCTTTAATTCATCCATGCTGTGCCCACCATATATCTCACCCGCTACAATGTAGATATTCGTTCTGGAAGGATAACCCATAGCTTTAAGAAAAAGAGCTGATTCACGAGGAGTCATAGGACAGCCTCCTTGAAGTCGCCTCTCCTTGCTATTAATTTCCTTTTCTTTCCAGTGCCGCACGTTGAGTCGCATTTCTCTTAGCTCCTCTGTCTCCTGAGTTGTTAGATTATGGCTGCAGCCGGTAAATGAGAGCATGTCCTTCTCATACCTGCCAATTGATAAGGAAAACAAATGTATTAGTGATATACAAATTCCTCTGCAGAAAAATGCTATCATCTTTATTAAACATCTGTAGTTGCAGTCACCTTAAGTGAAGTGCGATATAATGGTTGGACCCATTCCTCAGTCTATCAACTAGAGTATTACCTAGATCTTCAATTTCTTTCTTGTATTTTAGTGCCTCGTAATTTGTCCGGCAGCGGAGCCTTTGGATATGAGGAGCGAGACCATTGTTGACAATTCGTGAATCTGTATGTGTGAATTTAACAACTTTGGCCTTCTTTAGTGTCCGTGCGAAAGCTCTATAGTAGGAAGCCTGCAGAAAGGAACTAGAAATCCATCATCGTTCAGACATACTAAGAACTATACTGATTTCTAAGCAACTGAGAACTATACTGATTTCTAAGCAACTGTGATGTTCACTCGAGTAGTTTGTTCATACCCTGGACCAGGAAGATGGTGCCCTTGTATAGGGTTTCAATCTTTTGTAAGCTGGAGGCAAGGAATCCACAATCAAAATATCATCCTCTAAAGTTTTCTTGAAGTGCTCCACATCAAATATATCTTTGAAATCACTGCATACCAAGACCAAAACATCAGTCATCTGAATGGTTTGGTAGGATTGTCATGAGGAAGAGAGGAAACCTTGGATCTGTCCAGAATGATCGGTGATCCAGTGTAGGGATTACTAGTATTGCATTCATGAGCTTAGCAACTGCAACCATATCGCTTATCTGCAAGCATGATTTCAAAAGAATGCAAGTGAGCGGAAAGGAATCTTCAGATTCTAAGTTTAGTCTTTCTAAAAGAACAACATAAATGTGGACGTACTCCCAATCTCATCTGGTTCAGTCCACCATTGGCATTAACCATTATATAACCAGCTGTTGCATTGTTAGTTCCTGGAAAGAAATGTATTAGTTCTGGTCAAGCCTACGCTCTCAGTTCAGGCTAGTATAAACTTGAAAAGGTGGAAAGTTGTTATTTCAAACTAACTGTTGGCTCGAAAGATGGGAAATTGGTGGCTTACTGTAGTCTTTTTTCGGGCGTTCAATGCATTTGTTGTAACCCTCCCTATCCGGCATCATCCATATCTGGGTCATATATTTGTGTCGTAAGTGAACTTCAGTACATACTAGCTGATAATATCATTTTGAACAAGTATTTTCAATCATTTATGAATAAGAAAGCTAACTGAACAAAACTAGAATATCTAGATTGTAATTAGGAAGATCAGTATCTATTTTTTAGAGAAGGAACATCGGTATCTGACGACATCCATTCTGCTGCATTATTTGCAGGTTTGTGGACGCTATAATCGGCGTGTAACACAGGCAACGAGCCACGCTTCCTGCTGTCCAATCAACAGGGAACTCTTTTTTGGCAGTGTTTCGAGTCATAGAAGCACTATCGTAGGTAGCAGCACTTCGTGGGGGTAGGATTGATTGATGTGGAAGTGGAGCTCTCCTTTTTTTTTTCTTTTCGTAGACTGGAGGATGCAGCAGGTCGAATTCTTTTTCCTAGAAGCTTATGTAGAATTTTTGTAGACTAAGCAACGGTAGGAACTCCCAGTATGTTGTTCATTTGCAGAATTCAGCTTATGTGCTGGTCAGTTCTATATTAAAATCTCCATGGCAATTTGTGTGTTGTCCATAACGATTCTTCCATGGTCTGGAGGCCGTGGACGGTGGACTTGACCGTGGGTTCTACAAGTGTTATTGCAAATCCCGGCTCTGGATTCCTCGACTTCAGCATCAACATCATCCGTGGCCTTAACCTGAATTTCCCAACGGGTGACCACCAACCATCATAATAATTACAGGAAAAGAAGAAACAGCGATGTGCCGGAGAGAATACCGGTATACGGCCGCACCACGGACGAAAAGAACGGGCACTCGTTATACATCGACAGTCGACAGAGACGCGAACGGGAATGCTGCTTCCGGAAGTACAATAATTTTAAGGGAATAATTCTGAAAATGTATTTTGTACGCTCGGTATTGATTCTACGGCAAGAATACAAACTGGGCAACTACGACCTGAAGGCTGTCAACGCCCGCCAAGAAACTTCTCGAGTACACACACAGGGAGACACGACATGTTCTAACACGTCTCTGCATCTATCTGCAGCGACTCGATTTCATACCCATTTTTGGTCCCATGCATGCATGACAGTTGGCACGTTCAAAGGAGGAACTCGTTTGAAAAATCGAAATTAGCTCATGTGCAGACATGTACTGGTTCTTGGTTTATTTGCACGAACTAAAATAACTTGGTTAATTAGCGCCACCGTGAGGTTGTTGTTAGTCTGTGATCGGAATAGTCAACCGTCAACGGCGGGACGCACTTACCGGCGGCGTGTCGGGAGACGAGCGGCGAGCGAGGGCCGTGAGATTCTCCTCCCTCCATCCCAGCGCCTCCCCGTCGACGCGGACCACGTCCACCCTCCGCACGAGCCTCCCGGCGCCGGCCCGGTGCGAGCTGAGGAGGCCGACGACGAGGGCGAGGCCGAGCAGGGACGCCACCGCGTTCCGCACCCACGCCTGGTCGACCACGGACGACGACGCCCTCTTGCTGCTGCTGCTGCTGTAGCCCCTCCTGACGGAGAACAGCGCCCTGACGCCGCGCCGCCTCCCGCCGCCGCCGCCTTCGACGTCGGCGAGGCGCCGGCGGTGCGCCACGGACGACGGGTCCGGGCCGCAGGAGGACGCCGTGGACGTCGACGCCGCCATGGCCGGTTTTCTTGTTTTTCAGGGCCTAAGAATAGGTCCTGATTGATCGGCCACGAGGCGCCAGGGGATCAAACGTACGGGGGCACTTTGCCTGGTCGCCCTCGCCGCAAGCTTCTCGTCGGACGCCGCGAGGTGGCGGTGGCCGTGCGTGCAACTGCGCTCGCGCGTGGGGTGGACAGAGAGGTGGGGGAGCCGTGCGTTTCGTGGCTCGATCGAGTTCGTGCTGGTGGTAGCGGAAGGGGGAGGAGGCCGGGAAACTGAAACAAAAAGCTCGGCGCTGGGTAGAGTTCGCGCCTCGCACGTTCGTTGGCGTGGCCGCGCCCGTCGGTCGTTTATAGGGGTCGCTTTTGCGGGTGTGACGCGTGGGTATTTGGGTAAGCATTGATGAAGGGAAAATAATCCGGTCGCGAGTTTTGGTTACTTAAAAAAAAAAAAATGGTTCGTTCCCGTTGTAGGTTGAGTGACCGTGCCTGAAACGGGAGTACGGGTGAGCCAAAAAGGTCCGGCGCAGAGTGTGAGACTAGCTAGCGCACGATTCAAGACTGGAATCATTGTACCTTTTTTTTTTGAAAAAAAAGGGAGAATTTAGTCCTGCTATTGACCATAATTTATTCGGTTTTGCTAATTTCTTCAGTCCAGTTATATACCTTCGGATTTGCACCGACAAATAATGGTTCCATTCTTTGTTGTTAATTTAGCCCCCTCACCGAGCAATAGAACAGCTAGATGTTTACCATTATTTGTTGTTCTATTGCTTCCGCCGTGATTAATGAGGGGGCTCATCTTATCTATATTTAAAGGGTGTGATTAATCTCGGTCGAATGAGAACTAAATTAGCTGTTAGTTAGATGACGTCATTAAATCTCAGTTGCAACTCGTGCATAGTATTAGTACGAATCACGAAGAAAATCTAACTGTCCAAGACATTTTTCTAAGTTGCAACCCCACGCGCAACCCAACTTACAACTCGTATGTGCACGGATCACGATATAAATCGTGGTCGTAGGACTTGACTAAACACTAACTTAGCTGAGAATTAGCAACACCGACATTTTAATCGAACGAGAGCTTTATACGTGTTTGAAAAGTGCAACAAAAAACTACTGTGATGTTAAAAAAAACTTAGGCATCTTAGATTAGCAAATTGTAATTAATGGAGAGGAACTCGGTACTACCAAAAATAGAAGAGAAAAGTTCAAATGTCTAGGTGTGCTACATGCCTTTCCTTGGCCATCCTATCATGGACTCAGATCATGGCATCGATCTCTCTTCCGTGTGATAGGGTACTGAGTACTGAGTGGACAAAAGAAACGCCGTGGAGTTTGGGGAACTGTGACTAGCAAACGAGCTAGTAATCGTATTTCACAACAGGTTGTGTCTGCAAAAGACAATTGCGCCGATCTGATCATCAATTAACTGCAAAGTACTCCCTCCGCTCCGAATTAGTTGACACTTGTCTAGCTACGGATGTATCTACACAATAATATACGTATAGATGCATCTGTATTTAGACAAATACATGCCATTTAATATGGAACAAAGAGAGTACTGGTCACTGCTGTTAGTACACGACCAACCCGATGGGTGATGGTGGATCGACACGCCAAAAGCCTGCTGCAGGGTGATCGTGCGAATCGACCAAACGAACGAACGGGGATGATGGCCGGCCGCCGACCGGTAGACGTCGCTCTCGGTCCACCGATCGATCTATACTCGTTCCTCCATCGTGTTTAATTAGCTTGACGGAGTGAGTCAGAGCCCACACAACACAATGCATCTCGTCTCCCACTAGCTACTCCGTATGTACGTACGAGCTGACAAAGGAAATGCATGCATTTCTTAGTGTGGCACGCGCGCGTGCACTCGGGTGAGTGAGCTATAGCGCTCCTCTTTTTCTCCTTAATTTCTACGAGTAGTGGGAAGAACACTGATTCCTCTACGAGCCAAAACACGACGGAAGATGCTATAGGCCTAGTTTGGCAGCGCGGTTTCTCTAAAACCGAAGTTTTGGAATACCAAAGTATTTAATTGCCAGGCAAATGAATACTTCAGTTTTGGACAATATTTTATTTTGGAAAAGAAAAAAAAACAGGTCGGGACCGAAGTTTCCAATACATAAAAAAAAAATGAAGTTTTGGACGATACTTAGTTTTTTAAACCATAGTATTCACTGCATCCAAACATGTCAAAAGTATTTAATACTGTAGTGATTTTTAGAAACCATAGTATTGCTTGAATACTTCAAAAATACTTTNTGAAGGCTCGAAGAACAGGGACTTCGACACGATCTCTCTCGTTTGGCACGTTGCTGTTACATCCACAGGTGGGATCATTTCTGAAGCAACTATTCCCTCAATCACAACATTAGCAGCAATAGTTGATGGAGTCTCTGAAACCAACACATCAGCAGCCACCGGCGCAGCATGAGAAACATTAGGTTCATCGCCTACGATAGGCTAGCTGACATCGCCCTGAGATACAACGATCAACATCCCCAGCAGACTGAACATTATCATTCACATGATGGCAGACTTCTTCACTGGAAACAACCCGTCGTCAGCACCAAAACCATCCGGCCGGCCACCTTCATTCTGAAAAACTGTAGGTTCGTCGACATCGATAGACAGGTCTCCTACAATGCCCTTCCCTTTCCTCGAGCGAAGGATAAATTAATCTTGCAGTTCTTCGTCGCTTGATTCCTCATCAAGGTTGTCCAGAAAGTCAGTATCATCCGGGAGATTAGTGTGTCCAACATTTAATCCAGCAGCAGTTGAACGAGTCACCCTCACATAAGCAGGACTTGGGCTAGGTGCACTGAGCTAGCTCCCCAACAAGAACCCCTTAGCAACAGCCTGAAACTGGGTTGCCATTTCAGCTCCGGCCTCCATGCAGTCCTGTCCAGCCTTCCACAAGGGAACCCATTAACCCAACGATACCAGATGCAAAGGTACCTATCAGGTTTGAAACCTGCGCTTTCTCCTACAAAAACAATAAAATACAGAAACAATGATAAAAACAAAATGAAGGAACTAATGAGAAACAGAAAAAAGATAATGAAAATGTTTTCAAAATAAAAAATACCTCCATTGACAAGATGGGTCACTACATGTGTCAACCACCTATTGAAACCTTCAGCGCCACCAAATAGGGTGAAGTTGAGGCAAACTCACGTTTAAGCTGGACGAGAAGAAACAATCAAACAATTACGCAATAGTTGAAAACCACCGAATACACATGAGAAAAAAGCACATGACTAACCTCAAGCTTGCCATATGAAGTACAATTGTTCTGTAAATCAGCTGCCAAAACACCATCAATGCTTTCTTTAGACCATATGTTTACAGCAAATGGTCCATCCGGCAGGTTAAGGTCCAACCCGCTAACATCAAGTGAGCTGACATATAATAGCTGCAATGATATGGTAGTACTCGAATAAGAATAATGCAACGATATGGCAAACAAAATACAAAAAAGGCAGAAACCAAAAAGGCATGCATTACCTGCAAGTGCAAAAGGCATTCCTGCGAAAATTTACCAAGCGACAGCTCATCGTGTAGTCGGTCAGCGACAAAACCACACCAATCTAAATTGCCCACATTGGCAATGTTGTCCTGCAGAAAACAAAATCAAGTTGAGAACAAAACTTCCCCCCAAAAAAGATGACATGTCTTACCCCCTAACAGTTTATTACTTACCCACCAGAAAGCATAAAAGTTACCCACATAACAGGAATCAGTTATCCATGTTGACATGTCTTACCCACCTTACAATGCATTAATTACCCACCATAAAGAATAAAAGTTACCCACAATGGAGTTACCCATACCCAACCCCCAAAAAACAGAAGCCAATTCTTACCCACCTAACAGTCCATAAGTTACCCACCAGAAATCAAGAAAGTTACCCACATATAAAAACACATTGGAATTACTATCATCACAAAAACAAAAAGAGAGTAAGAATGGAACAATACAAATTAAAAACATGTGAGGCGGAGGAGATGCTCACCATCACAGGATAGCACCTGCTGCCAACAAAGATACTAGTTGTGGGCGCCAAAATTGTTGAAACAACAAACATCAACCAAATTTGTTTAAACCCCACGTCTGCCAGTTTCATCTCCTTCAGAATCTCAAACACTCTGGTTCGTGAGGGGGCACTGCCATCTTCAGGGAACAAGACAGGAGCAAGCCGGGCCTCAATCTTCACATCCAAATCATACACAACTGGATCGCTCCCACGAGGTAAGCCAGTGTACGGTAAACTGAATCTCTATTCAATGGAACCCTTCCTCGTCCAGGAATTATAAATTCACGAGAGTGCTTCTCATATCTTCCCCAAACCACTTGATAAGAAAATAGTTCATAGTGTGGCACTTGATGTCGAGCAGACTACCAAGGTCCATCTTTACCACTTCATCCTTCTGATCTTTTGACATAAACTCATATAATTTGACAACAGGAAGGGGAGAAGCTCTGTTCCGAACACGTTTTGCATCATCACACCCATGAGCATTGACAAACTTCTCTTTCTTCACCATGGCACCTTCAGTAGCCTTCCATTTCCTACCCATAGTACCTCCTACACAAACATGCAGCAACACTTAAAAATTAGGCAGCTGCTAAGCATTAAAATGGGAACCCTTCACAAACTGGACAATGAAAAAAACATAGCATGCCATGTACCAATAGCTACCAGGGTAGGAACTATACAAACATGTAGACAATCACATACAAATCCAATCAGTCAAACTAATATCACCAATGGAACATGATCAAAATCACACAGAAGGATATATGAGTTACTGAAAAATGCCACTAAAAAACCAACAATAAACATGCTAGTCAGACAATTTCAGAACTGTAGCATCCCTCCATGTCGAAAAATCCATCAAAACAACCCACACAAAAAATCTACCGCAAACCCTAATGTTTGGGTAAATAGGATAAGCCATGGCGGCTGACGATGATGAACTACACAGGCGCGCAAAACCTAATACATGATGGGTACATGAGTTAATAGAAAACTATGGCGACACGCGAAGAACGAGCTACACACGGGACCGACCTCAAATCACTAACGGGATGTGACGAAATCATCTAAAATTGATGAATAAATCACCTCCGCTATGTCGATTTGAAGTTCGATTTCACCAAAAACAACTACATTCCATGCTAAAATCAATCCCAAAATCACCGCACCACCGTGGCCTTCAAAATCTCGCATGGAAATGGAGCGAAAACAACTTCCGCAACCAGAACAAGCACGATTCTTTGCTTACCTGATGAACTGCAGTTGGTACGGAGGCGCTCGTGACTCTAGAACTAGAAAAACTACGGCGGAATCAACCGGCGCAACGACGGAGACGAGCGGAATGAGGAACGGAGCGGGGAGGCGGAGAGGAAAGGATTCGTTGCTTACCTGATGAACTGGAAGAACTACGGCGGCCCGCGTAACTCTAGAACGGGAAGAACTACGGCGCATTCAACCGGCGGCGACGACGGCGACGAGCCAGATGAGGAGAGGGCGGGGAGGCGGAGAGGAACAAGAGAGAGGAGAGCCGTTTCGGATTTGGACAAATGGCTGACATGTGGGCCCTGTCCGCCGCCCAGGATGTTTCCCTCAGGACTGTTGCCCGCCACGTCGCCCACGACGTCCGCCTCACATCACGACCGTTCGCTTTCTCTTTCCACGATCGTACGGCGCGGAACACGGTCTGGAGGTAACGTTCGGTAGCGACCGTTCTAAACATAGAAATCCCCAAAAAATCTCAGTTGCAACTCGACTTGCAAAGGAAAAAAACTCAATTGCGACTCCACTTGCAACTAGAAAAAATCTTAGTTGCAACCCGACTTGCAACTGGAAAAAAACTTAGTTGCGACTCCATATGTAACTAGAAAAAATCTCAGTTGCAATCCGACTTGCAACTGGAAAAAAACTCAGTTGCGACTCCATATGCAACTAGAAAAAATCTCAATTGCAACCCGACATGCAACTGGAAAAAATTCAGTTGCGACTCCATATGTAACAAGAAAAAAAAAATCTCAGTTGCTACCTGGTTCGCAACTGGAAAAAACCTGTTACGCCCCCATTTGCAACTAGAAAAAAATCCAGTTGTATCTCCACGTGCAACTGAAAAACTTCAGTTACAACTTACAACCTCACGAGCAACTAAAAAAATCCTTACTAAAGCCGCAAAAACAATCCAACAACATAAAGATAATAAATCATCCTTAAAAAACAAATTCTATACTCGGGTCATGCACAAAATGAAACGAATATAATACAAACAAAAAACAAGTGCAAAAATAAATTAAATGTGTGAAGTATTATGATATATAATATGATGATAAAATAATAAGACAAGTAACTCCTTGTCTTTCTGGTAAATGACCTTCACCCTCTAGGGCTGAGTTTGATCCCCCGAGCGGCATGTTTCGTTTTGCGTGGGCCGAATTTCCGACTCCAAGTCTGGCTGTTGGCAGACTTTCGCAAAAACAAAACAAAAAAATGTGCACGAATCTCCACATTAAAATGAACGGCTATAAAATCGACTGAGCACTAGCTTAAATCTCAGCTAACTGAGAATTAGCAAAACCGAAAGAAAGTAGGTCTTTCATTGTTCACCGAGGAGTCCCAGATCATGTTGGACGATACAACTCTCATGGACAACAAGACAAAGGCTCCTTATGATCAAGTTCATTCCAATATCTTGTCTCACACCGATTGATCACTCTTAATCCTATTGCTTTCTTCTATGAACTATATGCTACTTGTTATTGTTTCCGTACGTTTTTTTTTTTTTTGAGAAGGGGAAATTGTTTCCCTACTTTGATGATGCTTGGTGTTAGAGTATATTACGGTTTAGTCTAGTTTTGGTAGTTTAAGAGTTGTAATCCTAGTCTATCTCTTCTAGGTTATTTAGACTAGTCATAGTGGGAGTAACTTCACTGGTAACATTAGATGCCATGTAGGCAAAAACGATGACATGTCAGGTAATTAATGAAGAAAGAGAGAAAGGTGGTAACATAATATGTTACTGTAACATCACATATCCCAAGATACTATAAGTCTACAACCTATTAAATGTGGCTTTGCATGACACCACATATATGTTAGGCCTATGCCAATGGAGGTTCTTAGCACGGTTTCATAGGCATTTTGCTTATGTGGCATACTAGTTAATGAAGAAAGAGATTGAGCTTGTAGCTTAGCTAACATACAACCTTTGCACGTGGCCATAGGCAAAAAGTATTATTAGACCAATCATATGCATGCATGAGCCTCAAATCATAAATTTAGATACAACACATAAGAAACAATGCATTGGACTAGTTTGTCTCTTAAATATTTATTACGACTATGATAACGTGCTAAGAACCGATGCATTGGCACAGGCCTTACTACCCACTATGAAGGTACGTAGTAACATAACCTAGTTTTATGTGTATGTTATCACTTTATGTTACTCCCCCACTATGACTAGCCTTAGCCCCAAATATTCTCTCCTATATAAACAGCCCACCGTGGCTCATTGTAATCACCAATTAATCCAACCCAATATAAATACAATAATATTCGGCAATACAAATTCTATCACTTGGCACGGTTACATTTTTATTCAGAACATGAACTATGACTTCTGCATATTGATGTGATAATATGTGATGAATTTGTGCAAAAATACACGAACCCCAAAATGGAGTCTGACATCAGGAACAATGAGAGGTGTCATTGGAGTTGCCCTACGTGGTTTTATTTATTTGATGAGCAACTGATCGAAAACCACAATCAGCAACATGCCTGATGCTAGAGCTACATGACATTAACGGGTCCGACCTGATGTTACGAACGTGGCATGACTAGTTAGTTTTCTCCTACCGCCTGAGCCTGCGCCTGCGCCTGCGCCTGCTTCATCTTGGCGAACTCGACCAACCTGTCGACGTCCGGCAGGACAGCCCTGACCGCGTCCAGTGCGCCGAAGCGCTCCATCCAGGCCGCCAGGAGAGGGCTCTTGGCGTCGTCGAAGAGCCGCATGCCGTACAGCGCCGCGCCGGCGTGCAACCAGGCGACCAAAGCTCCGAGCGCCACATCCAGATACCCAACGTCGTCCCCGCCGAAGAAAGGCTTCCCCTTGGACGTTGTCTTGAAGGCCGCCTCCATGGTCTCGACCGCCACGAACGTCTGCTTCAGCCCCTCCGTCTTCTCCTCCTCCGTCTTGCCCCTCGCCGCCTTCAGCCACGACGCCAACAGCTGCACACACATCGCGTCTCGTCAGCTAATTTAACCAACTTCTTCTGATGTAAATACAGGGCATGACACTGATATATATAGGCAATATTACCTTGTCGTCAATGTAGGCCGCCCAAAAGCGAGCAACAGCGCGCTCGTAAGAGTCGGCGGGGAGCAGAGAAGGGCCCCTGCCGCTGAACACCTCATCGATGTACTGCACGATCACCTGCGAGTCGCAGATCGACTTGCCGTTATGGATGAGCACGGGTACTTTCTTCAGCGCCGGGTTGGACGCGAGGAGGAGCGAGCTCTTGTTGCCAAGATCTTCCTCGACGTCCTCGAAGCTCAGGCGCTTCAAGCTGAGGGCGAGCTTCACTCGCAGAACGAACGGGCTCCCGAAGGCCCCGAGGAGCTTCAGCTCGTCTCCCCCGCCTGCCATTCCCTACCAGCACAGCGTGTTGTACTCTCTTTAATTAGCTTGTGTTTTGCTCTGTTGATCGGAGCAATGGGAACTGCGTATATATAATCGACGGGTTGCTCCCCTCGCTACAGGCGAACAAAATCCTCCGGTAATTCCAATGCAACAATGTTTGACCGCATTGGTAGATTCCAAAATTAGCTTTCGGTGTTTGTGTAAACAACACTATTGCCGACATCCGTATATCTTGGAGAAGAAGCCGTGGGAGTCAATATGTCATCAGTGATGAGAATCCGTTGTCTGAGGTCGCCGGTCGCTGAAGGCGGCGTTGCTTCCCCGTAGCATCGTCTCCATTCATCCTATAAGGTTTGTAATCTTTGCCCCCCCAAAAAAAAAAAATAGTTTGACTAGATCTGGGGAGTGGGGAGTGAAGGAGCCCACTGCCCATGAACAAACAAAATGTGGACTATTTGACACGGCACCAAGAGCTACAAGTGCCGATAAAATTTTAATCACTGACCGATGTACAAGAGTGAAATTATTACCATGAGGCAAGACTGAAAATTTACAAGCCCAACGAGGGGTGACTAGAACTACACATATATTCTGTATTCCGCTACATCTTTTTGAACACAAGTCCTTATTTTCTGTCCTGGTAGAGATTAGCCATGCTGCCATAAGGGATTAGTTATCTCCAGCTACACCTGCGGCCACGGCCTCAGGCCTCTGCCTGCTTCATCTTGGCCTTCTCGACCAGCATCCCCACGTCCGGCATGACCGCCTTGGCCGCGTTCAGCGCTCCGAAGTGCTCTAACCACGCTGCGAGGAGCGGAACCTTTCCAGCATCGAAGAGCCTTTCGCCGGAGAGCACCTCAGTCGCGTGCACCCAAGGAACAGCGCCGCCCAGCACGATGTCTACGTACCCAACCTTGTAGCCGCCGAAGAAGCTCCCACCCCTAGAGCACTCCTTGAGGCCTCCCTCCAGAACATCCACCGCCGCCAAAGTCTGTGTCATCCACTCGGCCTTCTCCTCTTCTGTCTTGCCCCTGAACACATTCTGCCATGACGCCACGAGCTGCACATGAACATATATCGCTTGAAATTGAATGAACTCTTCGTCATACAAAATGTAATTAGACGACAGTGTGGAAACATCTACTAATTAAGCACCTTGTCTTCGATGAAAGCTGCCCAGAAGCGAGCGATGGCGCGTTCGTAGGGGTTCGCCGGGAGGAGGGGCGGGCCGCCGGCGGCGCCGAAGGCCTCGTCCACGTACTGCACGATGACCAACGACTCGCAGACAGGCTTGCCGTTGTGGAGGAGCACCGGCACCGCCTTGTGCACGGGGTTGGAGGTCCGGAGGAGGTCGCTCTTGTTGCTCAGATCCTCCTCGACGTACTCGAAGCTCAGACCCTTGAAGCTGAGCGCGAGTTGCGCTCGCAGGACGTACGGGCTAGCCCAAGTGCCGACCAGCTTCAGATCTTCACCTCCTCGGGCCATCGTCCAGTAGAGCACTACTTCTTGTGTGTATGATCGAAGGCCTGCAGTTTATTGTTCTCGTGCTGAAGAAGAGCTGTGTGTATAAGTGTATTAATTGGTGTATAACTGTATATATAGAGGATCAGAGGTTATGAATTATTGGTGCAGTTGGCAGACTTGGCACTGGTGTGTAGTGTCCCACTAGAAGTATCAATCTTGGAGAGGAAGCCGAGGAAATCTATCTGTTCGTGGAGTTGCTTCGTTCGTAGCATCGTTACCCTTTATCAAATTGACTTGGCTGGTGTTTATGTAGTGGTGCGCAAGTTGTGAGCAGAGTACTAGTCAACAATTCTGCATTCACGAGAAAAACAAGAGAAATTCTAGAAGGCCGACTCATATTGGGCGGCAAGTTATGAGCAGATAAAGGGTAACATGCTACGAAAGAAGAAATTCCAGAAGGCCGACTCATATTGGAATGGTAGACAATTATGAGTTCTTTTCTTTTCTTTCTTCTTAATTTAGATGCACATTGATCTGCTTCCGGTTCTTATCTACGCCAGTCAACCTAGCTGTTTGGCTATGCAACTGATACTGCGATAAAGGAATCTGCATAATGAAATCGAGTGAACTCACAGTAGGGGATATTGTTTTGGAAAGCACAACTTTGCGCGCCGAGCATTTTTTAGTTAAAAGAGTATAAAGCTAGGTTTTGAATTAATAAAGTCAAAACGGCTATCGAGGAAAACCTATTACAAAGCTGATCGCTCATCAAGCTAAAAATCGAAAAAGAGCACATTTATACTACATCTGTATTCATATCACCTCTGATCATGATTCATATGATGTCTTGTGAGTAGTTCGTTTAGTTTTTTAGGACATGGTGAAAGCCTAGATGCTATTAGTTGCACTATGTTGAGTAATATTTAATGGTTTGATCATTTATGTTGTGATGTTATTTTTCAAGTGGTATCGCGTGAACGTCGACTACATAATACATCACCTTTAAGGGCTTAGGGGAATGCATGGTGTATTTAATTTTCTTATGGTAGGATTGCCGGAGTGACAGAAAACTGAACCCTAATTTGCAAACTAGTGCACTAGGGAGTGTAGCATCTCGAAGTTTAAGGTTGTGGTTAGATTGTTATCTTAATTACTTTCTTGTAGTTGCGGATGCTTGCAAGAGGTTTAATCACAAATATGTGCTTGTCCAAGTAAGGGTGGTGTATTAACATAGGTTCACCCACACAACACTTATCAAAACAATGAAAATTAATCAGCGGGCTATGATGAAAGTAGTTTGGCAAAATTCCCATGTGTCCTCAGGAATATTTTAATCATCATAAGTAACACCACCGGCTTGTCCTTTCTGCTAAAAACGACCGGGCCTACTTGTAGCAACAATAGTTGCCGTCTTTTATTTACTTGTTCTTTTTTATGTACAGACTGTGGGGCAAAAACCCCCACAGCATTTTATTAAATTGGAATCAGTTATTTACAGCAAAGGAAAAGAAAAAAAAACCACCATAATTACAAATTTACAGTAATGTCTCAATCCATTGTGAGAAAGAATCCAGATGCTTAGCCTTCACCCTATGTACATGTAATGTAGCATCATGGATGAAAGCTCTTTTCCAGCCCCTGAATGTTGGCATTACCCCCTGAAAGATAGCCTCATTTCTTTGCTTCCAAATGTGCCAAGACGCCAACACAACAACTTCAGTGAAGAAGGGCTTATCAAATCTTCTCCTGGTTCTATGGAAGACACCCTCAAAGGTATTATCCTCCTGCCATTCAATCTGTAGGTAGTTCCAAATCCTGATACTGAAATTGCAAGCAAAAAATAAGTGTGTCCAGTCCTCAACAACATGCCCGGGCATAAAACACAATGCAATTCATCAGTCACATTCCAATGGCGTCTCCTTAGCATATCCCTGGTATTCAATCTATCACTCACCATAAGCCATGCAAACACCTTAATTCTCAACATAAGGAAACTGCCCCAAATCCACTTGTATATGGTGCTAGCTGTGATATGTTTAAAACAGTGATGATAATATCTGGAGGATGTAAAATTACCCCCTGGCCAAATAGTCTGCCAAACATCTTTCCCTGTTGCCTGAATATGAACAGTGTTTAATTTCCCTTGCAGCAACTGAAGCTCCTCATAAGCCTGCTGGGAGAGTGGCAAATAAAACAAATCCACAATGTCAGCATTGAGCAATGCCTCCTTCACTGACAGCTGCTTATCTAGAGCATAAGAGTACAATCTAGGGTATTCACCCCTGAGATGCATCCCATTCCATGTATCATCCCAGAACAATACTGAGCTTCCAGTAACCACCTTAACTGAACAAATCTGCCTATATTGCTGCTGAAGCTTCATTATGTCTCTCCACCAAAATGATCCACATAAATTAGCTGTATGTGGCACCTCATTAACATAATACCTCCAAACCAAGTTTACCCATGGTAAGTCCTCCTTATTGTAGAACTTATGCAGCTGCTTCATGAGTAGCCCCTGATTCTGCTTTTTAAAATCCAAAATTCCTAGTCCACCACTTGACTTAGGTTTACATATCATTTCCCAAGATGCTAAAGATTGTTTGGAGGAATCCTGGTTATTGCCTCTCCACAGACACTGCCTGATAATTCTATTCAACTGCTTAATAATACCCTGAGGAATATCCAAAGAACAGAGGAAAAAAATTGGCATAGAGGATAAACATGATCTGATCAGTTGCAATCTGCCCCCATAAGCCAGAAAGGAGGAGCTAGCTGTCAGTCTTCTTTGCACCTTATCAACCATTGGAGTGAGATCCAGAATCCTTGGCCTTGTAGTCCCCATAGGCAGCCCAAGATATGTAAAAGGGAAGGTCCCAACCACACAACCAAAGCTCTCTGCAAGAATTTTTACCTGCTCCTCAGAAACATTTATTGGGAGCATACAGGATTTATGAAAATTAACTGCCAGGCCAGAGGACTTGCTGAAGTTTTGCAAAGCCTGCTTCAGAATTTCTAACTGAGACACATCTGCTTCCATCACCAACAATGTATCATCAGCATACTGAACAATTGGAAAAGTAACCTCCCCAACATCAATGGGTAATTTTAGGAGCTCCTGCCTCAACAAATCATTAACCACTTCTTGCAGTAAATCCCCTCCCAGAACAAAAGGATGGGTGACAAAGGATCCCCTTGTCGAACTCCTCTTCTACATTTAAATTTCTTCCCAGGAACCCCATTTAAAAGTACTGAGGAGGTGCCAGTCTCCAAAATCTGCCTCACCCATGCAATAAATTTCCTGGGAAAACCCTTCTTCCTTAGAATGCTGTAAATAACCTCATGCTCAATAGTATCAAAAGCCTTCTCAAAATCTAATTTAAGAAGAATTATAGGCTTCTTGGAGGCTTTGCATTGGTGAATGTACTCAAAAGACCAAGCAATGCAATCATGAATAGTCCTGCTCTTGATAAAACCATACTGATTTTTATGAATGCATTCCATTATAACTGACTGCAACCTATCTGCCACCAATTTAGTGAGGAACTTTAGACATGTATTTGTAAGAGAAATTGGCCTGAAATCATTCATATGCTCTGGAGAGGACTTTTTGGGCACAAGAGTTATGAAGGAGGAGTTAATATTTTCCAAGACTTGTTTTTCATCATAAAAATCCTGCACCAATGAATAAAAGTCCTTTTTGATAATATGCCAACACTTTTTTAAGAACATGCCATTAAATCCATCTGGCCCTGGAGCCTTGTCAACTGGCATATTCTTAACCACAGCATCAATCTCATCAGTGGAGAAAGGAACCACCAAAGAATCCAGGCCATCAACCGGAGACAATAATGCATCTAGATCCAGACACATATCAATGCCCACAGTGCTACCCATCCTTTGCCTATAGCAGGACCAAGCCACAGCAGCCATTTCCTCATGCTCTGTTACCACATGACCATCTGCCAGTTTTAAACTGGAAATAACATTGGACCTGTACCTCTCAGTTGCCATAGCATGGAAGAACTTAGAATTTTCCTCCCCCAGCTTCATCCACCTAGCAGTACACCTCTTCTTCCAGTACTGACATTGAGCCCTTAACAACTTCTCATAGTGCAGCTTCACAATTTTCCTGAAATTGGCCTCATGAAGAAATAAAGGCCTGTTCTCCTCCAAATCATCTAGAAATAAAATGACCATATTACACTGGGCTATAAGGATTTTAAGCTTGGACAGAGATGTTCTCCACTTCTTCAGGGCTCCTCTCAACAATTTAAACTTGTGGGTTAATAAAGCAGAACTTGACAAATTTGGGACATCAGAATCCCACACTCCTCTGACACAATCAAGAAACCCAGGCTGCTGAACCCAGAAATTATCAAATCTAAAAAGATTTGCCTTGGGTATAACTGTATCAATACTGACAACACATGGCACATGGTCAGAAGTTGGCTTTGCAAGGGGGTGAACTACTGTATTGGGATAAAAAGAAATCCAATCAGCAGTTGTAAAAAACCAGTCAAGTTGCTCAAGCAATGGAGTCTGCTGCATATTAGACCATGTAAATGCTCTCCCTTTGAGAGGCAGCTCCAATAAACCCAGGTGATCTATTAATTCATTAAATATGAACATGTCATTAACATCCCCACCAGGTGCATTTCTGTTCTCTTGAGACCTAATAAAATTGAAATCCCCCAGAAAAAGCCAGAGTTCCCCATCAGGAATAACCAAATCATATAGCCACTGCACAAATAAATCCCTCTGCTCTCCTTGACATGGGCCATAAACCACTACCAGAGTCCACTTTTGCCCAGTATGGGCCGAGGAGAATGAAATAATAAGCCCAAACCGCTCAGATTGTACCAATATTCCTTGGAAGATTTTTGAATTCCACACTACTAAAATTCCTCCAGAGGCACCCACAGAGGGAGAGAAAGCAAAATTGTCAAACTGTTTAGGGCAGCAAGATTTAATAAATTTTCTATCAAACGATTCCTTTTTAGTTTCCTGTATGCAAGCCACAGCACACCCACTTTCAGTAATCTTCTCCCTCAGAGCCAATTGCTTATCATCAGAATTTAAGCCTCTAATATTCCAACACAGCACTTTCCATACCAAGTAATTAACGTTGTAATCCATTTATAACACATAGTTCAGACACAGCAAGCATGACTGATATAACCAGCCACGTAGACACCAAAAAAGGTTCAGCACCATAGACCATCCGACAACAAAGTATAGAAATAACAAGACACCAGACAGGAGTACACGCACTCCTCGCAAAATAACATAAAGATCGTGCTAACATTTTAAGCCGAAATTAGGCAGAGCCAGCTTCAGGGAGAGCATTAAGCTTCTCAGCTGTGATATCATCAGGGTTAATCTGCAGAATTGCCCCTATTTTTTGCATGTCAGCAATCTCTAGAGGAGGCCTTTCCTGACTTGACTGCGAGCGAGTCTTCACACTTGGGGCAGGGGCCGTGGAACCAGCTGACTTCTTCATCTTCTTCCTGGGCTTTGGCACCAAGGCATCCACTTGAGCAGGGCGATAACCATCATTTCTTGCTTTACTGCGAGTGCAGCGACGAACAGCAGAATCAACCAGAGGAGTCTCCTTTCTAGGCTTGCCATCACCCTTCCTGGGCCTACCCCTCCCCCTTTTAACAGTAGATGGACCAACCTCCACAGAAGCAAAGATCATCTCAGAAGTAGGAACCGAAACCCTCTCAGCAGAGGGGACAGAAACATCATCAGACATGTCAGCAGATCTATGAACAGCAATCTTTCTTCTATTAGCCACCTCAGCATGAGCCCCCAGATCTAGCACAACATCTTCAGGAGAAAAAGCCTGGTCCCAGGAACGCTTAGCAGCAGCAGGGGACCCCCCATCCACAGGTAGCAGAATAGCAGTCCCATCTGAACCCACCAAAATAACTTGAGATGGTGGTGCAGCAGAAGAATCCTCTACTGCAGCAGAAACATCATGTGCTGCAACAATGCCATGCAAATTCAGAGGAACATATGGAACCAAGGCCAACATTGAGTTACTGCCTCTTTGGTGATCAACCAGCATATCCTCTTCCCCCTGAGCAACCAACATGTCTGCCTCCCCCTGAGCAATCTGGAACTGAACATCAAGACCATTGGCATTATCTTCCTCCTGCACAAAAGTTTCTGTAACCTCCCCTGCATCATGAACATGACTCTGTACCTGAGGAGTGTTCTGACTAGACAACTGAATGACAGAATCCGAGGAAATAGCAGAGAAACTATTGTGAGACAGGTTCTCCTGTGGAGGGAAAACAACAGGCTGCTGTGGCTGCAAATTCACATTGTCATGCTGCACAACAGGAGGATCAACAACAGGCGGTGGCACATTCCAACCCATCTCCGGGTACTCTGGCATCACAAAGTTGTTATTATCTGCTATCAACTGCCCCGGGAGGGGGTGAGGGTTACCATTCATGGGCATCGGATCCTCATCATCAGGGTGAATATCCGCAAACTCAGACGACAGAATATAACAGGGAGCCGTCCACGAGTGCCTAGTCCCCGCAAATCTCCCCACTCTAGGCTGTCTAAACACCACATCACGAGGCACAAGAGTGTTCGCCGGGAAATTGGCGTACACTAAGACCCGACACAGCTGAACATCCCTGGACTGCCAGTAAATAAAATCCCCAAAGGTACTAACAGCCTCTCTAATGCACTGCGTGTTGCGATACTCCAACGGGATACCAACAAACATGAGCCAACCGTTCCTAGAACCTTGCTGCGATTTAAATCCAACCCCCTCATTATGCTTGATAAAGTGCACGAATCTATTATTTCCCAGGGGAAGCGGAGCATGCCTAATCATCGAGTAAGCAACAACTGGATTGCGAAACTGAATCGCTCCAACCCCACAATACCATGGCAGGGATTCAACAATATCCAGCCCCAGATGAATCAAAGTATCGCGAACCTGATCAAGAACAACCAGAGCCGCATCCGGCGGCGGAGCAGGGTCCACCACGGCCACCACCCAGGACTCGAAGGCGTCGACCGAAGGGTTTGAAGGAGTGACGAACGTGCGGGGGAGGCGAAGAGGACCACCATCGATGACGTCGAAGCCAGGCGGAACCCACGGCTCCGGATCAAACTCAAAGGTGGCCATGGGGAGGGCGGTAGGCGCAGACGTTGCCGGCGGAGGTGTGTCAGGCGGAGGCGGAGTGATTGGAGGGGAATAGGGCGGCAAGGGGGGTGCGTCAACAGATGGAGAAGCCGAGGAGACCAGGGGGTTTAGATTAGCAATAGAATTATTAATAGAAACCACCTGAGATTTAGGGACCCACTTTAATGAACCTTCCCTTTGTCTGCTGAAACAATCCTTCGCATAATGACCATAACGATAACAAGATTTGCACCGAATCTTATTAGGGCACGCTTTTGTGTCATGATCCATTGACATGCAACGCCGGCACTTCCAAAAGGCCAAGACAATCTCATCAACCACCTTGTCCAGCCCATCAAGTTCCCTCGCAATTGGGACAGCAGACCCATTCGGAAGAAGCTCAGGAGCAGGCCCAGCAGATGACACATCCAGCCCAAGATTAGAATCAGGAATAACATTCAAATTTCGAACTGGCGCCACAGAAATAGGAGGAGATCGCGGGGCAGACATGGCAAGATCCACCGAAATCGGATCGAGCGAACCAAATTGAATTGGCAAGATATTCACAGGGGATTGCAGCACCCTGCATGCCTCCTCAATCACCGGCATAACCGGGGTTGGCAGAGCATTCCGGCGACGAGAAGGACGCCGCCTAGGTGAAACTGGCCGGCGGCGATTCATGAGAATCCACTCACCGGCACACTCCTTTTGCCAGAGAACATACTCACGAGTCCAATTAGGACCCCCAAACCCCCAGAGATGAAAGTAACACTTGAAATGGGGACAACTATAGAATTTCTTCGCTAAAATCATAAAACCCACATCCTTGGAGGAGACAGTGAACGAGAAAACTCGATCATGCAAACCTGAGACCAGAAGATCATTGCAATAGCCACCAATGGCCGCCTCCAGCGCAAGGGCCACATTGTCCTCATCCAATCTGAACGAAGAACGTCCAAAGGAGACCACCATGCAGAAATGACCAGAATCCTTGGTGGGGTGCACCGGCCGATGAAGAGCACCCCACACCTTCTTCGCAAACGCCTGTCCCGGGGAAAAGTCCAGCCCCAAGGAAATTGCACCATGAACCGCCATGAAAAACCCACGGGAAGAGAGCCCTAACGCCGGAGAAGAGATCTATCGGAGGGGAAAGGGGAGGGATGGCCGGAGATGTGAGATCGCCGGCGATCTAGGTTAGAAGTGGGAGGGGTCGGGAGAGAGGTGGGAGAGAGCCATCAGCGCTTGATAAAATTATTTACATCCTTTTTTATTTACTTGTTCTTTATTTGCTCTTTACAACAAAAACCCATAAACATTTTCCTTTTAGTTCTTACAGTGAAACCTTGCTGAAATCCACTTGTCAACACCTTCTGCTCCTCTCTGGGTCTGACACTCTTACTTATCGAAAGGACTATGATAGATCCCCTAGACCTGTAGGTCATCAAGACACTTTTCTGGCGCCGTTGCCGGGAGTGAAGCGCTACTGCTAAGTGGAATTGGTAAGGAAAGCTTTTATTGCAAGTGATGTTTTTATTTATGTTTGTTACTTTGCTTCACTATGGAGCGCTCTCCTCTTAATTCGTTGTTCAAGAGTGACTCTCCCACCATTCTGATGGTGGATAAGGGTCCTCCACCTACTGAAATTATTCCTTTCAAAATACCTATGGCAATAATTGATTTTGCTATGAGTAATCGTTATGCAGGAGATGGAACTGTCCATCCTGGTTATCACCTGCTTTATATTAAAAAAATTGTGTGAGCTATTTAATATTGCAGGTGTATCAAGAGAGTTAATCATGAGGAAACTATTTTCATTAGAGCTATTTTCTTCTATACCACGGAAAAACTCAGCAATGGCTCAATTACCATACAACAGAGCTTCAGTTCTCATATACCAAACACAAGCGAATTTTATTGCATATCTGCCACTGGTTGTAATTGTAGCATTGCCTCATTCCGGTAAGAGGCCAAAATGACCATCTTGCCCCTAGTGGCAAATAAGCAACAGTTATAGAACACCCAGCTAGTATGGTTTGACCTGAAGCTGTCAAAAAAAAGTACAGTCTGACCTGAACGGAAGCTACACGACAGGCGGCAGCACGCATCCCCAGCGGCGGTGGCATCTCCTCCGACCGCTGCTCCATGGTGTGCGTGCTGCACTGGGTGTCCTGGCGTGCGTGTTGCACTGGGTGTGCGTGCGTGCACAGGTGGAGAAGCCGCTGGAGCTTGGCCATGGGGGAAGGTGATCGGCCTCAGACGGATATGAGCATATAAAAAGATAGGTAGGGCAAGGTGATGTATGGGAGACGCGAAGGCTCACCGGGAGGCTGTGTGAAAAGTCTTACTTGCTGGGGTGGTTGAACGGCTGCAAATTTCGTCGAGGACGGGCGGCGGTCGGAGAGAAAGAAGACGATGTAGTCGAGCCGAGCAGCGAACTCGTCTCCGATTCCTTGTGTGCGAGTGAAGAGGACGACAAGGCGGAGCAGATGACGCGCTCAGGAGCAGATGACGCGTCGAGTACATCTCCGGCGGCGGCTTGAGCGTGGAGAATGGTAGAGGCGGCCGGGGCGGGGAACGGCGGCGGCGTCCGTAGCGAGGAGCGACACAGCGGCCGGAGCGGGTACAGCAGCGGCGGCCGGAGCGGGGAACGGCGGCGGCGACCGGAGCGGGGAACATGACAGCAGCCGAAGCGGGTAATAGCGGCGGCGGCAGCCAAAGGGAGGAACGGCGGCGACCGGAGCGGGGCGGGGTGGCGGCCTCAGCCATCGACGCCCCTTCTCCACTCTCCACCTCGCCGGACGGGAGTGAATTTCTTTTTTTTTTCTATTCTCTAAACTGTGAGGATAAGCTGTGAGGGTAACACTGGAAATTTTGATAAGACTGGCAGGAAAACGGAGACATCTTGACGACGAACTAACGCTGATGACATATAAGCACTAGAAATTTGTTGTGTTAGGTATATAAGCACTCATCATTTGTTCGATGGCAAATGAGCCATTGCCGCGTTCAACGGTGGTACAGAAGCAATTTTCTCTTTTCATTATCACTGAAGGACAAAGCATTGGAGTGGTATAGGCTTCTGAATAATTCTCATATGATGGATATTGAAAATATGCCCAAAAGGAAATAATAAAGTTGTTTATTATCATATTTCATGTTTATGATAATTGTTTATTATCCATGCTATAATTGTATTAACCGAAAACAAAATACATGTGTGGAATATAAACACCAAAGTGTCCCTAGTAAGCCTCTTATGACTAGTTCGTTAGTCAAGAGTTGATTAAGGTTTCCTAGCCATGGACTTGTTAAAGACACTTGATAACAGAGTCACAACATTGGGAGAATGATGTGATGGACAGACCCATTTAAAGCATAGCAATTAATCGTGTCACACAGTTTCATTGCCAACGCTTTTAGTATATGTCAAGTATAGTTTCCTTAGACCATGAGATTGTGTTACTCCCATTTACGGAGGAATACTTTGTGGACATCAAACGTCACTTCGTAACTGGGTGATTATAAAGATGGCTTTCAGGTATCTCCGATGGTATTTGTTGGGTGACATGAATCAATACTGGAATTTGTCCCTCCATGTGACGGAGAACATATCTATGGCCCCCTCTCGGTAGTATAGCATCCTAAGGCTTGCAAGCATGTGGCTAAGTGGTTAGTCACGGGGATCCTATTTTATGTGAATGAGTAAACAGAACTTGCCAGTAACGAGATTAAACTAGGTATGGTGATACCGATGATCGAATCTCGGGCAAGTGATATATCGTGAGACAAAGGGAATCGTATATGGGATTAATTGAATCTCTGACATCGTGGTTCAACCGATAAAGAACTTCGTTGAATATGTGGGAATTAATATGGACATCCCGGTCCCTCTATTGATTATTCATTTGATCATGTCTGCATGTTCTCGAACCCGTAGGGTCACACACTTAACGCTTAGGTGTAGATAGGGCTTACGTTGAGATATTAGATGGTATAAACGAATAATAATTCGGAGTCTCGGATGAGATCCTAGATATCACAAGGAGCTCCGGAAGAGTCCGGAGATAAAGTTTCATATAATGAAAGTGGTTTCCAGGGTTCCGGAAAAGTTCGGAAATTTTTCCGGCAGAATATCGGAATGCTCTAGAAGGTTCCGGGGGGTCCCACAATGTCGCCCACGTACCCTAATGGCCCACATGGACCGAGGGGAGCTGCAGCAGCCCACATGGGCTGGCCGCACCAGCCCCCGAAGGCCCATGCGGCCAAACAATTGGGAGCACCCCAAAACCCTAGGGGCTGCCTTGGGGGTTAAGTTTCCCCTTGGCCGGCTGGCCCTAGGGCTTGGGGGAGGGGCAAAGGCTGCCCCCCCCCCACGCCTATATAAGGAGGAGGGGAGGGCTTGGGCGTGCTACCCCATAACCCTACCCGCACCCTCCCTCTCCTCCCTCCTCTCTCTCGTGTACACGGCTTGGCGAAGCCCTGTCCGCGGAAAACCTCCACCATCTCCACCACCACACCGTCGTGCTGCTGGGATCTCATGAGCCACTTCTTCCTTGCTTGCGGGATCAAGGAGAAGAAGTCTTCATCAAGCTGAACATGTGGATACCACGGAGGTGCTGCTCGTGCGGCGCTTCGTCGGATTGGATAATACATCTCCTCGCGACTAGATGAGTCTAGTTGCGGGGATCGACTAACCATACCCTGCATCGACAAAACACGTTTGCTCATTCTTCAAGGGTAAGAGATTGGATCTCCTCCTCGCTACCTTCGTCTAATAGATCTAGATCCGTTGGGTTTCTTCCGCTTGTTTCATAGAAAAAAAAAATTCTATGCAACGAACCCTTTAATGGATTGGAAAGAGCTTATGTCTCTCTTTTACTCCAAATTTTATCCTCTTCATGAGATTCATCAAGATAGAAATTATGTCTACAATTTTTGGCCACGTGACGGAGAGAGTATCGCTCAAGCTTGGGGGAGATTGAAATCTTTAATGCTCAAATGCCCCAATCATGAGCTTTCCAATGAGATTATTGTTAATAATTTTTATACGAGGCTATCACGTCATGATCAATAAATGCTTGATGCTTCTTCTCTTGGTTATTTTACAAGAAAGAAGGTAAATGCTAAATGGGATCTTATTGAAAGAATTTATCGTAATGCTGAGGATTGGGAGATCGACAAAGGTAAAGAAACAGGTATAAACTATGAGTATGATTGCATTAATTTTTTTTGTTGAAACTGAAAGTTTTAGTGCTAACTTTGGGCTTGATTCTCAAATTGTTGCTGATTTTTTAAGTCCTTTGCAACTCATATAAATATTCCTAAACAAAAGTGGAGTAAGTACAATAAACCTTTTAAAGATGTTGGTAGGGAAAGCATGTTACTAGTGATGAAATACAAGTCCACACTGCTGAACCTATTTTGCATGTTGTTCACTTTGAAAAACCACCGTTTTTTGTGAGGATTAAAGAACACTCTACTGTTGCAAGCGTGGTTAAAGAAAATTCAAAAAAAAGCTTTAGAATCTGATGAACAAATTGAAATTTCGTCTCAAGTACTTTGTTAAAGACCTTATCACTGAAAATGTTTACGGTTCTGCTATATATTTTGGTGATGCTGCTTCTGACATTGTTAGGTAGGATAGAAATGCAAAAATTGTTGGTACTCATGTTGTTTCTGTCAAAATAGGTGATCATTGTTATTATGGATTATGCGATATGGAAATTAAACTGGCTAATAGAGAGGTCATCTATCCAGTGGGTATTGTTAGAGATGTTGAAATCTTGTGTGGTAAGGTAAATTATCCTACTGATTTACTTGTTCTAGTTTCAATTGAAGATAAATTTTGTCCTATTATATTTGGTAGACCTTTCTTAAATACTACGGTGTTGTTACTGATTTTAAAAAGGAGAAAGTTTCTGTTAAATTTGCTGGTGAGCCTTATGAGTTTAATTTTTCTAAGTTTGCTAGACAATGTTATGAGAAGAAATTGCCTAGTGAGGATCTTACTATAGAAGAATTGCTTGAATTGTTGTTCCTCCTGACGATCCTTTGCAGCAATTCATGGAGGAGCATGAAAATGACATGTTTATGCAAGAAAGGGAAGAAACTGATGAGATCTTCTTCAGGCAGTGGACTATCCTAAAACACGATTTGTCAATGGAGTCATTGAAAGGGGATCGTATGAGCACCTAGAGGGGGGGTGAATAGGTGCTACCCAATTTTTATTTCTTTTTCAATTTAGGCTTGACACAAAAGATAAATTCTCTAGATATGCAACTATGGTGAATTTATCTATATGACAAGGACAAGAACAACTAAGCAAGAAGCACAATATAGGGAGATAAGGGAGGAATGAAATAACCGAAAGGGAAGCACGCGGAGACAAGGATGTATTCCCGAGTTCCTCCTTGTTAAGGGAGTACGTCTCGTTGGAGGGGTGTGAGTTCGCCACAAAGGCCTACTCAACGCCACGAAGGCCTCACCCTATTCTCCGATGAACTTCGCCACAAAGGCTTAGTTCACCTTCCACTATCGGAGCCCTTCGAGGCAGATTCCGGAGCCTTTACAACGGTCTTGGGGCACACACCCACAACTTAATTGGGGGCTCCCAAATCACAAATCTGTAGCAATTACAACAAGTGATAAGAACAACAAGCTAGGTCAACACAAGGCTAACCCTAGAAATGAGATCCTTCAAATGAATGAAGGGGAAATGAAAAACTGCTTGGTGGAGTTGTAGATCCGGGTCTTCTACTTCACTCCTCCAAGAATCAATGGATTTGGGTGGAGGGATTGGGAGATCTTGCGAATTTGGACTTTGAGCTTTGATGGCATTAATGGAGGAGGGAGAGTGTGCAAAGCTAGCCCTCCAAAGATAGGTGAAGGGGTATTTAAACCCCTTCACAAAATCTGGCCGTTGGAGGGGCAAAACTCCCTCTCAGTCCCGCAGCACCGGAAGTACCGCCAGGAGGGCCGGTACTTGCGGTGACCCAGCACACCACTGCATGGTGTAGTGTGCAAGTCGTTGACATAATACTCACAGAAGGACCTATCCATGAATATTACATCCCTCAGAGTGGTACAACAGAAACATAGCAGGTCCAAGGTAACACTATAGGATTACAACAATATTCAATACAAAATCTCGAGAACCTCCTCGATACATAGAGGATAGCCTCGTGCAATGAAATCCAGAAAAGAGCCAGTTCGTAGCACTAAGCTGGAGATTTACTCTAGCTCTAACTCCTAATCCACTACTGCTATTGCCACAACCTTAATCTACCCTATCTGGAGTGTCTCTATTTCCTATTGTACTTATCCTTTCTACAGACATGGTCGCCTCCGTTGGCAGAGTGATCTCCTCAACATCGCTGACATTGCTCCTTCGTGGCCATAGGTGTCGTCATGCTTTGGTTGGTGAAGTAGCGGTAGACTCCTTAATGAAGATCTCGATGTCGTGATGGACTACCGTCAACTCCTTTGATGGCTCCAAAGTCTAAGCAGGGGGTCAAAAGGGCAAGGGTGAGTAACCAGCGTTACCCAGCAAGTCCATTATGTACGGTGGGAAGTTTGATGCACTAGCTACAGCTTTAGACTCCAGGGAGCCTTAAGCTTAATGCAAGATTTTTGTAAACATTTCTTCAAGAGGTTGCTTTTATTTCTGAAGACTATGCCCGTCATCCTTCACAGGGCTAGAACTTTCATGGAGTTCCTTTCCTGCAGCGTTCGCAGCTCCTTCCCGGAACAGGGAGTAACATGTTACAATTTTTTTACACTCTGCAGAGGTGCGTTACTTTACCCATAAGAGATCAAGACTTTGTTGCACAACCGGGTGATCTTTCCCGTCCACACTCTCTTTGGTGTGGGGCCCAGTTTTTGATCCAAGTCATTCACTGTGCCTCTCCGCACAACGCATGCCCACCCTTTTGTAGGTTTGTCCTCCCCTAAATCTTTAGGCAGACCGTTCCAGACTCAAAAGTCCTCCCCTTTGCCTAACAGATTGCCCGTTCCAGACATCCCTACAATCCATCATAGGCACCAGGTATCGTGGGACCTAAGGGTTCCCACCCATGTTGCGTGTAGTCCCGCAAGACCTACCGCGTACGACCCTGGTCACCCGTTGGCATGCATCCGGGAGAAGTACAGATGGCATTTCCCGTCCCATTCCAGGTCTTATGGTTAACGCGTCTTTACGGCGCAATCATTATGACGGCATTTGTGGTTAATCCTAGGTAATACTTTCCCGTGCAAGTGGAACCTCCGGACCAATTCATCTTACCATGGTCCCACCTGCCCTCCATAGTAGGTTATCACCAAAAAGGTAGACAACCAATAGTCATGTTATTCTGAAAATAGCTTTATGCTTTCTTGGAATAGGTGATAGTATTATAGAGTTTGAAAATAGTTTCTTTAACAAGTATTTCAAAGAGATATGAGCAAGTGATGAACTTGCCTGTGATAGAGATGGCAGTTCATGCCCTTCGGGGTTCTAGGGTTGCGTCAGAACCCGGAGATCTGAAAACAGCAAAGTAGTCCGGGTAAGGACTACTGGAAACACTTGCAATATGCTATTATGCATAAATATGAGATGCAACGTATATAACCCAAAACACCCAACCTCACAAGTAAGCGCTTCGCGTTATTGATTGCTTTGTTAACGGTGAGATGCTTTGAGTTGTTATAACTTTTAGACTTAAGTGTTTGTTATGATTATCAAAACGATGCTTCAAATGAGTCATAAACAACTTACAGATGCTTAATTAAGAATTGCATTTATAACATAACTTTAATTTATCTAACTACTTTCAAAAAGTAATAACACTTAGAGTGTTGGATTTTCAAATGAACTCCTTTTTGTGTGTTTTACCTAGGATGAGTAACAGGGCAATCATTTACAGAATGGTAATTGAATTCAAATTTTATGTTTTGAACTATATTTCAAATTCATTTTCTTTTCAGAAAACTAGCAGTTTTAGAAGCTAGTACCATTCAATTCCAGTTACTAACTTTTAATTAATTACAAAAGAAAATTATTTTCAAATAATTTATTTTCAAATAATAGAATTCATATCCATTTATGGATCTTAGTATTTTTCCTTCAATACAACCTTTTCAATAAATTAAATAAAATTCAAATTTGAAATCCTTATAAAATTTGGAGTTGAAAACATATTTTTACTTAATTTTTGGAATTTAAAAAGGATTCAAAACTTTAAGTGCTGCCTTAGTGGCATTTTGGTAATTCTAAACAACTTTTAATTTTAGTTGCTAAATTAAGAATGAATTTGGTATATTTAAATAGATTTCATTTTTCTAAGAATTTTGATATATTATTTGTAATTTTCTGATTTAGGAATTAAAAGTTATTAAATTTACAATTTTATATCATTTTCTGGAATTTCTGGAAAAGGTTAAAATTCTGACAACGGGTCCCACCCGTCAGAGATTTAACATTTAAAAGGAATAAGGATGTGCTGACGTCGGCTGACGTCAGCCTCCCACACCCGCGGCCAAGTTGGCTTCGGCCCGGCCGATTCCGGCCACCCCGGCCGGAGGGAACTAGCGCATAAGATGCGCGTGACCGAGGAGCATCTAGGGGTGGCGGCGCCGCTCGATTAAAGTCACCGGAGCAGCCCCGGCAATGGCACGCGGCGGCGACGCACGGTGGCTTGACCCGAATCCCACAAACCGGAAGCAATCGACGAAGCTAAAGGGTGCAATCGATGCAGCGGCTCACCGTGAGCGTCGGAGACAAGGTTTGGGCGTCGGGGAAGCAACGGCGGCGACGGAATCAAGCTCGACGTCCAGCGGCGGCGTTCGGGGCGCCGGTCGTGTTCTTCTCCTCCAGAGGCTCCCAGCACCAACGGCTTGCATCAGCGCGAAGAGGATGATGAGACGGAGCGGTTGGACAAGGTCGCTGCTCCGATTGATCCACCGTTCGCCGGCGATTTGAGGGGCACGGCGGCGGCCGTATGGGTTAGGGTTAGGGTTCTTGCTCGCTTTTGCCAGAGAGAGGAAGAGAGGAAGAGCAGGCGAGCGAGGAGTGGAGAGGAGAGCTCGATGTGGACGTCTCCCGGGTCTTTATCCTCACACGCAGGCGGCGGGCAGGAGGTGGCAAGGCACGGCACGGCGGCGGCGTCCTTCTGGCCTGAAGGAAGAAGAAAGAAAGAAAAGAAAAGAAATTGCAGAAAACCCCCTAGTCTTTTCTGTAATTATAAAAATATTTAAAACAGAAACTTCCTGCATTTTTTTAAGGCTTTAGACAAGTCTAAAAATCATATAAAAATTCATGGATGCTCCTAATATTATAGAGAAGCTCCACGTATTTTTATTTTGAATTTTTGAAACTTATTTGTCACATTTTAAAATAGAGAAAAGTTTTAATCATTTGAGTTGCATTTATAAACTCTCTTGTGGACTTTTAACAAAAAAATAATTAAAACTTTGCTATGAAGTAATTCTATAGAGAGGGAATTATAGAGTTGTTACTTTTGTTTCTCAAGAAT
>QRDG01000387.1:261099-362506 GCA_012064385.1 Puccinellia tenuiflora | reverse complement strand
ACTCTTGTAGTGAAGGCAAACATTTAAATCAAAGAACACTCTCCATCTGACCAGGAAAACTCTTATTTGAAATTCAATTGCTTTAATGCATACAAAAGAAATCTGTTAACAAGGTTGCATAGCTTGTTACCAAACTACTTCTATATAACACAAAGCCTTTAAACTTCACCCCAAGTTTCTTCTTAATTAGCTTTGCCTTGCAGGAAATGAGTTGGAGAAGATTTGGAGATAAGAAGCTAAGATCAAATAGGAAGGTCAAGTTTAGATTAATAAGATAGGATTACTTAAGCATTTGTATGTACCTTTATGGTTGAGGCTATGTAAACACGAAGCTTTACTAAACTCAACCAGTTATAAAGATTACTTGGTCTTAATATCTCTTTGGATTAAGATAGGTTTTAACACAATTTTAATCAGGTATTTACTTATGAGTTGTATACTTAATTATATAGATAAGTATAACTTTATTAATCATTTCTATTAAGATTTCCAGAACAATATTATTTGTGTATTACAATTAGATCTGCATTCCCGCAACCAGAAAATGCCTGGGGTCATATCGAGATTCACCACATTCACCTGCAATGAGCTAAACCCTAATTCATTAAGGTGATTGAACTCTAATCACTCCAGGGTTTTATTTTGCGAAAAATTTATTCAGGTTTTCAGATGCATGCATGCAGATGCACAAATTCATATTTCTACCCTTTGCTAGGCCCTAAATGCTGGGGTATTACATCCGGTCCAGCCGGGTGCTGGGATCCGGCCCAGCCGGGTGCTGGAGCTGGGATTCGGTCTGGCCGGGTGCTGGGATTCGGCCCGGGCTGGCTCTTTCTGCTTTTTCTTTATTGTTTCGCTTATTTATTTGTTTATTTCTTCCATGTATTGTACCCAATAACCTCCAACTCTGGGTACCCAGGGTCACATCCCCGGCATTAGTCCCCGAGGCTATGTGGGACTCGGAGAGTCGTGCATAGTCTTATCAACAGTATCACAGAGTTGGTATCAAAAGACAACCAGCACGGGCTGAATCGAATATATAGCCATCATGGGCATTACCGAAGTCGCATGTCGCTAGCATTAACTGGACTGACATATAACCTGCTCGGACGTAGCTCGTATGTCTCGGAGCCTATGTCTGTACGGACATATCTCAGATGTCTCTCATTTATCGGTCCCTCTGGGTATATCTCATATGTCGGATGTCAACAGCCTTTCGCTGGTTTTATATATTGGCCTGCATGGGCTTATTTAATATGTCGGTTTGCCGACATCAAACGTCTCCAGCATAGCTGGTTTGACATAAAGCCTGCATGGGCATATTTCTTATATCGGTTTCTGCCACTTTGGGCTTTTACCGCATAGATATGTCGGCAGCATGAGCTGGACCGACATATAGCCTGCTTGGGCATTTATTATATACCGGTTTCTAGCCTTCTTGTGCATTACCGAAATTGTACGTCGGCAGCACGAGCTGGACCGAGATATAGCCGTCCTTGACTGAATTTGACATTCTGCCTTCATGGGCACTTGTCAGATGACGAGTTGAGATATCTCTCAACGCGCAACACTCAGTGAGATTAGATATTTTTTGATTCTGAGCACCGAGATAATGATGCTATGATACTCTGCAAGCTCGAATAACTGAGAATCATGATAGTCGGTAAGGCCGATAAAGATAACGATTTGTGAGATGCTTGATGATGTGAGATAAATGCCGTGATATTTTGGCAAGCCGAAATAAACGGCGATTCGAGATATTGCAGGATGCCCTGATATTTTGGCGAACCGACATAAACGGCGATCTGGAGATATTGTGCTATTGATACTATGATTTGCTGACATAGGATATGTCGGGATGGTATGCCATTATGATTCGGCAAGGCGATGTCAATGATTATCCGAGATATGCTCTTAAGCCACAATGAGTATAAAATGAATCCGAGAAGACTGATATACCACAACCTTGGTGATGAATACTTTCTCGGTAAAACCGTTACCACCTTTCGATGTTAGTTCAAGCATATATATACCGAATATTTTAACGAGAACAACAACTCTATTCCACAGATATATTTAAGTCTAGCAGCGAAGTTATATATATTAAAATGCAGACTCGGTTTTCAAACGAGTCCCTGAGTTGCTTTTCTTATCTAGGAGAAACTGTAAAACAGACTATGCGGCCAGTCCCCGGGTTACGACACTTCGTTCCCGGGGAAAACAGCTAAGCAAAGCAGAAAAGAGGGGAGAGTCCCCGAGCACTGTTTGAGACTATTTAAAAGAGTGATGCAGACATATAAACGATACTTACGAGGCAATGTTGTTGGAGAAGTCGAGGAAGACGTTGATGCCGGCATGAATATCAATATGTCGGCCTGGGCCACCAACATCTCGGCCCGGACCACATGTATGTCGGATTTGACCAACATATGTCGGATTCCCCAAGCTTAACTCGGATTTCCCAAGCTTAACTCGGATTTCCAAGCCTTAACTCGGATTTTCCAGCCTTAACTCGGATTTCCAAGCCTTAACTCGGATTTCCAAGCCTTAACTCGGATTTCCAAGCCTTAACTCGGATTTTCCAACCTTAACTCGGATTTCCAAGCCTTAACTCGAATTCTCCAACCTTAACTCGGATTTCCAAGCCTTAACTCGGATTTCCAAGCCTTAACTCGGATTTTCCAACCTTAACTCGGATTTCCAAGCCTTAACTCGGATTTTCCAACCTTAACTCGGATTTCCAAGCCTTAACTCGGATTTTCCAACCTTGACTCGGATTTCCAAGCCTTGACTCAGATTTCCAAGCCTTAACTCGGATTTTCCAAACTTAACTCGGATTTCCAAGCCTTAACTCGGATTCGAACTGTAGTCAACTCGAAAATGAGTTAACACACGGGGACGATGCCGAAGTTGAGTCCCCGAGTCACTTTTCTCATCCGGGATCTGCCGATGATGTCCGTTGGTGGAGGCAGCGCTAGCCTCTGCTCACAGCGGCAAGCTAGAGCGCGGGGGACAATGGCGATGTCGACTCCCCGCGTTGATGACGAAGGTCCCATCCGAATTGATCCAGCAAGCTCCACTACCAGCCCCACGGTGGGCGCCAACTGTCGTCGTGGTGCACGGACAGATGCCATAGGTAGGCTTGAGTTGGGGCCGATGGACGCTAGAGGATTCGGGGAGGGATTATGCATTGAAAAGCACACACGAAGAACACTACAAACACAAAGATCTACCCTGCTTCGGGGCCCTCGTGGGGAGGTAAAACCCCTACTGTAGCATCTATCCTACTTTGATGTATTCTCATCTAATATGTGGTGGGTACAAATGCTCCTCGAGCTGTATGGAGCTAGCCATGGAGAGCTGCTCAAGGAAGAAGAAAAGCTAAGGCAAAGGGGGAAATGAGCCCGCGTGAGCGCTGGGTGCCTGGGAGCGTCCCCCTGGTGCTCTTTATATAGGGAGAGCCCAAAGGACAAGGGGTGGCCCACAGGACACTATACACCACACTATGCTACACTGCAGGTGAAATGACTACTGGGGTCTTGTCTGTCCTGTAGACGCGTCACGGAGTGCACTGCTGCCACGCAGGGCATGGGTCGCCCGTACGCGTACTTGTCAGCTTATCCTTTGACCTTATATCCTGGGAGGCGGTAGCTGATATTCGTATATGTCGGTGTAGCACGCTTGTCTCGGAGCAATCCTGGATGCTGGCTTGACTCGGTGATGCTGGAGATGGCCCGGCCTGGCTGATGATCCGGCTATGATGTCCCGGACGCCGACCTGCCGTTGACTCGGCAGGGGAGTCCAGCGCCCTGGCCCATGGCTGACTCGGCAGGGGACGGAGCTGGGCGATCCGGGGACCGATCCTGCCCCGATCGATACGACCTGGCAGCGACTCGGTCGAGAGAACGCGGAAGCCGGCCTGCCGTGATCGATCTCGGGCGCAGGAGATCGTCAGCGCGATTCCGGCCCAACCGGGTGAAGCAGATCCGGCCCAGCCGGGAGCTAGGATTCGGCCCAGCCGGGTGCTGGGATCCGGCCCAGTCGGGTGCTGGGATTCGGCCCAGCCGGGTGCTGGGATCCGGCCCAGCCGGGTGCTGGAGCTGGGATTCGGTCTGGCCGGGTGCTGGGATTCGGCCCAGGCTGGCTCTTTCTGCTTTTTCTTTATTTTTTCGCTTATTTATTTTTTTTATTTCTTCCATGTATTGTACCCAATAACCTCCAACTCTGGGTACCCGGGGTCACATCCCCGACATGTATAGGACCAGTAGTGCACCCCTGTAGGGATAAATCTTTTCGAAAAGCCGTGTCCGCGGTTATGGACGACTTGGTAAAATGTGATGGATAACAAGATCATAGACAACTTACACCTAATGATTATAACTTGATTAGTATGATAGATTACTTAAATAATAACCCATAAAATTGTCAACTGTGTGAGTGCCTTTGGGCTTGCTGTCCGTGGTTTTAGACGGGCGGGTAAGGAATCGGCTGGGTTATGTTTGGTGTTAGCATAGATGGTTACCTATGCGCTCTCTTACCTTGCCTCTAATAGATAGAAGTTTTAGCGTGTCTCTATAAGTTGTTAGTGCTGCTTGCCGCCGCTTCAACCACCAACCCCTTTTCCCCCGGAGATCAAGTTTTGATATCTTGTGAGTATTACTTGGCAATACTGTTTATAGCACTGACCCCTTCGGGGCTGCTATTCCAATGCAGCCGACAGGTTTGAAGTCTGACGACGTTAGCTTGGGAATCCCTCCAGCTTGGCCTGGGCAGGGTCATGGCGTCATCGTTTATCTTCAGGACTCTTAGTCCCATTTGTACTCTTATCCGTAGTCAGATACTATTCGCTTCCGTTGTTATTTGGATCTTTGTAATGTATCCTTTGTTAAGTTTGGCTCGTTGGAGTCGTTGTTGTATATATATTCTTTTGTGGGTTCCGTCGAGAACTATTGTAATGATCATCACAATTCCACCCGCATAACGTGTGTATCGCGACGTGCACGTTATGCCTGGTGGGCGTCCTAGGATCGTTATTATGCGGATTTGGCGGTAGCGCTCAAATCTACATAGTACCGATCCCGGGGCGTTACAGTTACGCTCAAACTTAGTCTTGTACTCTAGAATCTTTTTGAAGATACCTTTGAGACATATAAATTAACACACTCTATGATATGTTTACATAATTAAGAAACTATGCTTATGAAAACACCTAAAAATATATTATCTATGACATGGAAAAAATTGTGAGGAGGCCACCGCGGCGTGTTGTTTTCTGTGCTTTGGGTTATGCTGAAATTAAATGTTACACCTTTTTCCACTAGCCAAAGTAATTTTAAATACTAATACAATATTCATGAGAAAAAGAAGATTTTACTTAACAAAAATGATATAATGATAAAATTATAACTCTACAACACCTAACATGATATTGCAACAATTGTGGCACAGTTGCATGGTAAATTAGGATAGTTATATTTTACAAAATTTTCTAAAGTAGTAAAGAATTATATGAATAAATAGATACATATATATATGTAGGGTTGAATGAGCTGTGAAAAGTACAAAAGTTTAATATAAAGTAGTAGGCCCCGGAGTCCTTATATCAACATATTCCCGTCGTTTTTGAGCACTCGCTGAATCAAAATGACAAAATCATCTAATTATGAGTGCACTTTCAAAAATGGAAGAATTATCTAATATTATTATCTACCAATGATGTCAGAAACCAACTTTGGCGTCCAGGGTATACGAGGGCTCTAAATTATACATATTAGAATCATGTACAAATTTATTTGAAAAAATAACCATATATCAAATACAACTATATATTGCTCACACAATATACTCGTTATTGTGTTTGCAGTAGCACATATGTGCAATTGTGTATGTCTTGTATCTTAGACTCTAAGTTTATAACTTATGTATATATGTTCCAAATGATGTCACAAACCACAAAAAAGTCTTCTGTAAGATAAAACTATATATTTCTATTGCAATCCCCTGTATATATAACATTCTTTCCTACCTTATGTTGAAAATTTAAAATAATTTGAACACGGTTCCAGTGGCGGAGCCAGTATGTAACAATGTGGTTCACATGAACCCAATAAAAATAGATTAATCTCTTTATAATCACTATACATTTACTGCTATTACCTACGTTGAATCTAGTCTTACAAAGCAGTGAACCCAATCAAAATAATTGTAGCTCTGCCTCTGCATGGTTCCACAAGCAAATGATGCAGAAGGAATATAACTACCACAAGTTCGTAGCTGAAGCAGCCCCAAGCATGGAGCTAGAATAGTTTTCTACCTTTGTTATCTCAGTTAAAGGGGTATTTAAGGTTTTGACCATTAAGAAGTTTTTATGCATGGTTTGATTTGTAGTATTGTTTTATGTGATTTTTCACAAAGAATTTATGTGCAGTACCGTACATACAATGACACATAAGACACACATCATCGGCCATGACATACACAAGAGCCACAATGAAAAAAAAATAAACGTGTCGATGATGAGGCTCGCCAGAATTGGCTTGTTGTTGCTTTTGGGTTGTTGTTGGGATAACAACATTTGCAATAATACAAAATGGAAGATCGTGCTCGGTGTGGGTAGTAACCTAGAAATCCCCCCTCCCCCTGGGGTTGGCGACATGGGGTTGCTACGATGAAATGTACATATATATATTCAGTTTTTTTTATAAAGGGAGTTTTATTACTGATAATCCCCAAGAGCAAGGAATCACTGTAGCACAATTCGATAAGTATTTGAGTGTCGAACCCACAAGGAGCTGAAGGTAAACTATCTATTCTCTAAAGCCCTATAACCCTCTTATATTGTCGTTTGTGCAAGGCAATAAGTTGAAATATGAAAGGAACTAACTAATGAAAACAAGTGATGTGGAATGGGTTTATCTAGTAACAAGTTTCTCAATCAAGCTTCGAACGCAAGTTTCTTAGAGCAAGTTTCTCTCAGCAGTTTTGTCAAGCAAGTTTCTCAAAGTAGCAAGTAGCAAATATCTCAAGTAGCAAATATCTCAAGAGAGCAAATGTTCTAGCAATTGTTATTTCATTCGTGTGGTTGTCACAATTAGTGAAGCACATGTTTCAGTCTTAATTGTTTCTTCTAGGAAGGAGCCATAAATAGGTGTAGCCAAGTGAATGAACTAAAAGCCCTTATGATGCTTCTTATGGCCAAGTAAATGACTGCACAAGATTTATTAAGACATAAAAGTGCCACCATAGCCTTAAGTTCTAAGGTCCCCTATGTATATCCCCCAATAAAGTAACTTCATGACTCAGTCTCAGGTTTACATGTCCTCCCAAGTCTCCCTCACTCCATTACATTACCGGTGATCACCTTACATGCATTCCCCAACATATGCGTGCGCTCATATATTGTACATAAAGACAATCATAAAAGATAACAAAACTTGTATGTAACCAAACAACGAACTATTTCACTATTGCCATGAACCAATCACTTCTCAAACATAGATGGGGAGACACAATAGATCAAGGGAATAGTATATTGCATCATACATCATGTTTGCCAAGAGTTTACAGTGGAGAGATGGAGATGATCTTGCTGTAGATGTTGATGATGAACACACCGGAGGGGGGTGGAGCCCTCTGGAGGTGATTCCGGCAGCGTTTCCCCCCTCCGATCTTCTCCGGCGGCAGCCTTCTGACTCTCTGTTTCGTGGTTTTGTGTTTCTCTGCCGCCTCCTCGCAAAACTCCTCGGAGGACTATTTTTATAGTCAATTTTAGGTCAAGACGAAGCCACGGAGAAGAAAACGGACGGCATCGGAGCCACGAGGCCCAAGATGGGGGGTCCCACGCGGCCAAGGAATCTGGCCGTGTGGGCCCACCTCTTTTGGCCCTCGGGTCTCCGTTTGTTCGCTTCCTTCGCTCCTACGCTTTCTTCCTTCCAAAAAAATGATCCTCGTAAATTTTCAGGTCAATTGGTCGTCGTTTGGGTCCCTGAAACATCAAAATATAGAAAATAGGGTTTTCTGCCAGTGCAGGGTTAATTCCAGAAAAATAGGAAAACTGTGAAATCTTCCCAAAATCATTATAAAACAATGATATAACCCTTATATGATGCAAATATGATTGAAATATGAGTATTATAATGTAAAATTCATGTATGCATTTTACATGCATCAATTATTTAAAGAGTTCTAAGCATTACACCTGGCCTCTGCATAGCTACGATGCACACAGCCGCCAAGAAGTCTCGGAACAAGAATAAAAAGCCGAATTACATATTGAAATGAGAAATTTTAAGAATGCCTAAGGTGGTGGAGGACAAATCCGAAGATTATGCGACCATCAATGTTGGGAAAAACATTCCCTCGACGAGGCCGCCAACCGAGCAGACACCTTCATAAATAGGTCGCGATGCTCCACACTCTGTGGAAACGAGCATGAACGTATCGTAGCTGTGCACCGGTAGATGACATGCATAAGAGAAGCATTTTTACCATTGAAAACCTTGTTGTTCCTACATAACCAGAGCGACCATATAACGGTAATCGCTCCCACCCTAATAAGAAGTTTAAACCTAGGATCCACACCATTGAGCCAATTGTCGAAAATATTCGCAATGCTACGTCGTGGGTATAAGGTAGAGCCTATCTGGATAGCTGACCATATAGATCTAGCAAAAGACCACTGAAAGAATAAGTGCTTTATAATCTCATCGTGGAGACATAATACACACTTTTTACTCCCCTGCCAATTGTGTTTTGCAAGGTTATCTTTGGTAAGAATTACTCCTCAACGAAGATACCTCACAAACATCTTAGTTTTTATCGGGTCTTAATCTTCCAAATTTTCTTACTATTATCAACTGAAATATCAGGTTGGATTAAATCTTTATAGATGGAATCAACCGAGAAATTACCACACTTGTTTTCATTGAAATTTATCTTATCCCTGCGACAACTGGACCTCATTGAAACAAGAGATATATATTCAGTTATGAACAAGAGATCGAAATGTTAGACATCATTGAAACAACACAACAAAGAGCGTTCATAAGATAATCTTTGTGCTAAATTGCCGGCGAACAAAATCATCAAGTAGCTAGAATGTCATTGCAGTGTATATAAGCAAAAAATAAAAATAAGATCCGAAATTAAAACACAATTAAGCACGTACCAATGCATGCATGTCTATGAGATTCATATGTATACAAGCGTGAGGGATCGAGTTGCACTGTACTACGGTACGTCGGTACGTGCGCGTGATCAGTTCCTGGGACGAGGCCCGAGCCTGAGCTCCAGGTCCAGCAGCTGCTTCCTCTCCGCCGGCTCGCCGTCCTGTCGTCGCTCTGCAAGCCCTTCCGGCGCGCGCCACCCGCTCCCAAGGTGCCCAAGGCCCAGTTGCAAATCACGATCACGGTAGTCGTCGCCCGCACCGAACAGGCTCAGCTCCCTGGGGCTCAGGGCCGGCTCCACCACCACTCCGTCCGCAGCGCCGGCGACTCCGGTGTAGTACAACATGGTGTACCCGCCGCTGCTCATCGGCGATGATTCCTGCAGCTGCGGTGGAGAATACGTCGCCGGGTGACCGTAGCTCTTGGTGGCCGGCCGCGCGTCGAGGCGGCGGGCGGGGGGTGCCGGCTTGAGGCGGTCGCGGTCGCGGCGGTGGATGTTCATGTGCCCGCCCAGCGCCTGCGCCGTGGTGAACCCGCGCTTGCAGAACACGCACTCGTAGTACGGCCGCGCCACCGCCGGCCCGGGCGATCTCACTGTCTCGTCGTCGCTTTGGGCCGCCCTGCTGTCCCTCTCCATGTCCCCGGCTACGTACGATCAACCTCGAGGATCTGGCTCTGCGTACGGTACGATGGTGAATTCCAAGGGTTTGACGATGATGGAGATGGTGAAGAATGTGTGTGCAAGGGGGAAGGTAGCTAGTAATTATTCAGAGCTGGGGGACAGGGACAGAGACTGAGATCGGCGGCCAGCATTTCTATTGTTCCTGTCTACGATTTCTGAATAAAAGATTGCGCACGGCCGGCCGGCATACATTGGCGCCTAGCTAGCAGCTGCCCTCGCTATCCACGCATCATCCATGACTCTGCCCTAGCTACCAAGCTGTATATATGGTGTGAGTGCAATCTGAATTGGATGGAGCTGCTTCAGTCTCTAGATGTGCAAAATATAATAACAGGCATTGTCACTCCATCGCTACTGCGAGAGTACTGGTAAATCCCACTTGATGTGATAAGTGATAACTGAATTGTCATGGTAGTATCAAATGTGCATCTTGTCACCACGAGGAGTCAACCAAGCATCTCTTATTTGAGTGTAAGTTCACTCGCAAAGTGTGTTCGATTGTCCAAGGTGCACAGTCCTGGCCTATAGGGCTATGAGAAATTATGCGATTTTGGACAACAATAAATTTCCTACTCCAAAGTCTCCAATACAGGTTATCCATTCATGCACGCACCGGCTCCATACGCCGGATCACAGACAGGTTACATATGGCTTCATCTATCCAGTTGGAGCGAGCAGCCAAGGAGCTATTCACCCTGTTGGATGACGGTGTAGTTTTCGGATCAACGGCTCAACACTTTAGGCTGTTTTCGTACGTGGTCATTTTCTTGTTTATCGTTTTGTTGGGATGTGAGCATCTTGTTAGGCTGGATATTCAAGCGCTTTTGCGTTTGTATCGCCTTGATGCGACGACCGAGTCAATAAAATCCCCTTCTATCGAAAATTTTGTGAGAACTCTCTGGTGCCTATAGGACTCTTGCAATTTATCTTCAGAATTCAAATACACCCAATTCTCACTCCACTGGGCGTAGCTCTGCTACCGCTTCTTGTGTTGCATTTGAAGCGGTCCTGCTCTTCAACCTAAGACAACTAGTTAGGATCCATGAAAATAGTTAAACCATCACATATAAACTATTGCTTTCCTAACTAGAACAACCTTACCGGAAGGTTCCGCCTTCCTTTTCGACAAAGAAAAAAAACTTAGGTTGGCAAAAGCGTGTTCATGGGCGGATGGATACAGGGTTCAGACGGCTATAGTACAGTCTGAAGTCCAGCGTTCGTGCCGATAAATATAATCTACCTGCGACGTTTCTTGTTTGAATTAGTAGTATTTTTTTTCCTCCTTATTATTTTGTCTCCCTGCGTTTGGACTCACAGGAATCGCTTGCAATTGGGCACTTTTTTATGAATGTGTGATTGTAAAGTCGATCTCGAGTTCTTGGGTGATGCATGCGCCTGTGAACCAGGGATGTCCTTGTCGTCGCAGTCAGCTAGTATATGGTGATTGAGATGTATGGCCGTATAGCTGACTCAGTCACTCACTCCTTAATTCATGGTAGCCAAGAATATGCTCTCTCACTGTCAGAAACCTCCTATGTCTAAACGCACTAATCTTTCTTGGTTTGCTGGGAAGAAAAGTTCAATGGAGTGTTGGACAGAACCTAGGAGGAAACTGCTCACAGCTCATGTTGCCTAGCTCCGCGTTATCATCCAAATCATGGAAACTGCCCAATTGTCACCTGCCGAATAAAATTTCTGCTCACACCCTGGCCCGTCAGGTACTTCTCTGTAGCACCGCCAGTGTAATGTAGCCAAAAAAAAAAAATTAAGAGCGCGAATTAGGAGGTACATACTGAAAATCTTAGGGGGGGTATGAAAGCACACAAAACACTAACGCTGGAAGGATGTGTTTGTGCGAGCCCATAGAAAGAGACCCATGCATGCGTCTCGGCCGTTCAAAAAGGACACCCATGAGACTTTCATCGGCCCGGTAATTGTTCATTTCCTGTTTTCCACCAGTAGCAGGCCCTATCCCCGCGTCGCCTGACGGGACTCGACGGTGGGCCGCTGCCCATTAATTAAGGTACATTTTACATTTTCCTTTTTTTTACTCTATGTTTTCTGTTTCATTTTTTCTTTCTTTTCTAAGAAAATTGTCCATCTTGTGAATAAAAGATGTTCGTGGTTAATGTTCACGAGTTGAAAAAAAATGTTCATGGGGGTTTGAAAAGATATTCAAAGGGTTGAAAAAAAAATACTTTTATGGATTAAGGGAATGTTTTCCTGTTCAAAAAAATGTTCATGTATTTTCTAAAACTAGTCACATGTTCAAACTATTTTATATCATTGAACTCACTTTTTATAAATCAATAGAAACTTGATAAAAAAATATAATTTACTTAAAAATAACAAACAAAATAAAAACATTGCCTTATTATCGGGCCATATTTTAGAGCGCCCCTCTCTTCTCTCAAAAAGGAAAAAAGAAAACCAGGTTTAGAACATGGGTTTCCTTCCCCAGGAGGGTTTAACCCACACGTTGATCCCTCCATGTCTCTCCATTCCCCACGAGGGTTTTAATTTGTAATCCCCATCATTAACTTTGGTAAGGTTACATGAGTGGATTGAAGTGGAATTTTCATGCATCACTGGAACATAATACCCATCTGAAAGAACGCAGATATTTCATCTCAGACAAACACAACATGATAAATTCCGACCGATCACAACATCAGAGTAATACATCCAAATTCATAATTTCATTTGATACCATTCAAGAAAAGGTACCCAGCTGACCAAACTAGCACAAGAATGCATCGAGACCATACTTCATACAAGATCATAAAATTATGATACCCAACAGATCATTCAAACACTAGTACAAAACCCCACATCACAGCCGGCCCCAGGGCCTCACCTCAGCCAGTTATTCCAACCGTCTCCCACTCGGGGTCGCTAATGTACTCAACATTAGAGTCGGTTCTTGGAACCAGCTGTAATGAGCCCAACCTCAGACGGCCCAAATTGTCGACCGTCTCAAATCCTGAGACGGCTGACTTTTGCCACCGGCCCAAATATGAACTAATCAGCAACATGCGTTATTCCTGACCGTCGCACAACCCGCGGGGGGGGGGGGGGGGGGGTCCGACTTTTCCGGCCTGCCGTATATCCTGGTTACAATTCGTTGCCTCTGGGTATATTTCCGGGGGGTCGAACTTTTTAAAACAAAACAGAATCTCATTACACCAATTAGGTTTTTATAGCCAGCTAGTTATACAAAGCAGATCACATTAACCAAGCAGTTACACAACAACTGATCGATATCTATGGTGGAGCGGTGATGTATCTATCGCATCGACGACAGCGTGTCTCGGCGGCGTGGCGCAGCTGAGTATCGACGACGGAAGCGTGATGATGGGCACGTGCAGTGTGGTGGGGCTATTTGTCTCCGTGGCGGCGTCGATGGCAGGCCTGGCAAGGGTCTTCACTTTGATCTACATCCCGAGAATGGGTTCGTGGAAGATAGCGGTGGCTGATTCCTAAGCATATGCACAAGGCAATGTCTTTGGATTTAGCCGTTGAGCCGGCAATGCCTATGGCCGGGGAACAAGGCCCCGATTGTATTCTATCGTTGTGCGAGTAGGCGGTGTATTATCACCAGGTTGGACGGCTTCGGCTTGTATGATCGTTGTTTGTAAGGCTATTTGCCAGTTTTGTTGAATAAATGAAATAAAAAAAGTCGTATGCATCTTCTCGATGCAGAGGCTGGGTACCCCATTTCGAAAAAAAACTAGATAGATTGTTGAAAACTACAATTTTATTGCAAACAAAATACCTAATAAGAAAATTGTTCTATATGATATGCATCTCAATCATGACCTCCAAGCTTCGGTGATTGGTGTTCCTCAGAAAAATGAAAACAGGTTAATTAATGTGAAAATGCTTGCCTTCAATGAAATTCGTCCACCCCAGCTTGTCGAGCTCAATGCGGTCGTCAGTTTTCTTGTTGTATGTAATGGTTGTGATGGCCCCTACTCCAAGTCGTAATCCAGCTTTGCCATGAGTCCGTCGTCGGATAGCGTCTTCCACTATCATCTTAGGTACTTTCTGCGCATAAAAGATAACATTGTATATTTATGTCATATATATATAGTACAGGGTGAAGAGGCGGTACTTCTTGAACTTAACTTAGGAGAGAGGGATATATATACCATATCATGTCTCTTCAAATTTGTGGTCGTCAAACGAGTCACAAAAGGAACACCAACATAGGCTCTTATGGCCGGTAAAAGCTGTAACAGGCGGTCGTTCTCATTTTTGTTGAGATGCACTCTTTGGGCAACAATGTGACTGGCATCAGAACTGTCATCAGAATAATAATCAGAACTGTCAGCGTCACTGCCGACCTCAATTTGAAATTTCCCATAGGCAACAGAGATACTGGGTTTTGGTCCTGTCATATTAAAAACTAGCAGCACTTTTCCCCAATTGATCTGTTGGACGAACTGTTCCCAATCCTTCGCCGTGCAAGCGGGTCTTCCTCCTTTGTTTGGTCACAGTAATGTTGTATGTGATCCCAAGAGCATTAAACAACACAGTGTCGCCTACTAACCGGTTGAACGCTTGCCGAACGTTGCACGGTACTATCTGTATGCAACAGAAACAAAAAGAAACAGTACAAACATTAATTAGATATTATAATTTAAAAATAAAGACTTGATATATATATATATATATAGAGCAGAACTATTCTGCAACCCCCCTTAAGAGGTTCTAGAATAGCTATTCTAGAACCCACCCTGATCACCTTCTAATCCCGACCCAACCCTATCCAAATCAGCTTCTTATCCCGATCCCACCCCCACCGAACTACCTTCTTCCCCGCACCTCACCCCAACTCGCACGAACACGACCCGCACCCCCGACTTCACCGACCGCCTCCTCCCCTGCGCGCCCCGCCGCCGGCCGCCTCACCTGCGTGCCCAGTCGCCGACCCAGCCGTCGGCGTCCGCCCCTCCCCACCGCCACCTCCGTCCCCACCGACCTCCTTTGCGCGCGCCGCCGCCGGCCGGCCCTCCCCTGCGCGCACCGCCCCCGCCGGACCTCTCCTACGCGCCGCCGTCAACCGGATCCAGCCGCCCCGGCCTCCCTCCACCGGATCGACTCGCCCCCGGCAGACCCCGAGCTCCTACGCCCTCGCCGGGATCTGCACCGGCGCCGTCTTCGGTGGGGACGTCGCACGCCCTCCCCGTGCTCCTGCGCCATCGTCTTTGCAAGGGACGGCGCGACGCCTTGGCTCCTGCTCCGCCGCGACCTCAGCGCCCAGCCCCGACACCGACCTCACCGCACCTCCGGCTCCCGCCCGCCTCGACCCAGCACACCTCCAGCGCCCCCCTCCCCTACCCATGGAACCTCTGGCAACCTCCCTGCCATGGCCGGGAAGGGAGCCATGGCCCCGGGTTCGAGTTGTCCTCCCACGTTGCCGGGGATGTGTTGTGTGCTCGAGATGTCCTCCCATGTTGCCTGGAATGCGACCTTCCTTGCAATTTTTTTCTGCTTGTGAAAGTTCATTGTTTCTCAGAGAAAAGCTCACTGATTCAACTGATGAAGTTCAGTAAAAAAAATCATGCCACTTGTGTAGTCTGTCAAAGTTCGGCCGATCTATGAAAGTTCCGGCCGGTCACATCGAAGTTCATTTCTCGTAATCTTTGTAGTTCACTTATTTAGTCATGCAAGTTCAAACTGTCAAGTGCATGCCGTCGAAGTTCGCTCTTCCAAATTTAGAAGTTCACCTACCAAATCCGTTGAAGTCCACCGAACAACAGTAAGGAAAAAACAGAAGTTCATTTTTTGTCAAAAAAGTTCAATTCATTTATTTCTCTGTGAAGAATTTCACTTACGTCTCCAGTAGAAGTTCACTTTCGCGTCGAGCGAAGTTCAGAAATGGTCCGAGTACGAAAATCAAACAGGCAAAAAAAATCAGACAAGTCAAAAAAATGACGTAACCCGTGCATCTGGTGCTCCGTGAGGAAGTTCACATACGTGTTAGGAAGAAGTTCAGTGTTGTGAAGTGGGAAGTTCAGAAAAAACGAGAATTCTAAAACAACAGAATTATGTATATTTAAAACTTCTCTTAAACCGTAAGGAATTTCGAAAAAGTGCGTGAGATAACAAAGTTGCGGCTTTTTCATAGCTTTCCAACGGCGTATCATTTGCATCAATCCGATAAACGGTTTGAAAATGGCGAGCAAAATACGGTACTGTCTCGAAAATAGTGTTAGTATATTTGAAATTGTTTAAAAACCGTAACTAATTTTGAAAACCAGTGAAAACGAAAAAGTTTCGTAATTTCCATAGCTATCCAACGGTATATCACATGCATCATTCCGATAAGCGGATCAAAAATCACACTAGAAAAGTTTTCTATGAAGGTGGAGAATCATTGTGTTCCGTCAGGAAGTTCACATTACCATTTAATGAAGTTCATCAACTTGGCGAGGGAAGTTCAGAAGTGGTTCTAGAATAAGTATTCTAGAACTAGTTTCAGAATAGCAGACCCAGGGAGTAGAATAAGTTATTCTACACCCACCCCATATCTTCTAAACCGTAAATGATTATTACGTCACGTAAATTTTGTATTACCTCGTAAGTTAAGGAGAACGTAAAAAAATATCGACACGACGTAATTTTTTTTTTTCACGTGACGTAAAAAAATATGTCGTAAAATATGCATTTTTTATGGTTTTTACACTGTTATGACTCATAAAATTGCATTTTTTATGTCAATTTTCATTGTGGGTCAATATGAATGTAATTATTTGTATATCAAACATAAATTCTAAATAAAAGAAAGTAAAAGAAACTTAGGGTGCAAAATAAGTATTATGCACCCTGGGTGCTGAATAGGGTGTCTATATATATATATATATCCTTCTTACAACTGACTTGCGGTGACGACTCTCTTGCAGACGAACACTAACAGTGAAGTGCCTGTTAGAGTGTAACGCCCCGACCCCGAAATTATACAGAGAGGCTATGTAATTGGCACAACCATCAAGGCAAAACACAGAGATCGCGACCTGTGGAACAAACTGGCACATTGCATGACTCTACGACACAAAACATATAGCAACTCATATAATGAGAAGAATACAAATATTACACATCAAAAGGATCACGGATCCAACAATTCATCAAGCGGAAGCGGATAGTGTTGTCTAACAACAAGAAGCAAATATATGGCCTAAGAGGACTACAATAAACATCACCCAAGCCAGCTTGTTCCACGGTCCCAAGCTGCCACCTGGGAACCCCAGACTAGTAGTCGACGTCAACGAAGAACCCACCTAGCGGCTCGGTGTCATCCTCACCTGAAATAAAAAAATATCATAGAGGCAGCAAAGAGAGACTGAGTACGATGTACTCGCAAGTTTAGTAGGGCGATATAGGCCCAATGACTGACGGAGGCTCTAAAGCTGTATATGTACTTGTTTTGCATAAAGCCAGTTTTCAAATAAAAGACATAAATGACATGAGGCATCGTCTACTCAGAATACTTTTCAAAAGGGGATAAGAGAGAAACATTGTCATCATTGGTTCTCATCGAACCCTTTTGTAACCAACCACACTCATCTTCACCAAGGCACCCCCTCGAATCACCCTCGAGGAAATGAACCTTTGTCACACGTTGGTTATGCAACCTTTAGCTGCCGTATCAATTAGGTTAATATTCTCTATGGTCTTATCGTCTATTCCCAAGTTGTCCATAACCGCGGACACGACTTTTCGAAAATATTAAACCCTGCAGGGGTGTACTAATTTACCCATTGGTACCGTCCGGCTCACCTGAGTGGCCCTCTTCCGGGGAAGGCCGGCAAGCGGGCGCGGTTAGACCTTTACAATGCATGAGGCTTACTCAAGGACCATCAGTGTGCGGAAGGACAGGTTCAGCGCTCCCAGCGCCCTGCCCCGCGGCCACATCCTAAACACCACCATCATCCTCGTTTCTTTTCCACCCACACACTCACGCGCAAATGGAAATAGCAAACTAGAGGACCCTTGACAAGCCCCTCACAAATTATTCGGTCAGTAAGGCGCCCATACACCCACCAATGGCAGCACGCTCGTCTTGGTTCAAGAGGTAAAGAACTCGCACCTAGGGGCTAGAGTGAGGCAAAACACCATCCCCGATGGCAACTCACCCAAGCCGTCTTAGCATTTTAATTAAGCATCACAATTATCCACCATGCCCGAATCATTCCATCAACATCAATAATTATGGAATTCAATAACGGACATAACTAGTATTTCAACTAAGCATGTCTAAGCATGGCTAAGCATATAACCAATGATTATATTTGTATCCGGCCAACACATCAACACTAGGGTTCATAGGTAGGGATACATGTGATTGGCTCGGGGAAAGACATGCAATCATAGGATTCTCTATATTTTTTTTATCAAAAGAGACATTTGAATCGCATGCAATATTATGGTGGATAAAATAAGTTGATAAAATCATAGGATGCTAGAATGCCGTTAGGTTATCTCTTGCCTTGCTGCCGGGGCGTGTAGTACGGCTCTTCGGGGTAGGAGAGGGAACCCTCGACTCCAGGATCTATCGATACCCAAAATAACACAAAGAACAAATAAATCACACGAGGACAAGTGCAATGCTCAATCACATGATGACATGTCAAATTCATGCAAGGATATCATTATATAAATTAAAAGCAACATTAAATAGGGAGCCAAATAATTAGTGCAATTATTTGGAAACAACCCCATATTTATCTTAGTGGCCACGTTCTTTACAAATTATTGAATTATTAGAGAAGTGGCTCAAATATGCATGAACATGACATGAATGGATAGGGTTCGTTCTTCCGATCATTTTGGTAATTTATTTGTAATTTTCGGAGCACCGAGGAATAAATAGCAGTTTAATTAAATAATTAATTGAATTTAATCAAATTATGAATAACATCAAATAAGAATTTGTGATCATGATGTGATAAGTGCATGGTTTGATAGCATTTGACATGTTGATCACTTTGATACTTAATTCATAATTTTTGGACAATTATTTAATAAGTTATAATTTTTCCTAATTTGGTAATATTTAACCCATTTTAGGAATTCTTAATTAAACAGCAAATTTATTTATTCAACAGGGCAAGACAATGTTACCAAACGATAGGAAATGTTTTTCTGAGCATTTTCATATTTAATTTGCAATTTTTGGATCAATATTCGAAAAGATACAAAAGTTTTAAATTCAGTTTTAATTCATAAAAAGAAAAGCCAGAGGCAGACAGGCCGGCCTCACAGCCGGCCAGGCCGGGCCCGAGGCCGGGGGCAAGCCCGAAGCGGTCGGCCTTTAGGCCGGCCCAGTCCGGAGTGCAGGCCGGGGCACCACCCGAACAGGCCGGCCTCCGGGTCGGCCCAAGGCCGCTTCCAGGCCGGGTAGTGGTTGACCGGGAGGACGCCGCGACCGGCGAACGCACCGTGGTGACCGCGGCGATGCGCGACGGCGAGAAGATGCGGGGGTGAGAGAGGGTAGCGGGAGGAGGACCGAGAGGGAGCGGTGCTCACCCAGGAACTCCGTGGCGTGGGCGGGGACGGCGGGGAACGACGCCGGCGACGAGCGTGTGCTCGACGACGCACGACCGACGCGGACGGGGATCCAACCGACGGCGGCGATGCACGGCTCCCCGGCACGATTCCTAGCTCGAGGGAAGGGAGAACGTCGCTGCGCATCTTCCTGTGGTTTCGGCCGGGGCGGGGAGCGCTTCCATCGGCGGCTACACGGAGGCGAGACCGAGCTTCGCTTCCGGTTCGTGGATGAGAACGGAGAGAGGGAGAAGAGGGGAACGGGGCAGGTGAGCAGAGGGGCGAGTGAGAGGACGGGCAGGGCACGGGGTCCTCTTGTCCTCCAGGGAGCTGGTCGAGCAGAGGGACAGGGCGGCATGGGAGGGCGCGGCCACGACATGGCGCCAGTGACGGCCATGGAGGCCACGGTGAGGAAAAAGGAAAAAGGGAGAATTGTGCATACCCCCCTGGCAGATTCCTAATAAATTACAGAAAGGTCCAGCAGTCCCTATTTGGAATTTAATTAAGGAACCTAAACGTTTTCCTAAAATCTACAAAAATTCATGTGGGTTCCCCATAGCACCTAGGAACTCCACAAAAATTTGGGAGGCAAAACAAAAAGGTTTGCACCACATTTGGTCATAGGGTTTAAAATAGGGCATTTTTGATACTTCCCAAAATAGATTTATTTGGGGAATTTAAAAATTTCTAAAATTAATGAAAATATTTCTGGAGACCCTCACAAACATATTGAAGCTCCCCATGATTTTAGTTTGAATTTTTGGAAATCTTAACTTGGTTCCAAAATTAGAACTTGAACTAAGCCAATTTAAATCCTCATATTTATTTCTCATTTGACCAAGTTTGGAAATTGAGAATTGGTGATAAGAAGCAAATTTGAAACTTCCTAAACAATTTGGAATCTCAAGAATAATGTATTTTGCCAACTTGAGCTTTGCATTTGATTTGGCCACTTAGGGCAATGCATTTAGTTTTGGAAATTTGAGGAAGGGTTTTGGCTTCCTTTGTTTTAACTTCCAAGTGTTGCTTTATTTTAGATTAGCAAAATTTTAAAAGGATGCCATGATGCAATGCAAAACAAAAGTGAAAATTTGGCCCATATTTTAGGGTGCTAATCTGGGGCTGTTACAATTCTACCCCCTTACAGGAATCTCGTCCCGAGATTCTAGAGTAGGAAAAGGTATGAGGGAAACACGGCAACTCTTAACTTCACCGATCTACTCGATCCCACGATGATCTTCCTTGGTGCATAACTTGGAGCTAGGAAGCTTGGCGCGTCAACGGGGCGGAAAGAACGGAAGATAGCTTACGGTGACGGACAAAAGTGATCTTTGCCCACAACCATAAGCCATTGAGGAGACTAGGAACGACTTGACCAAACAAAGGCCGAGTCGAGGATAGGACAACTTCTTCTTATTTAAGAACGACTCGGTCAGGGCTTGGTGTGCACACATGGCTTAATCAGAGAACGGGAGGTAACAACCTACCAGTTCCATGATGCACGTATGCATAACCACTTGTAATTTAACCTGAGGAGACAAAACAAACTTCACTCGGATCCATAGCGACAAGTCACTGGTTGCAAGAGGAAAAAGTTGCTTCACAAGGAAAAAGGAGGTGGTCTTGAGAGTTTCGACATGAATATAACTCGTTGACCGAAGGTGTGCATCTGAACGAAAAGGACTTGGCAGCTCCGTCAATCTAGTCTTGATACCCTAAGTGAGTGCCATCAAGGTCCTTGGATTTCAAAGCAACAACATTTGCCAAGAATATCCGATTACCACGACGATATGCATCCTCTACATTCTCGAGCCCGGGTAGCTCGGAGGTGGATGGATAAGGAAGGGTAGGAGCATCACTTCATCGAGTACGTCATGAGACTAAGCACGACCTCTCGATATAAAAGAGTGTGACACTCCAAGGTGGAACGGAATCAAAAGCTAGACAAGCTCTTATTCCGCGAATCACAAAACTTTGACCTTTTTCCAGGAAATGGAAGAGGTACCGGAGTTTGTTTCTCCTGACACCCCAAAGTGGGATGCCTTAACGAACCACAAGAATAACATGCATCAGAACACCCCAATGTACGATGAACTTGACTGTCCGTAGACAGATAAAAGGCGGACGACGGATTTAGATTAAGGAGCGGGCTAACAATAATTGCAAGATATTGCAGCAGCCCTTGTAGCACTCTTCCGACAACTAGTGCCAAAAGGGTTTCAGGAACGGGTGTTACCGGAGGGATCACAATTATTGATGGAAAACTCGCTAAGAGCAATCCCGTCGTGATTCAGATGATTCCAAGACAGAGAGCCTGGCTAAAGCTAGTGACGAAGAAGAGCATTGTCGAGGAAACCAATTACGGCTGCAACCTCGAGCTTGAAGACCAACTTCAATTTTGCCATCCTGATGTAGGGTTTGAATTAACATCCGGGTTCAACGAAAAAGATCTTGGGTTAAAGATCAGCTTCATGCACTGGGACCCACAATAGCATAATGCTAACAAGGGTGACAACCCTCATGAATCATTACCCCTGAGTCCTAGCACAATCCGGGACCTTTGGTTCAAGATCTTGGGCTAAAGCAAGGAATTTCTTGAAGATCCGCAATACTTCTTTTCTTCGGAATTTAGAATTTGCAGACAAGCCAAGTTAACCACTAACTAAAGATAGAACCCAACCCCGTGATCCTAAAGATTAGAATTTGCCGCCGATCAGAAGAACCGTTAAAAACAAATAGAGGTAAGAGGACACCGAGATCAGAGTGAATTGGATAAGGAGTAAAAAGAATCCTAGGAAGGTTTTCACAACTCATTTTTAGGTTAAAAATAATTTTCACGAACTAGACTCGACATCGACCAATAGAAAGGGTTTCCTATAGGCAGTCCTGCTCTGATACCAACTTGTAGCGCCCCGACCCCGGAATTATACAGAGAGGCCATGTAATTGGCACAACCATCAAGGTATAACACAGAGATCGAGACTTGTGGAACAAACTGGCACATTGCATGACTCTACGACACAAAACATATAGCAACTCATATAATGAGAAGAATACAAATATTACACATCAAAAGGATCACGGATCCAACAATTCATCAAGCGGAAGTGGGTAGTGTTGTCTAACAACAAGAAGCAAATATATGGCCTAAGAGGCCTACAATAAACATCACCCAAGCCAGCTTGTCCCACGGTCCCAAGCTGCCACCTGGGAACCCCAGACTAGTAGTCGACGTCAATGAAGAACCCACCTAGCGGCTCGGTGTCGTCCTCCTCTGAAATAAAAAAAAATCATAGAGGCAGCAAAGAGAGACTGAGTACGATGTACTCGCAAGTTTAGTAGGGCGATATAGGCCCAATGACTGACGGAGGCTCTAAAGCTGTATACGTACTTGTTTTGCATAAAGCCAGTTTTCAAATAAAAGACATAAATGACACGAGGCGTCGTCTACTCAGAATACTTTTCAAAAGGGGATAAGAGAGTAACATTGTCATCATTGGTTCTCATCGAACCCTTTTGTAACCAACCACACTCATCTTCACCAAGGCACCCCCTCGAATCACCCTCGAGGAAATGAACCTTTGTCACACGTTGGTTATGCAACCTTTAGCTGCCATATCAATTAGGTTAATATTCTCTATGATCTTATCGTCTATTCCCAAGTTGTCCATAACCGCGGACATGGCTTTTCGAAAAGATTAAACCCTGCAGGGGTGTACTAATTTACCCATTGGTACCGTCCGGCTCACCTGAGTGGCCCTCTTCCGGGGAAGGCCGGCAAGCGGGCGCGGTTAGACCTTTACAATGCATGAGGCTTACTCAAGGACCATCAGTGTGCGGAAGGACAGGTTCAGCGCTCCCAGCGCCCTGCCCCGCGGCCACATCCTAAACACCACCATCATCCTCGTTTCTTTTCCACCCACACACTCACGCGCAAATGGAAATAGCAAACTAGAGGACCCTTGACAAGCCCCTCACAAATTATTCGGTCAGTAAGGCGCCCATACACCCACCAATGGCAGCACGCTCGTCTTGGTTCAAGAGGTAAAGAACTCGCACCTAGGGGCTAGAGTGAGGCAAAACACCATCCCCGATGGCAATTCACCCAAGCCGTCTTAGCATTTTAATTAAGCATCACAATTATCCACCATGCCCGAATCATTCCATCAACATCAATAATTATGGAATTCGATAACGGACATAACTAGTATTTCAACTAAGCATGTCTAAGCATGGCTAAGCATATAACCAATGATTATATTTGTATCCGGCCAACACATTCATAGGTAGGGATACATGTGATTGGCTCGGGGAAAGACATGCAATCATAGGATTCTCTATATTTTTATCAAAAGAGACATTTGAATCGCATGCAATATTATGGTGGATAAAATAAGTTGATAAAATCATAGGATGCTAGAATGCCGTTCTTGCCTTGCTGCCGGTGCGTGTAGTACGGCTCTTCGGGGTAGGAGAGGGAACCCTCGACTCCGGAATCTATCGAAACCCAAAATAACACAAAGAACAAATAAATCACACAAGGACAAGTGCAATGCTCAATCACATGATGACATGTCAAATTCATGCAAGGATATCATTATATAAATTAAATAGCAACATTAAATAGGGAGCCAAATAATTAGTGCAATTATTTGGAAACAACCCCATATTTATCTTAGTGGCCACGTTCTTTACAAATTATTGAATTATTAGAGAAGTGGCTCAAATATGCATGAACATGACATGAATGGATAGGGTTCGTTCTTCCGATCATTTTGGTAATTTATTTGTAATTTTCGGAGCACCGAGGAATAAATAGCAGTTTAATTAAATAATTAATTGAATTTAATCAAATTATGAATAACATCAAATAAGAATTTGTGATCATGATGTGATAAGTGCATGGTTTGATAGCATTTGACATGTTGATCACTTTGATATTTAATTCATAATTTTTGGACAATTATTTAATAAGTTATAATTTTTCCTAATTTGGTAATATTTAACCCATTTTAGGAATTCTTAATTAAACAGCAAATTTATTTATTCAACAGGGCAAGACAATGTTACCAAATGATAGGAAATGTTTTTCTGAGCATTTTCATATTTAATTTGCAATTTTTGGATCAATATTCGAAAAGATACAAAAGTTTTTAATTCAGTTTTAATTCAGAAAAAGAAAAACCAGAGGCAGACAGGCCGGCCTCACAGCCGGCCAGGCCGGGCCCGAGGCCGGGGGCAAGCCCGAAGCGGTCGGCCTTTAGGCCGGCCCAGTCCGGAGTGCAGGCCGGGGCACCACCCGAACATGCCGGCCTCCGGGTCGGCCCAAGGCCGCTTCCAGGCCGGGTAGTGGTTGACCGGGAAGACACCGCGACCGGCGAACGCACCGTGGTGACCGCGGCGATGCGCGACGGCGAGAAGATGCGGGGGTGAGAGAGGGTAGCGGGAGGAGGACCGAGAGGGAGCGGTGCTCACCCACAAACTCCGTGGCGTGGGCGGGGACGGCGGGGAACGACGCCGGCGACGAGCGTGTGCTCGATGACGCACGACCGATGCGGACGGGGATCCAACCACGGCGGCGATACACGGATCCCCGGCACGATTCCTAGCTCGAGGGAAGGGAGAACGTCGCTGCGCATCTTCCTGTGGTTTCGGCCGGGGCGGGGAGCGCTTCCATCGGCGGCTACACGGAGGCGAGACCGAGCTCCGCTTCCGGTTCGTGGATGAGAATGGAGAGAGGGAGAAGAGGGGAACGGGGCAGGTGAGAAGAGGGGCGAGTGAGAGGACGGGCAGGGCACGGGGTTCTCTTGTCCTCCAGGGAGCTGGTCGAGCAGGGGGACAGGGCGGCATGGGAGGGCGCGGCCGCGGCATGGCGCCAGTGACGGCCATGGAGGCCACGGTGAGGAAAAGGGAAAAAGGGAGAATTGTGCATACCCCCCTGGCAGATTCCTAATAAATTACAGAAAGGTCCAGCAGTCCCTATTTGGAATTTAATTAAGGCACCTAAACCTTTTCCTAAAATCTACAAAAATTCATGTGGGTTCCCCATAGCACCTAGGAACTCCACAAAAATTTGGGAGGCAAAACAAAAAGGTTTGCACCACATTTGGTCATAGGGTTTAAAATAGGGCATTTTTGATACTTCCCAAAATAGATTTATTTGGGGCATTTAAACATTTCTAAAATTAATGAAAATATTTCTGGAGACCCTCACAAACATATTGAAGCTCCCCATGATTTTAGTTTGAATTTTTGGAAATCTTAACTTGGTTCCAAAATTAGAACTTGAACTAAGCCAATTTAAATCCTCATATTTATTTCTCATTTGACCAAGTTTGGAAATTGAGAATTGGGGATAAGAAGCAAATTTGAAACTTCCTAAACAATTTGGAAGCTCAAGAATAATGTATTTTGCCAACTTGAGCTTTGCATTTGATTTGGCCACTTAGGGCAATGCTTTTAGTTTTGGAAATTTGAGGAAGGGTTTTGGCTTCCTTTGTTTTAACTTCCAAGTGTTGCTTTATTTTAGATTAGCAAAATTTTAAAAGGATGCCATGATGCAATGCAAAACAAAAGTGAAAATTTGGCCCATATTTTAGGGTGCTAATCTGGGGCTGTTACATAGAGCACTTGTTCTTGCATAATGGGCATGTCATTTCCTGTTATAATTACTTAAACATATGTATATTATGTATTTCTATAAAATAGCAATTCAAACTACATATACTCTAGTTTCAATTGGCGCCTAGCTAGCAGCTTCCTTCGCTATCCATGACTCTACCGCTTCAGTGCAGTATATATGGTGTGAGAGCAACTCTAGCCGTCCCCCCGATAGCCCCCCCAGGACCCCCTTTTTGACGCCGGCGGCCCATTTTTCCCATAGTCGCCCCCCAGTGCCCCCCAGGCCTCTTTTTTCGCCGAATTTGCCCCAATTTTTATCCGGCGTCCCAGGCCGAATCCAGCGCGCCGGGTTTGGACTGGGGACGCCGGCGAAAGGGAAAATGGCGCGAAACGGCGCGGAACCGAGGGAAACCGCGCGAAGCTCCGGCGGGCCCGCCCTGTCAGCGGCACAACCGCTTCGTCGTCCTCATCGGCTCGCCTTCCGCGTCGTATTACTGCTCTGCCCGCCGGTCAGGCGAACCGCCGTCGTGTCAAATCGGCCACGCGGCGGAGTTACGCGCGCCGCAGTTACTGCCCCGCCCTCTCCCCGCCGGTATTTATTTACTGCCCCTCCTCTCACAGCGAGCACACCCCCGCCGAGCACGAACACATCCTCGCCGAGCACGAACACCCAAACCCCTCGCACACACACCGGAATGGATCCAGCAAGCAGCGCGGCGGCCAACGGTTTCGGCCGGAACTGGCTCCAGGACCGGGAGGCGCGCCTGCTGCACGAGGCGGGCTACCCATGCCCGCCCGGCATGAGGCTCCCCGGAGCCTGGCGGCTCAGCCAGATGGGGTTCCCGGTCCCCCCCACCCCCACCGGCGATGAGCGGCTGGCGGAGATCTACGCCGCCCGCGAGCGGCTGACGGAGGAGGAGCAGGCGGATCCCGTATGGGATCCGGAGAACAATGTGACCTGGAACACGTTCTTCTCCGACCGCCGCCAGCGCCAGCTCAACGGCTACCCCGGCCCGGCGGCCTACGCACCCAAGCACAACAACAGCGAGGGCCGGAAGAAATGGTGGGGCATGCTCGGCCGCTCGCTGGCGTACGTCCTCGATTACATCGAGAACGGCAACGAGCCGCGCCTTCAGGGCCCGTCGGCGGCGCGCCAAGGATGGTCGCCGCAGAGGATGTCCTTCTCGTCGTCCTCCTCCTCCGACGCCGCCCGCTCCTCTTCGGACGCCGCCCGCTCGACGCCATTCGCCCGCGTCAAGGAGGAGCCGGCGGACGAGCCGCCGCAAAGGAGTGGCTCCCGCGGCATCGTCATCAGGGAGCCCGGCGCCGGCACCGGCGGGAGCTCCTCCCGCCTGCTGACGCCGAAGAAGGAGCCCGACACCGGCGGCCGCGCCTTCAAGAAGGCCTTCAAGAAGAAGGCCGTCGTGAAGGAGGAGGCCTACGACGAGGAGGCGGCCGTGCGGGCCGCCATGGCGGCCAGCCTCAACGACGTCCCTCCGGCGCCGGTGGACTTCGCGCTGCAATGGTCGGCCCGCGAGCACGAGCGGGAGGAGGAGAAGCGCCAACGGCGCATTGAGGCCGAGGAGAAGGAGCTCCTCACACGCTACGAGCGCCGCCGCCGTCGTCGGGCGCTCCTCCCGCACGCCGGGCCGGCTTACGTCGTGCTGGACGGCAGCGACGAGGACGGCACCGGCACCGGCACCGGCGGGAGCTCCTCCCGCCTGCTGACGCCGAAGGACGAGCCCGGCACCGGCGGCGACGGCGCTGGGTGCAGTGCTCCTGCTCCTCCTCCGACCGGTGGCGACTCCGACGGCGGGGACTACACGCGGTTCTACCGCCACTTCGGCATGTAGACGCCGCGCTGCCGTTTTTTTAATTTTTTTGTTTTTTGTAATCTTGTTCGAACAAATATCGTTAAGTTTGAACAAATATCGTCTATGTTTGAACAAATTTCGCGTAAGTTCGTCGAACACATTTTTCTGTAAATACTTCTATCGATCGGCCTGGGGCCGCGGCTGGGAATCGGCCTGCCCACAGGCCGTTTTTTTCCGCCGGCGCCCCCCAACATGCCCAAAAAAACGCCGGCAATTCGGCCGGGGGGGGGGGGGGGGGGGGGGGCAACGGCTGGAGTTGCTCTGAGTGCAGTGTGAAGGGATATATGGAGCCGCTTCAGTGTGAAGCTATATATCCTCTAGATGTGCAGAATATAGTAACAGGCATTGTCACTCCATCCTTACTGCGAGAGTACTGATAAAATCCCACTTGATGTGATAACTGAATTGTCATGGTAGTATCAAATTAATGTGCATTTTGTCACCACGAGGAGTCAACCAAGCATCTCTTATTTCAGTGTAAGTTCACTCGCAAAGTGTGTTCGATTGTCCAAGTGCACCGTGCTGGCCTATATGCCTATGAAAAATTATGTGGTTTTTGACAAAAAGAAATTTCCTACTCCAATACAGGTTATCCATTCATGCACGCACCGGCTCCATACGCCAAATCACAAACATGGTATATATGGCTTCATCTATCCAGTTGGAGCGAGCAGCCAAGGAGCTGTTCACCCCGTCGGATGACAGTGTAGTTTTCGGATCAACCGCTTAGCGCTTTTTTTGAATAAAAGGGTCACCCCCGATTTTCATTAAAGAAACCACGAGCTACATTATCCACCTCAACGCAACAACCACCAGATAACCACCATATAACGCAGCAACCACCAGAGTTATAACAAAATGCAAACCGGGAAAGCCGGAAACAAGAAAACATCTCAGACACAACACAAAGAAAGACCATCTCCAGCTAAACAGCGAAAGGAGAGAACCGCTTCAGCCCCCCAGCCTCGGCCTCCAAGACGCCCAACTCTTTGCACCTCTGAAAGCTTCATCTGCGACTCGCACCAGCAGCTTTGTGCCCACATGCAGTTCCAATTTTACGTCCTCCGATACCTGCAAGTTTGCCCATAAATCAATCTAGTAACACACTTTGTGGATCACCTCAATAGGTTCAAAACACGCAAGGTTTCTAGTTTTCCAAAGCCCCCAGAAAATCGCCGCAACCCCAACTGCTATTTTCTTCCTCTGTTTCTTTCCAAAACCATTTAACCAGTCGTTCAGACAGCGTTGTACGTCCACAAACTGGCATCTAAGCCCTGTAGCTACGCTCACCACATCCCAAACGTACCTAGCTAAAGGACAGTGTACAAAAAGGTGGTCTATGCTTTCATAGTAATTTTTTTAGCTAAAGGACCGCTCAGCACTTTAGGCTGCTTTCTTTTGTGTCACAATACATGGTCAGTTTCTTGTTTATCTTTTGTTGGGATGTGTGCATCTTGTTAGGCTGGACATTGAAGCGATTTTGCGGTTTGTATCGCCTTGATGCGACGACCAAGTCAATAAAATCCCCTTCTATCGAAAATAATGTGAGAACTCTCTAGTAGGAATAAAGCACATTGCTAGCTAGTGCATACAGGACTCTTGCAATTTATCTTCAGAATTTAAACAACACTTCAAATTTTCACTCGGCTGGGCTCACCGCTACTCCTTCCTGTGTGTTGCTGTCATACCATCAGTTGAAGCGGTCCTGCCTAGCTAGTTAGGATCGATGAAACTAGTTAGACCATCACACATAGAGAGTATAAATAAACTATTGCTCTCCTAACTAGAACAACCTTACCGGAAGGTTCCGCCTTCCTTTTCGACAAAGGAAAATAAACTTAGGCTGGCAAAAGCGTGTTCATGGATACAGGGTTCAGACGGCTAGTGCAGTGCAGTCTGAAGTCCAGCGTTCGTGCCAATACCTAGTATAATCTACCTGCGACGTTTCTTGTTTGAATTAGTAGTATTTTTTTCCTCCTTATTTTGGCTCCCTGCGTTTGGACCCTGTGGGAATCGCTTGCCATTGGGTACCTATTTTTATGGATTTGTGACTGTAAAGTCGATTTCTTGGTTGATGCATGCGCCTGTGAACCAGGGACGTCCTTGTCGTCGTAGTCAGGAGTAGTATATGGTGATTGAGATGTATGGCCGTGTATAGCTGACTCAGTCACTCACTCCTTAATTCATGGTAGCTAGCTTAGCTAGTATATACAGTTATAGCAAAGAATATACTCTCTCTCACTGTCAGAACCTTGTGTGTCTAATTACCAGGTAAAATGCGCTAACCTTTCTTGGTTTGTTGGGACGAAAAGTTCAATGGAGTGTTGGGCAGAACCGAGGAGAGGCGGGGAACTGCTCACTGCTCATGTTGCCTAGCTCCGCGTTATCATCCAGATCATGGAAACTGCCCCCAGATGCTAGAATTTTTTTTTACTATGATCTTAGTGGGGATATCAAAGCACACACACAGAACACTAAGCCCATTGGAAGAGAAGAGGCCCACGCGTCTCGGCCATTCAAGAAAGGACCCATATGAGATGAGACTTTCCTCGGCCCCGCCACTGTGCATTTCTTGTTTTCCACCAGTAGCAGGCCCTATCCCCGCGTTGCCTGAAGGGACTCGACGGTGGGCCACAGCCCATTAAGGTGCTTTCTATTTTTCCATTTTTCTTTCTTTTTTTTTTCTAAGAAAATAGTCCATCTTGTGAAAAAAAGATGTTCATGAGTTGAGACAATGTTCACTGGGGGTTCGAAAAGAGGTTCAAAACGGTTGGAAAAAAAATACTTTTGTGGACTAAAGAAATGTTCTCCGGCTAAAACCATCTATATTTTATAAGTAGAGTCATAGGTTCAAACTGTTTTATATCATTGAACTCACTTTTATAAATCATTAGAACTTGATAAAAAACTAGAATTTTTATTTAAAATTAAGAAATAAATGAGAACGAATCGTTGACTTGGTGGCTAGAGCTCAGGGTGCTGAGGTAGCCCACCCGGGTTCGAGTCGCGGATGAAGCGCTCGGACTAAACGGGGTGCTATCCGCAATGAATAATCCTCTGGAGAGGTCTCACCTATCCAACTATGTATAGCCAATTGAGGGGTCCTACCCCGGTTAATCAACACTAAAAATAGTAACAAATAACATTAGAAACAATATCTTTTATCGGGCCATATTTTAGAGCGGCCCATGGAACCGCCCTTTCAGGCGGGCTGGGAACAAGAGCTCCCCCATCTTCTCTCTCTCAAAAAAAAAATCTGCCTTGCGCGCTCCCGTTCTTCCCTCTTCGAAAAACGGTTGTATGCCGACGGTGCCGACGACACGTGGTTGTATGCCGATGGTTCACAGGATGTATGCCAACCATGTAATTGCCAACAGTATGCTGACGGCATTCTTGCTTGTGCTGAGGGTTTCCGGCGTAGGCATCTTATCGAATTCCTGTAGTGTTCTTCCCAGAGCTGAAGCACTGCAGCACTCCGGATTATAAATTCAGATAAGATCAGTATCTTCCTTATTATGAGAAATGTATGGACGCTCTGATTTAATTTCTTCAACTCCTCAACCAGCTCAGTTCAAACCTGCCCGTTCAATCAATCCCGGCCCCACCTAAACACATAAAAGTCAGTTGCAGCCGCCCGTCGCACTCACCCGTGTTCTCGTCGTGGAGGACATGTACACGTACACACATGCCGCATGTAGATACATTCATACGGGCCCAAACTTGCATGTACACTGCCAAAATAATAAATCATCAGATGGAAGGTTAGCAAACAAACAAGCCAGGCAGTCAGGACTGCACTGTCGCGCACATTATCTTAATCACGAAGCGTTTGCACGTACGAGTTGTCCTGTCATCGCATGATTAAATTAGTAGTCAAGGGTTACGTGCAAGCTGTTTCCTGTATTTCTTATCTAGAGTATATGTACGTGCAAAAATATATATACTCGGCTCCATGGCTTTGATTATTGAGAGACAACCCGAGTTGGAAGAAACTATTAAGAGCTAGCTTGCTAGCTGGCGCACTTGAGGTGAGCTTTGCAACAACCCAATTAAGTTTCTGTTTAAAAACTTAAGGATGCCAATCTAGTGTCCCTAATCGACAATCATGACTCATCATCGACCATTAATTACAACAAAGCTTCCAGCTAATGACCCTCTTAATATTATTGAGGGCGAGGACCTTTCTTTGATCCCATTTCGAGTAATTGCACACAAGTGTATAGTAGTATAGTTTTTTTTTCCAGAGGGACAATACTGGTGGGATTTTGAGATAAAAGTTGGGAGTTCTCTTCACACTATCTCCTTTTTTTTTTGACATAGAACGATACTAATATCAACTTCATACCAATTATACCCGTCGTCTGCACAAAAACAATGCATGTAAAGAAGCGGGCAAGACACCGAGCAAGCCCACAATCAAAAAATTAAAAAGCGAGAAAGATAAAAAAAACATGGCACCAAAAAATGTGGATGAAGCGATCAAAGACACGCAACAACAAGCGTATGCATCAATTGTCGCCCTTAGTAATAAAGATTCTGCGATAGCAACGCCTTCAAGAAGGTAATGTCATCCGTCTGTGTCGCCGAACAAGGTCATATTACCTCTTATCCTACCTACATGGATGCCTTATCATTGGTGGCATAGTCACTCATCCGAGGGCACGAATGAAGAAGACACATGCACAACACCTCGGGCACGAAATGAGGCTCAATTACCACGTACACTATCGTCGCCGCCCATATGACCACCATACATCACTACACAATCTTACATACTCTGACGGATTAGAATAAACATGCGACAAAAAAGGCATAAACACCACGAATAGCCAGGACTTACCAAAGCCAGAGGCTCTCTTCTCTACCTACCAAAACACCACTGAGTAAGATAACAGAGGGAGAAGAGCACATATCGGCTAACCACACCACACTGGCCATGGAAACTAGTCACCGTAGGAAATCAGACAACACTTCCATGTCACTTATAGAAGAACCTACAACACGCCCAAGGCCATTTCGGCAACCCTAAGGGCGGTGCCTCCAAGAAGCACTAGTGGAGAAAAGGCATGTAGTCCCGGGTGGGGAGGACCTCTAGTCCTGGGTGCCCACCCGGGACAACGGAAGCGGGACTAGAGCTCACCCCTCTAGTCCCGGGTCTGTTACGACCCGGGACAAAAGGGTCCCCCACGTGGCCCGTAACTCCGCGCGTGGTCGAGGACCTCTAGTCCCGGTTCGTAATACGACCCGGGACTAGAGTTCCTCCCTCCCTCGCCATATCTCAAAGTATTATCAATATTGCAAAATACATGGTTAATTAATTACAAAACAGAAAAATGCATATAGCATATAAAAATGTTCATAAAAGAAGTATGCAAAAGTATCACTAACACATATAGAATAATGCAGTTACATAACTCGGGTCCATTTTTATTTAACTCTAATACATCACGAATAATATCACTAATGCATGAAGCTAACCCTCTGAAGAAACGTCCACCTACTGTCATACTGTCTATCCAATAAATATATGTAGCGATGGACGTGCTCGTCCTCCTCCCTGATACAGTGACGTACCACCTCCTCGTGGCCGGCTCCCTCTGCACCGAGCGTGGCCCATGTGACTGCCACCAAAGAAGAGCCGGGTCGATGACGTCACCCAGAATCCTCACCAAGCTGTGTGTCCCGGAAGCTAGCACCTCCCAGTGCCAGCCCGGTGGAGCCCAGTCCCCCACATCGCCCCTCTGGTCCAACATGGACATCGTCGCCGAGAACACCTAAGTCAAAAACAACTAAGTCAAAATTTTGCTACAAAAGTAATGTTAGAATTTAATCATTGGCATTCGGAAAAAGAGAGAATAAACAAAATGATTCGGGTTTGTGCCTCATACATAGATTGGACACACATTGATCAGGGACGGGGCAAGCGGACCAAGTAGAGTATGCACAAGATGTTTATTTGTGCATATCACAAGGTCCGCTAGCACCTCCCGGAATCACATAGTAGCACAACATTTTAATCATCGGCATTCGGAAAAAGAGAGAAGAAACAAAATGATTCGGGTTTGTGCCTCATATATAGATTGGACACACATTGATCAGGGACGGGGCAAGCGGACCAAGTAGAGTATGAACAAGATGTGTATTTCTGCATATCACAAGGTCCGCTAGCACCTCCCTAAATCACATAGTGCCACAACATTTTAATCATCGACATTTGGAAAAACAGAGAAGAAATAAAATGATTCGGGTTTGTGCCTCATACATAGATTGGACACACATCAACAACGGAAAGCCTCATATATCATTGCCATGCAGAACAAGGCAAAAAGAGTGTCTACAAGACCATGTATTAATACAAACACTCCAATTGTATATACTACAAGGCATTGTAGACACTCTCCTTGCATTTACCGTGGCATAGTTTAAATCATCGGCTTTGTCAATTCGTAGACACAATAAACTAAAAACACAATATTTAGACTTAGCAATTTCTAAACAAAATTTCTAAAGTACTATCTAATCTAACTAGACTTAGCAATTTCTAAAGTACACAATAAACTAAAAACACAATATTTAGACTTAGCAATTTCTAAACAAAATTTCTAAAGTACTAACTAATCTAACTAGATTTCTAGTTGGACACAATAAACTAAAAACACAATATCTAGTCTAACTTAGCAATTTCTAAACAATTTCTAGTCTGACTTAGCAATTTCTAAATAATTTCTAGTCTAACTTAGCAATTTCTAAACAATTTCTAACTAGACTTAAAAAAAAGAGGAGGAGGGGAGCGGCTCGGTACCTCTGCGACGGCGGCAGCGCGGCGGGCTCGGGCGGGGGAGAGCAGCGGCGGGGCTCGGGCGTAGACGTGGGCGGGCTCGGGCGGGGGAGAGCGGCGACGGCAGCGCACGGTGGGGGAGAGCGGCGCCGACAGCGCGCGGTAGGGGGGCTCGGACACGGACGGCGGCGACGCGGATGCGAGCGGCACGCGGCTGTCGTCTCGTGCGGCGGCGCCAGGTAGGAGGAGGCGAGCGCGACGCGGGCAGCCTGACGGCGTCGTCTCGTGCGGCGGCGGCTCCTCCTTGTGTGTGTGCCGGTTTGTGGCTCGTACCGGGGAGGAGGGGTGGCTATTTTATACGCAGAGACCCTCTATTCCCGGGTGGTGCCACGAACCGGGACTAGAGGTTTTTTCGGTGGACCGAAAGAGCGCGCCAAAAAAAACCTCTATAGGTGTTTTTTTTCACGCGGGACTAGAGGTTTTTTCGGTGGACCGAAAGAGCGCGCCAAAAAGTGTTTGAATTTAAATAAGTAATCCAAAACCATTTTCTGTTTTCCAAAATAATTATTCTAACTATTCAAACTATTAACCATTTTGCCACTTTCAATTAAAAATGCATTAACTAATATTTTTTGAATCTGACAGAAATTTCAAAATGAAAAGTGTTTGAATTTAAATAAGTAATCCAAAACCATTTTCTGTTTTCCAAAATAATTATTCTAACAATTCAAACTATTAACCATTTTGCCACTTTCAATTAAAAATGCATTAACTAATATTTTTTGAATCTGACAGAAATTTCAAAATGAAAAGTGTTTGAATTTAAATAAGTAATCCAAAACCATTTTCTGTTTTCCAAAATAATTATTCTAACTATTCATACTATTAACCATTTTTGCCACTTTCAATTAAAAATGCATTAACTAATATTTTTTGAATCTGACAGAAATTTCAAAATGAAAAGTGTTTGAATTTAAATAAGTAATCCAAAACCATTTTATGTTTTCCAAAATAATTATTCTAACTATTCAAACTATTAACCATTTTGCCACTTTCAATTAAAAATGCATTAACTAATATTTTTTTAATCTGACAGAAATTTCAAAATGAAAAGTGTTTGAATTTAAATAAGTAATCCAAAACCATTTTCTGTTTTCCAGAATAATTATTCTAACTATTCAAACTATTAACCATTTTAGCCACTTTCAATTAAAAATGCATTAACTAATATTTTTTGAATCTGACAGAAATTTCAAAATGAAAAGTGTTTGAATTTAAATAAGTAATCCAAAACCATTTTCTGTTTTCCAAAATAATTATTCTAACTATTCAAACTATTAACCATTTTGCCACTTTTAATTACAAATGCATTAACTAATATTTTTTGAATCTGATAGAAATTTCGAAATGAAAAGTGTTTGAATTTAAATAAGTAATCCAAAACCATTTTATGTTTTCCAAAATAATTATTCTAACTATTCAAACTATTAACCATTTTTGCCACTTTCAATTAAAAATGCATTAAGTAATATTTTTTGAATCTGACAGAAATATCAAAATGAAAAGTGTTTGAATTTAAATAAGTAATCCAAAACCATTTTCTGTTTTCCAAAATAATTATTCTAACTATTCATACTATTAACCATTTTGCCACTTTAAATTAAAAATGCATTAACTAATATTTTTGAATCTGACTGAAATTTCAACATAAAAAGTGTTTGAAATTTCAAAAGGGTCACGCTAAAAATGATAGCGCGCTATTTTTTTCCTTGGTCCAGATCATCTTTTGCATAAATATTAATGATTAAGTAATAATAATTGTTAACAAATAATAATTGTTAACACAACGGGAGCACACACATCATCACTATATAGCTAGTCTACTCATCAACGACATTAAGACGATCGTCATTGGTATTATAGCCACGTAGACTATCCCACTTCCGTGCAATCTCGAAGCCGAGGCGAGCGTCCAGAGCGGCATAAAAGACTTGCTCGTAGCTCAATGGAACGTTGCCCCAACCGAAAATTCGTAGGTCTTCTAAGTCATCGTCGTCCTTGCCCTTTTTCTTGTCCTTCTTGTTGTTCTTCTTCTTCTCAAGTTTTGTCCCAATGATAGCATTGGAGAGAGCATAGAGACTCGGAGTAGGATTGCCGGTTGGGTTCCGGCGATCCCTCTGGAGGTCGACCACGGACGGAATAACAATTCCGTAGTAGCGCAGCATCCGCACGTCATTGTGGATAGCCACGCCGTAGAAGTTGATGGTCTCGTCACCTAAGAAATCCACGAGGAGCTGCGGCACCCCATCGGCCTTGCAGATCTGGAAGACAAGAGTCTCGGACGCCACCGAGAGTTGAAGGACGGCGGCGCGCTGCATTTCTCGGGTGGAAGATCCCTCTGTCGACCCGGGAGAGGGTCGGTGAACTCACAGTCGAGTCCAACGCACTTGATCGGTGCGGCGTCGAGGAAGAACTTCTTCACGTCGCGGATCCACCTCTCCACGCGTGATGCACGGAGGGTGACCCATACCTTGAAGTGCATATCTTCTTTGGTGAAGTAGTACAACCGAGACCGAGGTGGGCGCGCGAGTGGCTCCATTGAAATAGAAGAGAGAGGGATCGAGAGAGAGTTTTTGCAAGGATTAGAGAGAGATTTAGGTGTGCTTAAGGCCATGGATTAGTGTAGCTTTATATAGAGCGGAGAGGAAGTCCGGCGGGCAGGAGAGGGAGGCCGGCGGCAGCACAATCGAAACGGCGGCGCAATTCATTTCATGTATGAATCAACGCGCGCCGGCTGATCATCTTCCCAGGCGGCTTGATCAGCTTTCAAACGCGAACCGTCGCGGGAGATTAACAGGCGCGGACCTCTAGTCCCGGTTCGAGACACGAGCCGGGACTAAAGGTTCCAGACTCGAACCGTCGCGGGAGATTAACAGGCGACGGACCTCTAATCCCGGTTTGTATCACGAACCGGGACTAGAGGTCATCTACGACCCGGGACTAGTGTTGTGCGGCCTCGTTGCCCACGAACCGGGACAAGAGCCCCCCTATAGTCCCGGTCCAAAACATATCCGGGACTAGAGCAAAATCCTGCTCTGGACAAAAGGTCCGTTTTCTACTAGTGAAGGTTACGTCGCTCTAATATCTCGAGGACCTCTAATATATCGCCGCCCATGCGGACAGGTAGGACATCAGCACTCGCAAGCACCATATGCTGCAAGTAGATGGTGCCATCGCCCCGGGACGCGAATCCCTCTGCACGAGGCAAAAAGAAGCGACCGTCATTGGCGTCCGCACACCCTTGGTGGCAACGAGTGTAGGTGAGAGGGTGGCGGTGGCTAGGGTTTCACCCTCAGTCTTAGATCGCCACCGAGGGCAACGTGTGGGCGAGGGACGATTTATTTTATTTAGATCTGCAACAAAGCATGCATATTTGGCTAGTAGTAATACCTTACCTCGGATTTCTTTACTTGAATACCTTACCTCAGTCACCTGTAGCTAGCCAAACGGAAAGAGTGGGCACCGTTAGTTAAAGGATAGTGTCGTGGGAGCTCGTGGCCGAGTCAGAAAATTTTGTGACGTGTAGCTGTGTATGGGTGAGAGTAGACCCTGAAATTTAGTGCAACGGACAAGCATGGGTGTACCGAACGTACGGGAGGGGAAGCCATAAATTAAACAAAACGGAGCAAACGGACATGGAACAGAAAAAAAAAAAGCAAGAGTCTACTGATATATATGATCACAGTAAGGGCCCTTTTGTTTAGGCTTCTACCTGCTTTCCACAAAAAAAAGCAGCCCAACCGAAACAAAGAGCTTAGCTTTGTTTTGGGCTTTGTCGAAGCAGGTGCTCCTTCTCGCATACGGAAAAAAACACCTATGGAGGTGCTTGCCGAGCTTTCCAGCCTAAAGCCAAAACGGTATACATCCTTACCCATTCTCTCTCAAGTATTCACGGAAGAAATGCCACCGCACATGACCAACGCGGCAACGCAGCGAGTCAGCGACAGAAAAGATTCTCCCGTACGCGATGCAGCTCCTCCACGGTTCGAGCACTGTTGTACGTTACGACTAGTAATCAAATGATCGATCCAACGTGCATGTATGAGCCACATTGATGTCAGGGCAGCTAGCATGTGCATGAGCCAAAATACGTACAAGAAGTGTACAGTACAATATTTGCATTTGTCATAGTCTGTACAAGCTAGGTCCGGCCACCTTGCAGCGTGTACGTGTATTGTCTACTGGATCACAACTAACAAATTCAGTTGGCTAGCTCAGATATCGGCATACCTGTCGCCCGATAGCACGTACGGGTACAGCATATACTCGTATACTCATATCATATATTGCGTATTGGCTAGTTGATATATGTATTAGTATAATGTAATGAAAAGTATTTTTGATTAATATAATTTATGTATACTGTATAAGACAATTTTCATGCATAGAATCCGCAACGGTATAAATTTTCATGAATATAAAGGGTGTTTCAGACAATTCCACAATCTACAGTCAGACAGCCAGCGGGTTTGTCAAAAACGTCCACTCAGAAAAGCAGCTTCTCCTAGACAGCAGCTTTTCTGCACAGCACCCACAGCCAGCCATAGCCAGCCACAGCCAGCCCAAACAAAAGGGCCCTAAGGTGGCTGGCTCCACTTGTGAAGCTGAAAATGAGCAGCCGGCATCCGGAGACAAAAGGCGTCATGCATGGGTGTGTTTCCTTTCTCTACGTATGTCCCATACCAACCACCACTTTAGTCCAAGCTAGCCTCTGCTTCCCATCACACGCCACCTACCTATAAGCTAGCTTAATTCTCCGTTTTAACATGAGAACATCGATCGTGTCCCAAATCTTGCTTACTTGTTAGGTCCTCACTACCTCACGTACATAGCTACTACTCTATATTAAAATGTAAGATGTTTTAGCATTTTGCTTTCCATCCGTATCTAAGATATGTTTTAGTGTAAGGTTCAAATAAATTTTACACTAAAATATATCTAGATACGAATGAAAAAAAAATACTAAAACATGTTATATTGTGAAACGGATGGAGTAGCTTAGAAGTTGTTTGAGGTCTTCAAAGTGGAACTATAAGTCGTCACGCACATGTGACTAACAATGTCAATATGAAATTCAGTGGAGTTCTTTATTTTTTAACGGGCGTGTCTTTATACTGATATAAGAGAGGCAAAATAGAGAGGCCGAGGCTAAAATAAAAGAGGAGTAGAAACAGAGAGATTAGATCATGCTCTCGTCTTTGATGCGTTGAGAAAGGGGGGAACAAATAGAGAATGTGTTGTTGAGTCAAGAGTCGTTCAGTTTTGGTGATAAGCCAGGAGTCTCCTCTCCTCCTCAGCTCCCGCGGCCCCCAAAACCTAGCCCTAGCCGCCGCCGGCGAGCGCCGCTTCTCCCCCTCTTCCTCTCCTGCCTCCACCCCGTCCCCTGCCTCGCCCCCGCGCGGGCGAGCAGGGGAACCCACCCCCATCGCTGCCTCTCCCCCCTCTCCCCTCTTTTCCCCTACCGCCGTCGGGGCGGGCTGCCGGGCTCTGCCTGCGCGGCTCAGGTGCCGCCGCCGGCGGCGGGACGGCCTCTACCCGCACGTCGGTGCTGGCGGCGCGGCGCGCAGTAGCACGCGGCGGTGCTCTTCGCCCCGACCTCGGCCCGGCGAGCTCCGGATGGCTATGGTGGCGGGGGCGCGGCCGTTGGCAGCGGGGATCCCCGGTAGCCGTGCGCGGCCGGCCGGCCACCGGCGTGTGGCCGACAGCCTCCTAGGGCTCAGATCTGGGCCCATTTGGGCCTAATCTGGGTCTGGATGGGCCAAGCTTGGCGGGGGCCCCCGGGAGACGGAGGAGTAGGATCTGGTGCAGGTGATGGTGGAGACGGCGGTGCCCTTGCTGCAGTGCAGCAGCGGCACTTTACGGGCCCCTTTGGGCTCGGCGGGGCCAGTGTGGGCCCGGTTTGCCCTGCTGCTGCATCCGGTCGGCTACTGCTTTCGGGCGGTGGAGGCAGGTCCCTCCCGCGTGCCGTTGTGCCACCGACCCTCGCCGGGTTCCTTCTAATCAGTTCTTCTGGCCTCACGACATGGGCCATGGTGAGATCACGGAGATGATTGCAAGATCGTGGTGGCGTGCGCTGGCGGGCGGCAAGATTGGTGGTGCTATCCGAAGCGTTCTGGGAGTGTGGTTTTTTGGGAGGTCGGGAGAAATCCATGTCGTCTCGACACTGACGCGGTGATGCCTGAGGGCGTCGCCATCCTTCCTGAAGGGCGTCGGGTTCCTCTTTCTCTCAACTCAGCAAACCGGGGGAAACCCTAGGACACATTGGGGTAGCCCGAGCTGTCCGGGCAGCATCATCGTCGTCGTAGCTCCCTTCTTGGTACGAGGCGATTTGGAGTGGCGGGAGCGTGGTGGAATTTCTCCGGAGGGCACAACGGTTGCGAGTCGTCTCTGTTTTCGTCAAACCACCGATGTCAGCTTTGTTTTTTCTTCTTTGTTCTTTTTTCTTTCTTTTGGGCATGATTGTGCTGTTTGCCCCAGCAGTACCCTGCAGTTGTATCGGTGGTTGTTATATTAATATAGCGGGGCGAAAGCCTGTTTCGAGGAGAATGCGTTGTTGAAGACTATCCCATTTCTTTCTTTTGTGATTTCCCAAGTGATGAGAATGATAAAAGTTCTGAACCCCTTTGGCAATGGACACGAAGTAGCGGACAAAGCCTGCTAGTAGTCGTAGAGGGTCGGTCGGCTTGAACCAAGATCCCGCCGCAAGTAGGGGCAGGAGAGCGAGGTGGCATCCTCCGACCAGATCCGCCTAGAGTAGCGACATTTAAGCAAGATATGCCTAACCGTCTCCGATTGACATTTAGGGGGACCCCGTCGTCCACACGACGATACTCATGAAGTAGCATGGAGAGGGTCCCAGGAATTGGGCCTTATAGTTATGACGATGCTAGTTTTGTTTGGCAGATTTCAAGGTTTTCATCTAGCACCAAGTTCTCCCTATATGTATTTCTCTCGTGAAATGCGTGAGCCGTCAAGTGTGCAAATCAACCATATATACAAGAGAGGTGATACTTCAAGGGATAGTATGTATGGAAGCTCTTGTTTCTTTTTCTTGCAAAAAGTTATATAATGATGAAGACGTACACATCAACACCCGGGGCATGAAATGAGGCTCAATTACCATGTACACTATCATCGCCACCCATATGACCACAACAAATCACTACACAATCTTACATACTCTGACGGGTTAGAATGAACATGCGAAGAAAAAAGGCATAACACTCCAGTACCAAAACACGAATAGCCATGACTTAGCAAAGCCAGAGGCTCTCATCACTACCTACCAAAACACCACTGAGTAAGATAACGGAGGGAGAAGAACATACCACAGCACACTGGCCATGGCAACTAGTCACCGCAGGAAATCAGACAACACCTCCATGTCACATAGAAGAACCTACAACGCGCCCAAGGCCATTTCGGCAACCCTAAGGGCGGTGCCTCCAAGAAGCTTACGTCGCTCTAATATCTCGAGGACCTCTAATATATCGCTGCCCACGCGGACACGTAGGACATCAACAATCTCAATGCGCCATATGCTGCAAGTAGATGGTGCCATCTCCGCCTACGTCCATCGCCCCGAGATCCCAATCCCTCCGCACGAGGCAAAAAGAAGCAACCGTCACTGGCGTCTGCACAACTTTGGTGGCAACGAGGAGTAGGTATAGTGTAGGTGAGAGTGTGGCGGTGTCTAGGGTTTCATCCTCAGTCTTAGCTTGCCACCAAGGGCAACATGTGGGCGAGGGAGGATTTATTTTATTTAGATTTGTAACAAAGCACGCATATTTGGCTAGTAGTAATACCTTACCTCGGATTTCTTTACTTGACTACCTTACCTCAATTACTGGATAGAGCTTCAGCGACTTCATGAGACAAAGTCTCACGGTGACTTTCCTCATCTATGTGCCGTCCGATCGAGATCCAATGGTCACGACTGATTTAAATTTTGAACTCAAAATTCAAACTTTTTAAAAAAAATGAAAAAATCCAATAAGTTATATATGTTCCAATATTTATTTTGGATTTTTTTATTTTGATAAACGGTTTTGGATTAAATAGAGGTTTATGTTTCGATTAAAAAAGCAATTGAATCCTAAACCATTCATCCAAATGACACGAAACATTCTCAGTGAACATATATAACTTAGTGGAATTTTTTCAACTTTTTATATATGAAAAATTTGAATTTCAAGTTCAAAATTTAGATCAATCGTGGCCATTGCGTCTCAATGGGACGGCACATAGATGAAAATTTCATCATGAGACTTTGACTTTGTCTCATTAAGTCACTGAAGCTCTATCTCAGTTACGTGTAGCCAAACGGAAAGAGTGGGCACCGTTAGTTAAAGGATAGTGTCGTGGGAGCTCGTGGCCGAGTCAGAAAATTTTGTGACGTGTAGCTGTGTATGGGTGAGAGTAGACCCTGAAATTTAGTGCAACGGACAAGCATGGGTGTACCGAACGTACGGGAGGGGAAGCCATAAATTAAACAAAACGGAGCAAAGAAAAAAGGCAGAGTCTACTGATATATATGATCACAGTTAAGGTGGCCTGGCTCCACTTGTGAAGCTGAAAGTGAGCGGAGACAAAAGGCGTGTCATGCATGGCTGTGTTTCCTTTCTCTACTTATGTCCAAAACCAACCACCACTTTAGTCCAAGCTAAGCTAGCATGCTTCTCATCACACGCCACCTAGCTAGCTTCTCCCTTTTAGCATGAGAACATCGTGTCCGAAATCTGCTTAGGTCCTCACTGCCTCACGTACGTAGCTAGCTAAATTGTTTGAGGTATATACCATTCTCATAGTGTGTGTGAACTGCTATGCACTTCTTCTGTTAGATTCTTCAATTTGCATATTGCTTGATCTGAAACATATGCTATACTACTTGCTTGATGCATGTTTCTTTTTTGGTACTGAATAGTGTTAGCTGCAATTACTTACGAATCACACACCAGATCAATGGTTAGCAGCTATTTTTCTTTTCTTTTAGAGACAAGTTTAATTACGTCGCTCCGATCCAAATCACGCAGGTGCGGACCATCCATCTCCGATTCGGGCCTCAGGTGTGTCGTAGCAAGCTTAATTTTCCTAATTGATAGCGATGAACAGATGCGTCGCATTGTTCTTCATGCCCTCCACCATTAAAGGTCGTTTTAATTTCTGTTGAGATCTGGATGTGTGATGCGCCCTTCGGCAGTTGATGCGGCAGCTAGATGCGAACCATCGTCATTGAAGCTCATGCATCTGCCTTGAAGACAGAGTTAACTTTCAGTTCCTGCAACCCATTAATGGATGTAATCGTGTGCAACTCATTGCCGGTGAGTGATGATGGTCACCTATATATTCGTTTGTTCCCACAAATTCTCTCCCTACCCATTCTCACCCCGGTTCGCTGGTTGCTTTCCTGTCCTGCGTATACTACAAATTTCCACCCAATCGGTAACACTGGTTGTAAATTCCTAATGTTTGAACTCCAGTTTCTTGCAGGTTGTGTTCATCATGGTTCTGCTCAATTCGTTCCGCTCAATTTTGTAGTCTGGTTGGATTGATTTGATTTTGAATTCCTCATCTGACTATATGTAATGGCGGGCGGCCAGGTCAATAGAAGCCTCTTTCCAATGTATGGTGAAATACTTGTAGGTCATGCAGAAAAGTTGAGGGCGGAGCACAGGCAGCAGCATCTTTGCCTTATACAAAACATGTGCAAGGCCGTTGAAGCGATCGGCTCCATGGTATAAGGCTGTAGTGCTGCATAATATACCTGTTCGTTACCCTCGCTATGCATATTCTCTCGATAATTTTAAACTTCTGCCTGCTCTGGTTGGAAAAAGGCAAGTTAATTTACTGATGTATTTGCACAGTTATTACTTTGCTTACTATCTTTTTCTGTTGTACTATTTTCACTTGTATGTTTGTATGTGCAGATAGTTGGAATACTGGTATGTGATAAGAGGAGCGTCCAATTAGCTAATATCGAGTCACCTATATCATCTAATGTGTTAAACAACATATTATCTTCTTGCATTTGTCCGCAATGCTTCTTTGATACACTATTCAGTGGGAACATTATGAATATTCACATAGTAACTTCCTACTGCTCCTGAAACTAATGTATTGTCCAATTATGATTTTCCGGTACAAAGTGCATGTTATTGCTGTCGACGAGTCAAGCAAAGCTGAGTTCGTCTAAATTGCTTCTATTGACAAACAAATCATTGGAAAGAGTCTTGAAGTTCTTATGTGTAGCTCATCCAATCATCCGTTTGATTTTCCTACACAAATATCAGCCCTTATCTCTCAGAAACTCACCCTGGACTTCAATGTTAATGAAAAGGGATTACACTATGGGCAGCTATCTTTCCAGGCTAACAGTGTAAACAAAAGTGCATATGAAGACAAATGTTTCGATTTATCTCTCGGAAACTCACTCTGGATTTCAATGTTAATGAAAAGGGACTTCACTATTGGCAACTGTCTTTCCAACCCAAAAGGTAAACAAAAGTGCATATGAAGCCTAATGTGTTCAAGGTAAACGAGCTTAATTATGGATCAAGCAAGGCACCTGCACAAGCTAGCAAGGCGTGTATTTGCTAGGCATCTGCACAAGCCAGCAAGGCGTGTATTTGGTTAATCAGCAAATAAAAATTTGACGATACAAATTTGATGTCTATTTATCTAATGTACAATTGTTCTCTTCATAACTATCAGGGCATCTCCGACACAATCTGGCACTATTTCATATGTAAATGCAATTAGTTAGATTTAACTAACTGCTGAGATATCAAATGTTCCAATTCAGGTCAATACTTACATCCAGGATAACGATAGGTCGGTAGCACCAATAAGGCTGATAGCAATGCAGATCTCTACTTTGTTTTTCATTATTTTTCCTAAATATAGTTCAGTTGTTGACTCCAATAAAATTTTACTACGCATTGAAATTTTGATGGTAGAAAATATCACTTCCCACCAACCAGTCCACGAATGATGCAAATGCAGCAGCAGCAGCAACGGACACTTACTATAGCACAAGCGACAAATTCTGAAAAAAGGTGAATAACTATATTAAGATATATTTTTCTTTTTTTGCTCATCATATTTGGTTCACTAATCAGGAAACGGGATACGAATCTAAAAGGAGTACAATGATTCAGTTTTGAATTTACAATTCGTCTGTGTATGGCCATTTTCAACCTGCCAGGTGACAATTGGCCTTTTGTTGGCCATTTGAGGCACGTTGGTCCTATGTGTTCCATAAACTATTGCCCCATTGCGAGTAGAATATTTCAAGACTTTTACTTGTTTTGCATCCTGCTCTCACTCTCACAGAAGTTTGGACATGGCTCATGGGCTAGTTAGATTTTGTTTATTCATTGTGATTATTTACCTTTGTTCCTTACACGTCTTGCGCATGCGAGATTGCCGAGTATAAAGCTAAGCTTAATTTCAAATATATTTTCACCACTTTCTAACAATTTTTGTCCTAATGGACGGGCGCAGCAACGCGCGCCTAAATGATCTAGTACCATTCTCATAGTGGAACTATAAGTTAAGCATCTGAATGACAATGTCAATGTGAGGTCATTTTTTTTAGACCGAGATAAAATATTTTCCTTTCGTAATAATATAGAAGAAGCAAATATAGAGGTGCCGAGGCTAAAATAAAATAAAAAGGAGCAAAACAGGAAGAAGGTGGACTAGCCTCTAAGCTTAGCACGTTTTTTCGCCCCAACCAAGATCCAGTTCTTACACTCGTCTTTGATGCATTGAGAAAGGGTGGACCAAATATAGAGTTTGTTGTTAAAGACTCACATTTCTTTCCTTTCAGAATACCCGGTCTATGAGAATGATTGCAGTTCTGAGCCCCCTCCGAGGCGATGGAGATGCAGTAGCGGCCTGTCGGTAGTCCCAAAACGCCAATCGGTCCGAAACAAGATCCTGTAGCAAGGAGGGGCAATAGAGCTAGGTGGCGGAATCGCCTAGAGCAGCGACATTCAAACATGATATGCGTAGCGGTTGACATTCAGGGGCCCACGTCTTCCACATGATTTTCATGAAGTCACAAGGAGATGATCTCAGGAATTGGGCCTTATAGTTATGATGCTAGTGTTTTGTTTGGCAGATTTCAAGGTTTTCATCTGGCAGACTGGCACCAAGTTCTCCTTATATGTATTTCTCTCGTGACATGTGTGAGCCGTCAATTGTGCAAATCAACAATACAACAAGAGATATGTCAAGAGAGAGGTGATACGTCAAGAGATATGTATATGCTAGCTCTTGTTTCTTTTTCTTGCGAAGAAGTTTTAATGGTAGTATTCAAGTTGGGTGTGTCCCCAAACCGCACACACGAGTCCCTTGCCCTCCTCTACATCCTGCGCAATCTCCTCTGGCTCTGTCCCCTCCCCTCCCAGCTATGGCGTCACTCGTCTCCTCTATAAAACTCCAGCCTCCCTGCGTCCGTCTGCAGCTAACTACCCGAGAGCGCCGCGTCGCCATACTCACTCGCTCATAAGCTAGTTCTGCTCAACGACGGCCAGGTCCATCCATCCACATACATGGCGTCCTCCGGTGCGGGCGTGACGGCGGGTTCGCCGTGCGGCGCGTGCAAGTTCCTGCGGCGCAAGTGCGCGGCGGAGTGCGTGTTTGCGGCTTCGCGCCCCACTTCTGCGCCGAGGACGGCGCGTCGCAGTTCGCGGCCATCCACCGGGTCTTCGGCGCCAGCAACGCCGCCAAGCTGCTCTCCCAGGTGGCGCCCGGCGACCGGAGCGAGGCGGCCGCCACCGTGGCCTACGAGGCGCAGGCACGGGTCCGGGACCCCGTCTACGGCTGCGTCGCCCACATCTTCGCCCTGCAGCAGCAGGTGGTCGCGCTCCAGGCGCAGGTGGCGCAGGCCAGGACGTGCCTCGCCGCCGCCACCGGCCACCACCCGCTCCTGTCGTATCAGCAGCAGCAGGGGTGGCTGGAGCACGACCGGTCCATGACGTCGACGACGCAGAGCAGCTCCGGGTGCTACAGCGCGCACCGCTCCGACGGTGGCGCCGACATGTACTGCGGCTTCGCCGAGCAGGAGGAAGGCAGCTACTAGCTAGCTAACTCCGGATGATTCATTCAGAGAAAACCTTTTCCTTATTTGTTTGCTATATAAGTGAGTGTGTGTTTGGGATCAAGAACAAACACATGAACTGGAGTGTTGAGAACTTGTCATGAATTTGCATCTGGTTAAATTTTCCTGAAGATTAAACGTGGAATTTTACTGCACAATGTTCATTTTGGTTGGGCCAGGCCTAAATTGTGCATGCCTAATGGGGTCGGGCTGGCCATGAGACCTGAAAATGCATACATGGCCCAGCTGCATGCATTTTGGTCCGGAAGGCTTTAACTGGGCTCAATCGGGCTGGGCCGATCTTAGAAGTGAACTTTTGTTTAGTCGGGCCACTACGGGCCTGCCGTAGATTCTGGCTAGGTTAGGTCCTATCGGGCTGTTCTGAAATCCATGAAGGGAATATGAGCTATATCACCGTTCATCCTTCACGGGACACGGATCCATACATATCACCATGAAAAACTGATTGAATTGTCGAGTTTTGAACTCAACAACATTAATAGTTGATTCCACCCAGAACACCGCCTTCGCTCATGAATTCAACATCCTATATATACATTTTGATTCCATGATGTTTTTCTTGCAACCCCCTTGATGTTTGCAGCTAATCAATTGCGTTAGTGAAACGTCGCAATCCTCTAAGCTAGCACTATCAGTGCACCTTCTGCAACACTGTAACTTCGTCTTCTGGTTCATATTTAGGGAGAACACATACAAAGAATCAGTTTGAAACTCCATGTTTTACATTGCATCCCTCTTGAAAATATGTTGGCCCTTGTTGACCCATGTTTATATGTGGGTGAGCATAGTTGCAAATTGCTAGTTTAAGACCCTCCTTGATTCACAGGATTCTAGAAGTGCAGGAATATGAAAAACACATGATTGCAATGTAATGCCCATTCCAATCCTACATTATTTAATATTCATCAAATTTTGTTTGATTTCCTCATAGGACAAACAAGGAATTCTGAACAAAAGGTTTGAGTAGACGTTAGTTTTCCTATGAATGTAGTGTAAATGATCCAGTAGGAGCAAAAATCATATGGTATTCAATTCCATGTTCCTATAAGTCTAACAACTACCATATATTTGAATAAATCATAAGGAGTAAGATCCGCCAAAAAAATCTTACGAAAATTATTTGAATCAAAGTGGCCCTAAGTGAATGTATAGCCAACATATATATAACCCAAGTCCTAAGGGTCCCATTGGTAGCCAACTAGACAATCTATCTAACTGCATGAAGCAAAAGTACCAAAATGCAAGCTAGTGGGTTGCCATGCATGCTTGGCTAGACAACCTAAAGGGTTAGTTCTAAGCCACTTAAGTTATAAATCACGTGAAACAAGAGGTTTGTATTAATCGAGTGACATTTCAAGTAGGATTCACATTTTTGACAAAAGATGTGTTTTTCTTAAATATTATTAAACCGGTTCTTCCAAACTATTGATACGTTGAGGGTTAATATATCTTCTCAGGTATAGATAATGATATGCCTTATAATATTCCATATAAAGTTAACTGGGGAGATGGAAGCACATTGAAAATGTTATTCCCTCCGATTCATAAAAAGTGCCGCTCCTTTTATACTAACTTAGTACAAACTTTGTACTAAATGGGCGACACTTTTTATGGATCGTAGGGAGTATGTGTTTTTCCTTACGGAAAAAATAACATGTACTGACCGGGGCTATCGTTGGTATGCCTGATAGGTTAAGTTTAAGCTTATTGTCATGGAGTACTTTAAATGCCAATGCCTTAAATATGTGTATAGCTCCGCTGCCATTGTATCAACGGGAAAAATATTTGTAGAATATATTAGTTATTTTTTCTCGAAAGAACTTTTATCAACTCAGTTGACCTTTTCTTTATTTCCTAGAGCACCAAAAGGAAAATGCCCTTTATGTCTGCCTTCCAACGGTACGTACTGGTACAGCTTGAAATGATACCATACAACATGCATAGATGTCTTGTAGGAACTAGTTTTCCACAAGAAAATCTCCATGGTATTTACACAAATTAAAGAGTTGAGAGACTCCAAGTTAACTAGGGCCCCAGAAATATAAGGCGTGCATACAGTTAATCTAATAATCTTTTACACATAAGTGGTACCGTGTGAGTCATATGCAAATGTATTTTTTTTCAAATAGCATCACTTTATTCTTATAGTACAATTTACATATGAATTGTTGGTCAATTGCTTGAACCCTAATTTCCGTGCACGCCTTCCCGTAGGTATTGTTCCTCCGGTACTATGGCTGGCAGCAGGACGGTTTATTTATTTTGAGCCTTTGAGGATGATTTCTCTACCTTATATTTCATTCAGCCCGTATGCGATTTTTACAAGTTTTAGTTACATAGAGTGACATGATGCATAGATAGAATGATTTTGAGGATTATTTCAGTACGGATCCATTCAATGGTATTTGCTAATGAAGGAAATTCTGAACAGGAGCATTTATGCGAATCCTCTAAATAAGAAAATTGCCATCTTTAATTTCCTCAAGTATTTGGACTTTATCAAGGTTAGTTCACGCCTTGCTGTATCAATCAGAAAATAATGTTGCACTTCAATAGAGTCCCAACATCTTCCTTACTTATGTCGTTCCTGTTCCATTGTGCCCCAACATGTCCTGACGTTATTCATTTAGAAGAAAGCACGACCTCCTCACTGTTATGATATTAATCACCTCACCCACTTTGAAGGGACAACAAGTATATAAAAGCAAGAACAATTTGATCATACAGTACACATAGCATTTCTTTCCCTGTTTTTCAATCTTGTCTTCAAAACAACCTGAAAATGAGTTTCTACCAATTTTAATTTATTGGAGAAGGGCATCAATTTCACACTATTGAGGAGGATTACAAGCTAAGAATAACTTCTTGAACGACTATGCTGATCATTATTTGGCATTTTTGTAACACACATGATTAAGCATTATACCGCAGCTTGTCATCGCATGTAAAAAAGCTAGCTAGCACTTGAGATTATATCAGACTCCATGTAGGTATCTTTAGAAAGGCACACTATATAAGGGTTGCGTAAAAGAGCTGCAGGAGTCAATGAATGTAGTACCAGTGTAACTGTTTTTTCCACATGTGCGGCCATGAATCAGTTGTCTCGATCTCACTATATGCATGTATCAGCTGTCCATCATTGCCTTCTAGCTTGTTCTATTGATCTTCTCTACTGGCAAATATACATTTTTCTGACATGACAAGTCGAATCATGTGTGCATATGGACACTACTGCAGCAACAAGTAGAACTCGAGAAGATCGAAAAGACAAAAAAAAAACATATTTCCAAATAGAAATATAGCACTGCGACTATATCAATGCAAGATGCATCTTGAATTTTCTCGCTAATGAAGAATCAGGTTTCTGCAGTGATCATACACATATGGATCTAGCTAGCAGTGAACCCTCACATCCTTTTTTGGATCATTACTACTATACCATCTCTAGGAGACGATCTGATTGATGTGACTGAGACTTCGAAAATTGCACATACTTATGTCATTACCCAAATTAACGAACTCGATCAAGCCCAAAACATGACCCGGAATCGATCGAGTGGAGGAGATATATATGTCTACATATATCTTGTGATATACTAGTAATTTTGCACTAGTAGTTTTAACGATCGAGTTCTTACGAGCGGTTAAGGTAAGCATAGGCCACGCTCTGCAGGTCCTCGGAGTCTTGGTACGCCGACGACCACCCGCTCTCCTCCGCCGCGCCACCGAAGGACGACGACTGATCCGCCGTCGCCGTTTGCCCGTCCGCTTGCTCAAACGCGTGGTACAGCGACTGCTGCATGTAGTCGGAGGCCAGCAGCGCGCTGATCGAGTCGTGACCCCCATTGCCGCCATACGCGCCGCCCGGCTGCGCAGCCGCCGCGCCGTCGCCGTTGCACCACGGGTAGCCGCCGTGCCCGTACTGCTCCGCGCCGCCCACGTAGCCCTTGGCGTCGTCGTGCTGCATCATCCCTTGCGCCGGCGCGGCCTGGGCCTGCTTGAGGTCCGCGAGCTGCGCCTGGAGCGTCATGACCTGCTGCTGGAGCGCGAAGATGTGGGCGACGCAGCCATAGACGGGGTCGCGCAGCCTGGCCTGCGCCTCGTAGGAGACGGTGACGGCGGCCTCGGCGCGGTCGGCGATGGGCAGGTGCGCCAGCAGCTTGGAGACGTTGCTGGCGCCGAAGACCTTGTGGATGGCGGCGAAGTGGGCGGCGCCCTGCTCATGGCAGAAGTAGGGCGCGAAGACGCAGCCGCGCGCGCACTTGCGCCGGAGGAACTTGCACGCCCCGCACGGCGACCCGAACCCCGTCATGCTCATCAATCAATTAAGTGATCGGATGATCGAGCTTTGTGCTTGGTGAAATGAATTTCTAGTGTTTCTTGGGTAGCTTGCCTTGCTAGGTTTCTGTCGTGCTTGCTTGGTTGCCGAACACCATGGCTGCTTATAAGGGAGAGGGATGGAGCTGGGGATTAGGGCCTGCGAGACTAAACAATTCGGTCCTGTCTCCCCAATGGGCAACCAGCTCCATTATTCTGAGCTCCCAATGGCGCGCTCGCCTCTTGCCCTCTCCCATTTACATTCTCTGCCAATCCCAAGAGGGTTGGCCATTAGAACAATCAAGGGCAAAGCACAATGGGGCAAGGTCATCTGGGAGCAATTAAATACTGGTGTAGCTTTTTCTCATGTTTTTTGTTTAGTTCTTGTGCCTGCTTTGCTCGTGTGATATATGGTTTCTTTTGTGATTAGTTGGGATGGGCTGCTGCGAGACTAGCCAGCAGAGCTCACTTGATAAATCAGGGGATAATGCATATAATTAAGCTGGCTTTTAAATTCGGGGTGTATGGTGTAGTACAAACATTTCATACATCACCCCCCTATATATATAGCCAGACGCGGAGCTGTCGTTTGTGTTATTTTCTGTTTATTTTCTAGGAGACGCGAAGGAAAAGGAAACAATAAGTGGTGGGAAATTTAAAACTTGTTAATTTGTGGTGATCACAGACAGCACTTTGTTAAATTAGCAGGGAAAACATATACTGTATACATATTAGTGCACTGCAGCAGGGATGTACGTACGCCCCAATGATGTGAGAAACCAATCTATAGCAAAATGGGCAATCACATAAAAAAAAGTTTGAAACAAAAATAAAGCACCAACTTGTGTACCTTGATCTGTACCGCTGTCCTAAACTATGTGGCACCTGCACGAAAGATTGGAACAGGGCAACAGAACTTCTGCAACTCTGTTGTTGCCTCTGCATCTTCATGTAGGGTTTTCACTAGTGTGATACTACCTGTACGTAGTGTGCCTACTATCCTAATTAGCCGAACTCTTTTGGCTTTCCACTAACCATTGAGATTAGGCTGGCCTATATGCTAATACTTTTACTAGGTTGTGCTAACCTATGCTTATCATGCATTGTTATTGTGATCCCATGACTAACTCGTGTAGGTAGGTAAGTAGTGGTAACAACTAAAGAAGGCACATGCATGGCCAAGACTACTTGAAAAAAATCCTAAACCCCACAGCAACTGGCTAAAAAAAATACCCCTGCGTGGCTCGCGCGACACGGGAGGCGAACGGAGACTAGAGCTGCCGCCAACCCTCTCTGCCTCATCCGCCCGAGATAGCCGGCGGGAAATCCCGCCTCGCTACCAATGAAGGCTACTCCGAGGAGTTGTGCTGCTGCGTGCATCCTCGGGGTGGGGTTAGGTCCCCTAGCTTCGGTTTCGGCGGGTGCATCCTTCATCGGATGTCGCGAGCTATTGGTGCATGGCGCTCTGAGGATGTGGGGTCTACGTGTCAAGGGGCGGAGGGATCTCCACATGGGGGCAATGTGTTGGGCGGGCCCGGTCTGGGCTTGTTGTGGGCCAACTCTATGCGTGCGGATCCGCATTGGTGGTTATGGTGCGCTAACATCTAGGTGGCGGTGCGATCCGCGGAAGGAGGTGAGTGGCATGTCATTCGGTGTTTGGGAGGTGGTGCAGGTTCCGGTCCTACATGAGGTGGTGGCGTACCTCATGGTCGTTCTCTAGCACCCTGCAGCAGCTTCTTGCAGCGAGGAAGCCCGTGCGGCGACCCCGGATCATTGGCATCTTTCGGTTGCACGACGTAGTTATCGCAGCTTGTGGTGTCCCGACAGCCGTGGCATACGGCGGAGCTCGGTGGTTGTCGATAGAGTGTCAAGGCCCATCTCAATACTCCTCTCATTTGCTTTCGAATTGACCTCCTGAAAAAAATATGTGCACGGAATTTGCTTGGTGCCAGTGAAGACGGAGACTTCGACGTCGTTCTCCTTCTTGATTGTGCTGTTGTGGTGGTTTGATCCCGACCAATGTGAGAGGTTCTGGTATCTCTGAGTGAAAACCTAAGATCGACTAGAACGGACGGTGTCGCAGTTGCATTGCTACCTTATTGGAGATGTCGCCCTTGGAGTTGCTGGCCCTCACGACGCAAACCCTTGGCCAATGGCTCGAATTCCATCCAAAGACAATGACCTCTGCCATAAAATAGCGGCCACCCAAGAAGACATTGGTGCCGCCCAGACCACCACGTCCTCCTGACGTTAGTTGAACAACTGAGGAGACGAGGGAGGAAGACATGGCACCACTTGAACCAACAACCCCTCCCAGGTATATACCTGGCCATTTCTCGGGCCGGGGCGGGCTCAGGCTGGGCCTAGAAAAACCCGACGCGGAAAACCTAGGCCCGAGCCCAGCCCTGCCCGACTGTCAGGCTGCAGAATCGGGACCGAGCCTAACCCGAGCCCGAAAAAGCCCGACTAGGCCCTACCACAGCTAAAATTGTGTTTTGTGTAAGCCTGAGCCCGGTCCGACCGTCGGGCTCAAAATTCAGGCCCGAGCCCGACCCGATGGCATAGCCGGGCCGGACCTAATCGGGCTTTTTTGGGTCGGGTCGGGCTGCCCATGGCCAGGTCTACTCCCAGGGTCCGTGGTGAGAAACGCTTGCTTGTGACTGAACCGGAGAGCCATTGCACGCATTAATGAGCACCCAAAAATCTCGAAACCAAATTGTTGCGAGGAAGCTTTCAATGTTTACCACATTGACGTATATAATGATAAAGATATATCACTGATAACCCCCAAGAGCAGGGGATCACTGTAGCACCTCTCAATGTGGAAGAAGGGTATCGATCCGCAGGAGCAAGAAGGAAAAGTTATCTATTCCCTACAACTAAAATGTCACAAGTTTTAGTTGATTATGCACTAAATAAGTTTAAAGAACAAGATGGTTGATTTAATGGATGGAAGTTTAATGTAACAAAACAAGAATGTGAAAGTGTCCCAATCCTCTTCAATGCAAGAGGACAAGACAGGTGTAAACGGTGCTTGGAAATAAGTCCTAGGGATCATACTTTCACTAGTGGACACTCTCAACACTAATAATATAATTGAATATATAGATATTTCCTCTTCACTATGCTACCCCGAACTATCCTCTGGTTGGATAATGAACACCAATCCAATGTGTAGGGCTACAAAAAGCACACCTTAAAGTTCGTATTCCACATCTATGGACACTTCATGCGGTTGCATCCAAAGATAGTACTAACAAACAGCACAATATCATAGAGACATCCAACACAAATAATAACTCATGATAAGTATTCATGTAATCTTTAGCCTAAGAGCCACACACGGTGTACACACTGTCAACTTCACACCATGGGACAAAGGTGACTCCAGAAATCACATCAATAAAACCACTTGAGTAGCATAATTCATAAGATGATGGAGAGTAACATCTATGGATTCAACTAGATTACAAAACTCATGATCACATAAAGATCACACCATGGGAGAGAGAGATAAACCACATAGCTACCGGCATGAGCCCTCAGCCCCGAGGGAGACTACTCCCCCTTCATCATGGAGACGGTGGAGATGTCGTTGGGGGAGATGGAGACCACCCCGGCAGCGCTCCGCCGGAGTTTTCCCCCTAGATCTCCGTTTTGGTGTTTCTCTGTTTGCGCCCCCCCCCCCCCCCCCGGTCGAAGAACGTCGGGGGGCTTTTTATATAGGCGTTTTTAGGTCACGAGGAAGCTTCGGGAAAAAGGATTGGCGCAAACGGAGCCACGAGGCCCAAAAGAGGTGGGCCCACGCGGCCCCTGTACCTGGCCGCGTGGGGCACCCTCTTTCGGCCCTCCGGCCTCCGTTTGCTTGCTTCCTTCGCTCCGAGGTCTTCCTCCTTCCAAAATAATGATCCCCGTAAATTTGCAGCTCATTATGACGTCGTTAAGGCCCTGAAATAAATAAGGAAAGAAATAGGGGTTTTCTGTCTGCGCAGGATTAATTCCATAAATAGGGGAAATCATTATTAATTACCAAAAATCATTAAATAATATGCAAATATGAATGGAATACAAGTATTATAGTGCAAAGTTCATGGATGCATTTTACATGCATCAATCACCTCCGACTTAGGTATCTTACCACTCTCTAGAGAACGACTTGTCCTATACTCAATGTGGTAGTTCAGACCACCAAAACAAGTAGAAAACTATCACCAGTATTCTAGCTCCAAGCCATACTTTCTTCTCGACATTTTGAGGGGTCAACACCCATTGGTTAAAGCAAATACATTTGTACTATACCCACCCATCGAAAATACCAAAAACATATGGAGGTTCTGTAACTTCGGGGCCAAGATTCCGTCGGAAGGGCACCTTGAGGAAAAATCCTAATGCCTATATGGCCTTGGGGGGGGGGGGGGGGAGCATCCCTCGTGTGTCCTCTGCATCCACCCTTCCGCGTGTCTCCAGATCACGAAAATATCAGGAAGTGAAGAAACAACATAGACTCTGTGAATATATAATAGTATTTTATTCCGAATAATGAATAAAAATGGTAAACGAGTTAAATGTGTGACATTAAACTTTCAAAAGAATAAATATGTTTACAGCGTATCAACTGGTACACCTTCGTCGACAAACATTAAGTCATTAAGTCACTAACCTGCACAAGTTTAACTCCATCCTCTGAATTTAGCACCGATCTCAGAGCTAAATTGGCTATTAGTTTTATCGACGGGTCAGGTGTGGCATTAGTTTCGACCAAGGGTGAGATTTTGCAACAAAAAAAAAACTGTCTGGCTAGGTAGCTCGATCTCCACGTATAGGTGGTGCTCCACCTGCTACCTAGTTCGATCCCTTTCCAAGTTTCAAAAAGAAATAGTTGGATCTCTTTTCATGTTTGTTTCCTTCCGTGTCACGTCAATCTCATAATATGGAGCATATAGGAGCTGGCGATAAACAGTGGGACAGAAAAGACAGGGGTAGTAGGTCTGGTACTCCCTGATGCGCTTATTTTCGCTTGACACGTTTTGGGTCCACAATGACCACTAAAGCAACTCTTTCCCGTTCTTTGCCCTTGTATATTTTTCTCCTTTTGGTCCTAGGGACTAGTGTTAATATGTCGACTCCGGGGAGCATCGGTGCAATGCGAGATTTATTCTTATTTGCTTCTTTTGTCCACTTGTAAACATGTTGGGAATATATCTTTTTCTCAGAAAATAAAACCGTCGCATGGAGGAAAAAAAGGAGACATATTGTTGGAGTATAATGAAATTCGAATTTTTGACTGAGTTGGTTAGTATATTAATTTAATATAATATCAGAGCTAAGAGGTTTTAATTCAAGATCATGCCAACGCGGTATTAAAAAACTTTCTACGGCCAACATTAAACCCAGGTTTAAAGACTAAAATAGCCAACCATCTCTCTTAGTTTTGACTTTTAGTTGAGTTGGCTTAGTCCATGAATTCAATACATACCACGATAAATCTTGAAACGAAGAACATTGCGATAACAAGTTTGAAACTAAGGAAAAATCCACCGGCTATGAATTTGAAACATCTAGATACTACTTAGACATGATTTGTGCGCACCAATTAACAGATGTACATGTTGAGGTGGCGAGGTTATCCTCCTTTTTCAAAAAAAAATGATGTCATTTACAAAAATGTGAGAGCATCTCCGCCGTGGGCCTCTAAAGGAGCCCCTAAAGCCCCTTTGGGGTGCCAGACGCAAAAATCCGCCACACCGGGGGGGGGGGGGGGGGGGGGGGCTAAAGCTCTCGTCCGGCCCAATTGCCCAAATCGTGTCCGGCACCGCCAACCGGATCTCCAACTTTGGGGGCCGGCTTGGCGATGCTGGACACTATCCGCCCTGCGCCTCCGACAGGTATGGCCCGCCTGTCATCATCCTGAATCGATGTGACGCGTCGATGCGCAGGAGGCAGTGATTCAACGATGCAGGTGGCACATTGTTTTAGTGGCTAGTCAAAGCGGCGCATCATTTTAGTGGCTAGGTGGGTGGTGCAGTGAAGCGCCGCCTCGTAGCAGCGCCGCAGAAGCCACGCGACGACATGCATTCCGTCTTGGCGTTAATTGCGAAGCCAGCCCCGCTCCTTTGGTCGGCTTTAAAATTCCACCACCGCCCCTCTCGTCTCTCACACACTCTACCACCGGACCACTCCCCTTCCACTCGCACAGAGACATGCACCGCCGTGGACCCGGTGTCCAGCTGACGGAGGAGGACCACGAGTGACGCTGCTACCTTGATGCGGCTTCCGCGGCGCGCTGCCAACACCGCAACAAGGCACGCCGCGTCCAGGGGCTCCGGATTACGGCGGCCCGGGCTGTAGCGCCGCCGCCTCCACCTCGACCGCCCGACGCACCTGACGACTGAAGACCTCGTCCGATGATGGTCAAGGAGGCGCAACACCACCTGCGCAACTACCTCCCGTTGCCAGCCGACTGCCGCCTATCGGACGCCTGGCTGCTCAACGCGGACAACATCCCGGTAGCACCACCCCTCACCGGGCAGGCAAGGCTGGAGTACATCCATTCGTTGTGGTAGGCGGAGGTAGACGGTGCAGTCATGAAGGAGGAGCGGAGCCGCCTGCCACAGTTCAACGCGTCAGCGGTCTACTAGGACGTCTTGGTGGATGTCGAGTACGCCGGCCGCATCCACAGCTTCTCTACCACCGGCACCAACCACGAGCCGCCCGTGCAGGTGTCCGACGAGGAGGAGCCACCTCTTCTGCCACCAAGCTGCGCCGGTCATTGATATTAATTTCCGGCCAGAATAAGGGCTTTTAAGATTCTGGTCAATACAAAATTTCTCCACGGCATACGTCGATCATCGATATCGAAGTTTCCCGAAACGGTCCCTTGACCAGAGATATATGCATCTGTGAGAAGTAGCTCTAGCAGTGCATCTGTCGGGGCGCGGACATTGGCCTTCTCCGCCATCGACATATGTACGGAGTAGCTCGAGCAGTGCATTGGAAAGTCTCGGAGTTTTGGCTTCACTCCATGGCAAGCCTTGCATCAAGGCTGGAATATTGGAGTAAAATTAAAGAGGTTTATGTTTAGGGTTTAGTTTCTATTTTATAAAATCAAGTTGTATTGAAATTTGTATTTCAATTGAATAAAGTTCTATAAAATTTTGATTTTGGTCCGGCAGTATGGGGACGCCGCGCTGAAGCATTGGGCTGTTTGGTTAGACTTTTTAGTTGGCTTTTGACTTTGGTTTATAAAGCCAAAAAGTATTTAAATAGGTGTTTTTGATTTTTGGATTTTGGTTTATACCTTAGTAAACCATAAGCCAAAAGCCAAAAACACATATTTAGATGCTTTTGGGGTTATAAACCAAATAAAAAACCTAACCAAACACTCTAGGCTGCCTCCCCACCGCGCGTGCTTGCTTGATCAAGCTAGCGCCATCTATCGCCTGTCATTTCTTTATTCCCGTCCAGTCGATCAGTCAGGCAAACTGTGATCGTCTTTGCCTCACCAATCCCCAACATTTTAACTCCTCGGGGAAGCACATCGATCTCTTGCAATAATGCTGCCTTTTTAGAGTCTACTCCCCATCCATGCCTAGCCATATGTCTCCAGCTCCAGCCTCTGCATGCATTCATGCATGCTTTCCCTTCCTTTTACAAGACCTTGCATGTCAATATATGTTCATCGACAAGGCTCCCTATAATTGGAAGATCGATCAGGAACATCACATACAAGTAAATATCAGGGCACAAGAAAGAAAGAAAGAAAGAAAGAAAGAAATGGAGCCCCTGGCACATCAGTATTAGGACATGTTTAGTAACTTGTGCAAGTACATGATGTGTGCCATGTACCAGTATAGTACTTGGCTAGCTTGCTTGCCGCAAGTGCCAATCTTGCTAGAGGCCGACGGCCGGCCGGGAAACCAAGAGAAGTGGGCAGTGTCAAATTAACAAGAAAGAAAAGAGAACCAGCTTCTAAAAGTTCTCTCGGTCGAGGGGTCGGCGTCGCCTGCACTAACTGTGCAGATCGACATGTTCCAAGTATTCCTGGGGATGTGAGCAGCAGATGATGGAGCTTAGCGCTGACAGGAGACCTCAGTGGTGGGTCTCCTTGCCCCCACACTACTTCATGGGCAAGTGCTTGCTCTACTTCTCCTCTCTCACCAATGGATGGTACCGACATGTTCACAATATTCTTTTCTCCTACATACACAACGGCCGTGTTGATCTAGACAATATGAAATGGTGGTCGTACCAAATACCAATAGGATTAATGGTATGTATGTCAGGCTCCAATGGAAAGTACAACAATAGCCAGCTACTCCACTACTCCCTGTGTCTCTATGTTCTTGGTACACAAAACACATTTCGAGGTTTAACGTATAGCAATCAATTTCAGCATAAAAACAGCGTTCTGTGCTAAAAATAATATGTCATTGGATTGGATATTCCAATTGTATACATTTTACGACATATTTCTCACGTACTATAGGTCAAACTGGTGGTTAAAACTAAATGAAGGAAAACAAGGGTGCCATGTAAATTTGGACGGATGGAGTAGGTCCAAAGTAAAATCCATGGGGAAGTTAACAACAAGATTTTTTTTTTACAGATTTCGCTTTGGTTGAACTTCATGCAAGATTTATTACCATGTAATAGTTACATTATTAACTTTTTACAAAGGATAATATTATTAATATTAAAGTACCGGTGGCAAGAAATAAGGGAGGTCCTCTAGTCGAACCTGGGCTGATTCCCCCTAAACTATCAAATTTCACTTTGTACCGTCCTAAGCGTCCAAAACTATAGAAAGTACTACTCCATTTAAAAACTTTGTCCACTTTATCCCAGATTTATAGTTTCGTTTTCTCTACTTCCATTTGACCATTTGTACCAAATTTAAATAGTGTGTCAAGCTCGTCCACTACAGGAATGAGGCCAGGTGCCGACGGCAATTTGTCGGGGCCGTCGGCGTAGCTTCCTGGCGGGCCAGCCGGTCGAGGTGGCCGTCGGCACACCTTTGCCGTCGGCGTAGGATGGTTGTGCCGACGGCAAAGCCGTCGGCATAGGTTCACAGGGCTACGCCGACGGCATTGATATGATTTTTTTCTATTTTTCATTTAATATTAAATAATTCATATATTTAAATCCGTAATTTGAAATTGAACAAATAAAATGTCTAAATAGATTTGAAAATGAGAGGATTCCAAATATGACATCCATATAATATTTTTCACCATGCATATGATTTTTGTAACATATTTTTGGTACTAGCTTACTTAAAAAGTCATATTTGGCACTTAAAAAATAAAAAATCATATTTATGAAAATAATTTGGAAATTATTTTTGGCACTTAAACAATGCACTTATAAGGTGGTCTACTAGTTTCTATCTATTTGGATGTTGCTCTTTCGGTGAGCCGTTTTGGTAGCTGCTTCACAAAAAAGCCTGTTTTGGCACTAAAAATGAAAAATGGGTTTTTTATTCAAAAAAAAACCCTAAACCCCATAGTCAATACTATTCTACAACCAAGATACACCAGTGTGTCAAATATTGCCTCATTAGACATTATTTGCTATGTTAAATGTCATACCCTAGCTTAATTCAGTCGAAAACCATACATCTTTATACCTCGTAGCTCATTTCTGTGAAGGTTTTTTTATAAAAACCTCCATAATTCATGTTATAATTTTTTCCAGGTGGTAGGTCAAATAAAGGATGCCATGTGAAGGTTTTTCCATTTTTTTTATTTTTTTTGAATTAGTTATGTCTAACCCTAGCCCGAAACCGAGACCGTAAACCCTAACGATAAACCTAAACCTAACCGTAACTTCGATCCAGCAAAAACCGTCAAAGATCTCTAAAGAAAGTATACATTGTGGATCTAAAAGTGATTTTTTCAAAAATCATGACCAAACTATGCGTCACTCGTAGTTCAAATCAGACCCACTTCCAACGAAATCGGCAGGAACTTATCTGAAATGTTTGAAACACCTAAGTATGTTTTTATATCGAAACCCAGGGTTAAATGCACTTATAAGGTGGTCTACTAGTTTCTATCTATTTGGATGTTCCTCTTTCGGTGAGCCGTTTTGGTCGCTGCTTCACAAAAAAAAACTGTTTTCACACTAAAAAATGAAAAATGGGGTTTTTATTCAACGAAAACCATAAACCCCTTAGTCAATACCATTCTACAACCAAGATACACCAGTGAGTCAAATATTGCCTCATTCCGACATTTTTTGCTATGTTAAATGTCATACCCTAGCTTATTTCAGTCGAAAACCATACATCTTTATACCTCGTAGCTCATTTCTGTGAAGGTTTTTTTTATAAAAACCTCCATAATTCATGTTTATAATTTTTCCAGGTGGTAGGTTAAATAAAAGGATCCATGTGAAGGTTTTCCATTTTGTTTTTTGTTTTTTTTGAATTAGTTATGTCTAACCCTAGCCCGAAACCGAGACTGTAAACCCTAACGATAAACCTAAACCTAACCGTAACTTCGATCCAGCAAAAACCGTCAAAGATCTCTAAAGAAAGTATACATTGTGGATCTAAAAGTGATTTTTTCAAAAAATCATGACCAAACTATGCGGCACTCGTAGTTCAAATCAGACCCACTTCCAGCGAAATCGGCAGGAACTTATCTGAAATGTTTGAAACACCTAAGTATGTTTTTATATCAAAACCCAGGGTTAAATGCACTTATAAGATGGTCTACTATTTTCTATCTATTTGGATGTTCCTCTTTCGGTGAGCCGTTTTGTTAGCTGCTTCACAAAAAAAGCCTGTTTTGATACTAAAAAATAAAAAATGGGTTTTTTATTCAACGAAAACCCTAAACCCCTTAGTCAATACTATTCTACGACCAAGATACACCAGTGTGTCAAATATTGCCTCATTCCGACATTTTTTGCTATGTTAAATGTCATACCCTAGCTTATTTCATTCGAAAACCATACATCTTTATACCCGTAGCTCATTTCTGTGAAGGTTATTTATAAAAACCTTCATAACTCATGTTTATAATTTTTTCTATGTGGTAGGTCAAATAAAATGATGCCATGTGAAGGTTTTCTATTTTTGATTTTTTTAATTAATTATGTCTAACCCTAGCCCGAAACCGAGACCCACTTCTAGCGAAATCGGCAGGAACTTATTTAAAATGTTTGAAATACCTAAGTATGTTTTTATATCCAAAGGTTTTTGTGATGCAAAAGATGATATGGATGAAATATTTGAATTCCTCTCATTTTTCTAATCAATTTAGGTATTTTATTTGTCAAATTTCGATTTACGGATTTAAAGATATGAATTATTCCATATTAAATGTAAAAAGGGAAAAAATAAAGTAAAATTCATTTTATTGTTATTTATTCAAAATATACTATTACATAATCATTGTTACTTTACTCAGACAAATTTTTGAAATTTAAACAATGAAAAGTGTAACATCATAATCGAGGGGTTAATATGATTGATAGGGTACTAATATCAGTAAGTTCTAATTTTTTATTTGGAAGCTAGGTTGGAAGGAACTCAAAAGTTAAGCGTGCTGGGGCTGGAGTATGGGTGACCGACTGGGAAGTTTGACTAGGGTAAGTGCTTTGACCTATAATAATTAAGTGTGTAATTAAGGATTAAGTATGTGACTAAGTCGAAAATTTCGAAATATAAATAAAAAGAATTAAAAAAGGATAAAAAAATCAAAAAACAAATTCAAAAATTAAAAATAATTGGAAATCTAAGCCGACAGCTTTGCCGTCGGCGTATGGGGAGCTATGCCGACGGTAAAACCGTCGGCGTAGCCTAACCGTCGGCGTAGCCTACGCCGACGGTATATTTACCTATGTCTACGGGGTACTACGCCGACGGCAGCCGACGGCAAGAGGCCGTCGGCACCTTGATTCATTCCGTGATTCATTCCTGTAGTGGTCAGGCCGATGTGGTTCTTGATTGGATGCCAGTATGCCACGCATGGCATGTATTTCTCATGGGACGTCCTCGTTGATTGGTGACAAGTCAAAGCATGGCTGGCCACCAGAAGTATGCAGTGCACTTGTATCTGGACCTAAAGCGCGATCATGCTGATGAGAAGGGCTCACCACTCTCATTTTTTAACACTTAGAGTTAGAAGCTGGAATTTACTCAAAAATAATAATGAAGATTCGAGAACAAAACCCGACAAAAGCTGGTACATATGAGTTGCATCTGCATATACGGCTTGTTTTGCCATTGCTCACTAGCATGTAGGGTGATAACTGATAAGTTGTAGTTTATAATCTTGAACATTCGATATTCGTAATGGATAAAATGCATATATGGAAAATCAACACCCGCATTCGAACAAAATGAAAATGGGTGAGTGAAATCTCTGATTTTGTTTGACAGACACAAATGTTGGTTTCATATTTTGTATTAAGAAATCAATCACCACTGCCACATTAGCAAGGGAAACCCTCGCCTCCGGGTCGCTCCCAGGCGACTCTGAGGCGTCCCCCGCCGCCATCCTCCCTTGCCACCGCCACCACCAGATCCCCTCGCCGCCTCCATCGCTAGCCTTCCCGGCCGGCCACCGGCGGCGGCGGGCCGGCTCCTCTCGCAATTTAGTCCTCACAAGCCCCCGTCCATTCACCCACCTCCCCTGCATCCAGTCCCATTTCGTCCGTCGGTGAGTGGTCGTGCCTGTCACGGGACCGCGTCCTTCTCCAGATCCGGCATCCCCACGCTCGAGGCTCGGCCCCCTTGGCTTCGGCTGGCTGCTCCTCGCGGCCTGGCGGCGGCAGTCCTGATCATGGTCCTCCGGTCGGTCACCTGCCTGTCCGCCCGGGGGTCAAGATCCTCTCGCGCGTGGTAGACTCTACCGGCGGCGGCAGGCTGCTCTACACATCCTGGTCGCTTCGGTGCGACCGGCCGCCTCCCCCAAGCTCTGCTCTGGTGGATTTGGCATGGCCACAAACTGTACTCGTGGCTGCACCGATGGGATGCAGTGAGGGCGTCTCTCTGGGAGAAATCCCTGCTCTAGCTTTGTGTTCGAGCAGACCAATGGCGACGCCTTTGGCATCGTTAACCCTCCTGGGGGCGTGGTCTTTGAGAGCAACAGCTCAGCGACGATGGCGCCTTCTAGTGTCATTTTTCCTTCTTGGAGGCATCGCCTAGGAACCTCTTGGCTAGTGTTGTTCATGGGATCATGAGGTGCCCTTCGAGTTCAGCCTTGCTGGTTGTGCAAGCTTGGGCTAAATCCGATGGTGACAGTAGCGGTATTGTCGTGAGCTTCATGTTACTAGTGCGGTCTCGGTTGTTTGGCCCCCTTCGACGGTGCAGGTCGCCACACCTCACCTCGTAGAGTGCTTGGGGTGTCCCTTTGGCTGAGTTCGTGGTAAAGGTTGCAATGCCCTTCGATGACATTGGCAGAAACTCCTCACAGTTCTAGCACTCAATCAGTCGGCGAGCTTTGTGTCTGCATTCTTCTCTCGGCGGAGTAAGGCCCTTCGACTATGCTAGCTTCACTCATTGATCCACATATGCTCCTGGTTTGCCAGCTCGTGGATAGTCGCCATGCAAGCGGATGGTGGTGCTGCAATCTGTAAGGTCTCGGGATTGTGATACCCTTCGATGGCATCAGTGGCACTCCTCGATGCACTGCCTATGTTTGTCTTCCTGGTGATGGTCATCGTGCAAGCGCACCGGATAGTGATTCTCAAGTGCACCTGTAACCCCCCCCCCCCCCCCCCCCTTCCAGTTGTGTGTGTTGGCGTGTGTGTTTTTTTCTCTCCAGTTCCTCCCTGTAAAATTCTGGTTCACATGAACCCATCTTGTAATAGGCTGCAAAACCTTATAGGCAAAAAATTGAATACTATTCAGGTGGAGGGTCTTCGCCCCCCCCCCCCCCCCCCCCCCCCCCGCGGTGAACATTAAAAAAATTGAAGCAAATGTGAATATGAAATTATATATATTTGTATCCGAATAAAACTAGGTTGTCGAAGCTCAACAATTCTAGTCTCATAAGTTGATTCCAACCTAAAGCCTAACAAGTGGTCAAATGTTTTTCAGTGTAATCGAACCTAGAAACTATTGTACATTAGAGTAGTATATTGATCTTTCTCTTTGCCTATTATTTTGTATCACGTAGTTACTGAATTATTTCTTTTGCCTAATATGTTAGTAGAATTGTAAGATATTCTTTTCTATTCTGAATTGAGTAAACACTAGATCCCTATTCGTATTCGATCGGTAGCATCCATATCCGCGTTCATACATTAAAAAAATATGAAAAATTATCGGGTCCGCATTCGGTCTGCTTCGATCCCAACTAGCATGTGTTCGTTTATTCGGCGGCATCCTCTCTTTAACTTCTCACTGGATTTCCAAACACCTACATAATAAATATACTACTAGAACACTCATTTTCATCCATAGCTAAATAAGAGTATTGTCTGTGTCCAATCATGAGAGAAGTGAAGAAGGGTTCACTTGAAGGCACCCATTTCTTATAGCATCCAACAAAAGACCCTTGACCGGACCTAGCTTCAAGCTAATTTCCCATTCGCAAAAAACAAAGGTTGATCCATCCACCACCGATTAGGACGCAGCAAAATTCCCTCCGTGTTTACATGACGAGATCGACAGCACACAGCAGCAGCTTAGCCTATATATGATCTGCCCTCCAGCTCGATGGTTGCGCGGGCGCTAACTGCTTCGACTCGTTCCCTGAAAATATTCTTCAGGCCTTGTTTAGTTCTAGTGTATTTTAGGGGATTGGAGGGGATTATCCCGGGTCCCCAAAAATCCCCACTAGTTTGTTTACTTCTAGTGTATTTTAGTGGATTAGAGGGGATAATCCTTAGATATCCCCCACCAAACATCTTATTTTTGCCCAAAACAAAAACTCTATTCCATGCTAGTGTATTGTAGGGGAAGAGTATTTGTGGGGATTGGGTGTTCACCAAATCCCCTCCCATCACCACTCTTCCCATCCACTAGAAAACTCTTGAAGTAAACAAGGCCTCACGCAAATGGTGGAATGCAGAGAACAAGTAAATATATACCTTCAATGCAGAGAACAAAAAACTAACAAGTTACATGTACCGTGCAAATGCTGCAATGCATGTGCGTGTGTTGGTCAAAAAATCGGGGTGATATCGACGCGTCAGTTCCCTCATTAACTAGTACTGATGCAAATGGCTGTTCAACGACTTGGGATGATGCATACGTAGCGGCGGTGATAATCCTGCTGCAGTGCATCTCTTTGGGCGTAGCATGACCTGGAGGCTGAGAGGGACGGAGAGACAGTTTAGCCACATTATTCTAATTTCCTCTTGACCAAATTGCATGAATGTGCAGTAGGCTGGACTTCCCTGGCATGCACCCGCGTAGTATATTCTTTTTAACCGACACAAATGAATGTACTCTTGGTAACCTTTGAATCCTAAATAGACCTAAGAGATTTTTTTTTTAGAGAAAGAGGGTCTCGCCCCTGTTCCATTTAAGAAAACATTCTTACAACGTTTTCCATCAATTTTTCGAACATCAGCAAAGTGCACAGGAGGAAACTACCCCTCTGAAAGAGAACAAAATACATCAACTTCCAAGTTTTCTAGAACACCTAGACAGAACTAAGCTAGATAAGCATATATACTACTACCTCCATTCCATAATGTAAGCATTTTTAGCATTTCTCTTTCCATCCGTATCTATACATGTTTTAGTGTAAGGTTCAAATGAATCTTGCACTAAAACATATCTAGATACGGATGGAAAGAGAAATGCTAAAAATGCTTACATTATGGAACGGAGGGAGTACTTCTGACCAAGCGGATTTTCAGGTAAGCTTGAGCACGTCTCCGTCATCAACCAGTGAGATGGAGCTTTCCGCTATTTTCTTCTTCAGGTCATCAGTAGAGATCTTCCAGGCCAGGCTCTCGTCAGCTTCTGAGTCATATGACTGAGCCAGTTCCAGGTCTTTGCCCACCAGTTTCTTCAGATTCATCCAGGATCCGGCCAGCATGCATAAAGGTGGAGGGCGCTGAGCTAGATTCTCCATACCCCCAACCACAGCTTCCAAACTTCCTCTTGTGTGCTCGGAGAACAGCACTGGGATAGCAAATAAGCCAGTTTTCTCCAAGAACAGGACCTTCCTAAGAGATATAAGCCTTTGAATCCTAAATTAGGAGGCGATCATCATGCATCATGCACGAGTCGAGTGGGGAGCATGTTCTGCAGCACTCGTACGTGTACACTGGTCAAACAAATGGAGAAATTATGGAAGCGGCTAGGTAATCCAAAAGACGTACGGGGTTAAGTAATTAATGGAGGTTTAAGGTAGCGTCACGGCTCACATGGCGTGCATCAGAACTGAGAGCCAACAAGGCGCCAAATCGGGTTTGGTGGGTGGTCAAATTTGGCCGTGTCCGTGGAATATACACGAATGCAACGGGCGGTCGGTGGCATGAAACAAAACAACACAAAATATAGCTTAATTCATTATTCATTCGATCCTTCTTGCTAGCTAGTAGTAGTCATTAGGTGTTCCTGATCTTTTTGTTTATAGCTTCCATCAATATAATGCTATTGCGATACACAAACTCACTGCACACGATCTAATGATAAGCTGGTTGCCCGTTTGATTGTTATATGCTCCACGTGAAGGATCCAATCCAGGGTTTGCATTATTGATCCTGTAGTCAAAGATATGCACAGGACGATTCTTTTATGTGGGCGTGCATGTGTGCAGTAGTTTTCATTAATGTTTGCACGGCGTGATATGTTTAAGTACGTGCTATGCTATTTAGTTTGATCGTCCTCAGTGACAGAATTGACGCACTATCTAACTGAACCAAAAGTTCGAGCTGATGAAAAGGGTTAGACCATATATCTCAACACTCAGTGTTGAATCAAATTAATGCATGATCCAGTATATATGATAGTTGGGCTATTTAATGGATTGCCCTCGGTTGTGCCCACGACCTCAGTTTTGCCCCTAGTTGCGAATCGACCTCAGTTTTGCCCCTAGTTTGGTCGCGTCTGCTCTACTTTGCCCCCGACGGCAAGTTTGAAATCGATTCCGTCTGTTGGCGTTACTGACAGTGGGCCCTGAACTTACAGGTTTAAATTCGAATTTCAAGTTTGAAAAATTCGAAAATGTGAAAAAAATTCCAGGTGTTGCTAATGATATAGGAAACAACTTTGCCAAAGCGATTTTCCAAATTCTTATTTCGTTTGGCCTGTGTAAAAAAGACAAATTTCTAGATCTGACATCTAGATCGGAGATCTAGATATAGAACAGTGCAGAATTCGAAAAAAGTCAACTTTCGAATTTAAATGTGAAAAAAATTTCCGATGTTGGCAATGATATAGGAAACAAATTTGCCAAAGCTATTTTCCAAATTCTTGTGTCGTTTGGCCTGTGTAAAAAAAACAAATTTCTAGATCTGACATCTAGATTTGAACCGTGCAAAATTCAAAAAAAGTCAACTTTCGAATTTAAATGTGAAAAAAATCTCCGATGTTGCCAATGATATAGGAAACAACTTTGCCAAAGCGATTTTCCAAATTCTTATGTCGTTTGGCATCTGTAAAAAAACAAATTTCAAGATCTAATATCTAGATCTAGAACAATGCAGAATTCGAAAAAAGTCAACTTTCGAATTTAAATGTGAAAAAAATCTCCGATGTTGCCAATGATATAAGAAACAACTTTGCCAAAGCGATTTTCGAAATTCTTGTGTTGTTTGGCCTGTGTAAAAAAGACAAATTTTTAGATCTGACATCTAGATCTAGAACAGTTCAGAATTCGAAAAAATTCAACTTTCGAATTTAAATGTGAAAAAAATCTCAGATGTTGCCAATGATATAGTAAACAACTTTGCCAAAGCGATTTTCCAAATTCTTGTGTCGTTTGGCCTGTGTAAAATGAAACAATCGTAAAACATTGTGACGAATTTTTCAAGTTTTAGATAAAAATGTGAAAAAAATCCTGGATGTCAACAATGAACATTTATTCTTATGTGCAAAATTTCGGTGTGTAATATTGTTTAGTTTGGTCTATGTAAAAAATGACAAATTTCGGTATCTAATATCTAAATCTAGATCTAAAAAATTTGAATTTTTCAAGTTTTAGATAAAAATGTGAAAAAATTCCTATATGTCAACAGTGAATATTTATTCTTATGTGCAAAACTTGAGTGTGAAATATTGTGTAGTTTGGTCTATGTAAAAATGACAAATTTCGGGATCTAATATGTAGATCTAGGTCTAAAAAATCCGAATTTTTCAAGTTTTAGATAAAAATGTGAAAAAAATCCTGTAGGTTGAAGCAGGGGGGTTTCGGACGGGGTTTAGTGCTTCCGGGGGTTTCGGACGGGGTTTAGGGTTTCCGGGGTTTAGGGTTTCAGTGAGCTAGGGTTGAGCATAAATAATTTAGAAAAAATCAAATAAATATGAAACTTTCGCTCACTGTTTACTTATGCAGCTACGTTGCTAAAAAAAATTTAAAACTTGTTATATCCATAGTTAAATGAAAAACATTCACACAATTCAAGCTATCGATGGAATGAGCTAGGGTTGAGCACAACTAATTCAAAAAAATCAAAACAACATACAACCAGCGCACATGGTCTACTTATGCAACTAAGTTGCTATAAAAAATATAAAACTTGTTATATCCATATTTCAATTCCAACATTCACACGTTCACGATATCGATGGAATGAGCTAGGGTTGAGCATAAGTAATTCACAAAAAATCAAATAAATATAAAACCAGCGCACATGGTCTACTTACAGGACATAGTTATCAAAAAAAATATAAACTTTGATTTTGAGTCGGTCAACGGTTTTGTGCAAAGTTTGACCAAACATTCAAATGAGCACAAATAATTCAAAAAAACTCAAAATAACATAAAACCAGCGCACATGGTCTACTTACATGACATAGTTATGAAAAAAAAATATAAACTTGGTATATGAGTATTTTCATGAGAAATCCTTCACACAAATGACTTACCACGAACGAAGTTGCAGAGAGTTCAAGGAAGTGAGAGAGGGTTTGATGTTTTGAAAATTTAAAAAAATTGAAAAAATCACCAAAGCTTCATTTTGGTGTGACTAAGAATGACCCAGGCTTAGTTTTTCATTTTGGTATTTAAAACTTGTTTAAATGTTGGTCAAACTTGGGTTTGACCGATTTTGAAATAATCATAAAATATTCATAAACCTTCAAAAAAATGAAAATCCAGTGCACATGGTCTTAGTTTGTCATGTACTAACAGCTCCAACTGATAAATAAGGTCTAGATATATATCAAACAAGAAATGCTTCAATATGGTGTGAAATCTCACATCTCAAACTATGAACTCTCATGTGTGAAGAGAGGTGGTTTATGTTTTGAAAATTTAAAAAAATTGAAAAAATCACCAAAGCTTCATTTTGGTGTCACTAAGAATGACCCAGGCTTAGTTTTTCATTTTGGTATTTAAAACTTGTTTAAATGTTGGTCAAACTTGGGTTTGACCGATTTTGAAATAATCATAAAATATTCATAAAACTTCAAAAAATGAAAATCCAGTGCACATGGTCTTAGTTTGTCATGTACTAACAGCTCCAACTGATAAATAAGGTCTAGATATATATCAAACAAGAAATGCTTCAATATGGTGTGAAATCTCACATCTCAAACTATGAACTCTCATGTGTGAAGAGAGGTGGTTTATGTTTTGAAAATTTAAAAAAATTGAAAAAATCACCAAAGCTTCATTTTGGTGTCACTAAGAATGACCCAGGCTTAGTTTTTCATTTTGGTATTTAAAACTTGTTTAAATGTTGGTCAAACTTGGGTTTGACCGATTTTGAAATAATCATAAAATATTCATAAAACTTCAAAAAAATGAAAATCCAGTGCACATGGTCTTAGTTTGTCATGTACTAACAGCTCCAACTGATAAATAAGGTCTAGATATATATCAAACAAGATGCTTCAATATGGTGTAAAATCTCACATCTCAAACTATGAACTCTCATGTGTGAAGAGAGGTGGTTTATGTTTTGAGAAATGACTCCATATTGGTGAAGGACACTATATTAGTGCAATAGATGTTAACCCTAGAGTTTGAGATCATTTGGAGAAGGTCGAAAAAATGACAGGATTAGAAATGGGTTGTTTGGGCTACCTTTGGGGCTCTTTTGTAGCTCATTTTGGTGCATATTGATGCATTTTCATGCAATGCTTGAAATCTCACACCTTTGGCTATACCATATTGATGCATTACCATGAGTGTGTGAAATATACCATGAGTGTGTGAAATATGGCCTCGTTTCGACAAACTATGTCATGGTTTCCCATTTATTTGATTTTTTTAATTCAATTCAAATAGGGATTTACACCTACTTATCTACCTAAAAAGTGAACCCTTTTTCTAAGTGGGTAAAATGGCATATTCTAGTAGCCCTCTAACTATTTGACAAGGTTTTACATTATGAAAAATTCATTTGCCTACTCAAACATGGCAATGCTATTTGGACCAGAAATGTTTTTCACAAAATCGCAATATAGAAAGTTCCAAACTAGCGAAACCTTATAACTACAAAGTTGTAGTATTTCCCATTTGGCGCACAAAGATATAAAGTTTTCTTCCTAAATCGTTAGGAATATCCCGGAACGCACTGATGCCGACATGGCCATGTCCAGAGCACGCCCACAAGGTGCTCGACAAAATATCGACGGCGCCGCCCGGTCGTGGTCGTCGGATAAGCCATCCCTCGCGCATAAAAACTTGCCCGTTAGGACCATAGGCTCTCGTGGAACAAAATAGAGTGGATTTAGAGGTCGGGGGAGGTCATAAGGAAGCGAATCGAGCACGGCGACCTTCGGTCGGAGGCGAGGAAGACGGCGTCGATCCCGACGTTTTAGTCCATCCCGGCTCGCGTCCTTTCGCGTGGAGGAATAGTAGGACCCGGCGGAGCCCAATGTGGCACTGGTTCGAGTTGGGGCAGTCGGAATCAGCTCGTCCCCTTCACCACCGGCCGAAGCTCGCCGCGGATGATATCGAGCGCCTTAGAGATCCTCCGCCCCAATTGATAATACTAGAGCGACTAGGGTGAGCAACTGATCCTCATATGCATCTTTTCCCTGTCGCTTGCCTCCTGAGGTCATCGTGGACGGCGAAGACCGCGGGGTGGAGCTCCGGGTGAGGGAGACGACCATGAGCGGATGGAGCGTCATGGACGGAGAAGCCAGCACTTGAAGCGGCAGTTGGAGCAGGACACCACCGCGACGAACGCCGCCGCCGTTTCGGCCGCGCCGCCCTCGCTCCGGCGGCGTCGAGGTCGGCTCTGCTCCGGTGTCGAGGGCCGCCGGCATGGCCAGGACTGTTTTCCTATTTCCCTTTGTTGCCTTTTTTACTTTCCTTTTGTTGCCTTGGTCCCACGTTTAAGAGAGAGAAAGGTGGGTGTGTTTGTTTATTTTCAGCAAGGGCATGTGGGTCCCACTCATCAGCAGCTAGCGCCTTGCCCAGTCCCACCTGTAAGAAGTAAACTGGTCCCACCTGTAAGACGCGGACCAAGTCCACTAACGCCTAACAGACGGAATCCGCTTCAGACTGGCCGTTTGGCCTCGCTATAGCAGCTGCAACTGAAGTAGTGGCAAAACTGTAAGCCATTTGAAACTAGTGGCAAAACTGAGTACTACCAAGCCTCTAGTGGCAATCTGTTAAATGACCCATGATAGTTTATGTAACGAAACAACTAGTGGTTAATGAGAGAACATCTGAACGATATATACAGCTGGTAGCTATGTGGATCAGTGATTATCAGACAAAAAAATGGGTGGTCTTCACTCTTCAGGGACTTGCGTGACTAGCGACGACGACGTGGAAAAGATGAGAAAAATTCGTGTGTGCCGTTTCCGTGTAAACTCTCGCGGCGAAAGATGAGAAAGGAGACTCGAAGCATGTTGGTCTTGTCTGTCGATCTCCTGGGAGAAGTGTACTTGTCAGACAACAATCGAATCTCGCAGTTTCACTGTTTCAGTTCAGCCGTGAAAACGCCATACTCTTCTTCTTCTATATATATGCGCTATATATAGTTAAACCATGCAGTGTGTGATGTAGCTCTGCAGAACAAACTCATCTATATATATGCGCTAGCTGCTGCCCATAAACCTACACATACATACATACATCGCCGGTTACATGCATATATATATATATACTCAGCTCTCTCAAGTAGCAATCGTTCAATCAGGTCCTGATCAAGAAGAGCACAAGGCCGGGTCCTAGCTTAAACCAGTGGCAAATATATAGATTTGTCGGTGTGATCACAAATATACATAGTACATCAAATTAAGCGCGACGTCGACGTGGATCCAGCTTCTTGTGAGCCATAGTGTTTCGTTTTGGACGCATCCTCTGCAGGACCGGTCAAACCACTTAATAAGAAGAAGTAATATATGTGATGACACGACCACGAACCAGTATAAATATACATAAGAGAGAGCTTTCCAAATTTCAGAAGCCTCCACACTGCAAAGTGCCCTAAAATAATTAAGGTTCACTCTGTTGGCTGGTCAACAAACAGGGGTTGTTGAGTGTTAGATCACTCTGCTCGCTGTTTACGTTCGTTCAAATATATAGCTCCTCTTAGCTTAGCTAGCTAGTGAGCTCCATCGGCATTTAGGTCCCGTGTCGCTGTCCGAACATTGAGCTACGACGACTGAATATACAGTATATGTGTACGTGCGGCAGGGCACGTACGACCGATGATAGATGGATCGACACCACACGAGCTCGCGCGGCGTGTCCGGCGGTCGTGGGACACGACGCAATCACGTCGCTCTCCGCCGCGCTCAGGCCTAAACTAACAAGGCGCTGTAGCTCCACCAAGACGCACATCGTCCAAACTCTCCATCACAAAACACTATATATATATATATATATATATATATATATATGTCTGGATCGACAAAACAAAGGAAATATATACATACATAATATGCAAGTTTTAAACAAAGAGAAGGAGTGATGGAAGCTCCTCCTGATGGGGACTTCAGTTTGGACGCTCCGGTGAGATGCAGAGTGCCAAGTCCTAACTCCTTGGCCGTTTGCTTCCCCTCAATTTCAAAATAGGCCGCGTTTAGCTAGCAATCGATTGCTAGTTTGCTTCAACTAGCAATCGCTAATTTGGAAAAAAAAATGCCACGTACGATCCGGGAAAGGAGTGCAACCTGCCAACATGCATGCATGGCTTCACGTACCGTACGCATTAAATTCAATGTGGATTTTTTTTTAAAAGACATAGCTCCTAAATTATGTGTCGGAATCGTGATCCGTTTTCACCGTTGGGTCTCTCACGACGAGCTCTTCAAAACTAAATCCCATTTATATATGTTTCGACAAAAAAAAAATCTGAAAAGCAACTATTGGGTTTACGCCAGCAACTTGTCAGTACTGCCAGCAACTCGTCAGTACTACCAACAACAAAAGTCAGTACTGCCAGCAACTTAGCAACAACACTGTGCAACTTCCATATTACTTACACAATAAACTTTGTACTACTAATTCCATATCATACTTTCTAAAACCAAATGCAACTTAGTTTCTGAATTTTCGGATCTTCAGTTTGGAGGAAAACAACAAAAAAACTCGAACCTGCAATTGATCGAACTTTCAACTGCAACTGATCAAACTTTCGACTGCAACTGATCGAACTTTCACCTGCAAGTGATCCCACTTTCACCTACAAAAACTGATCATACACACCCCCTGCATCTGATCACACTTTTTCTTTACCTGCAACTGATCATACCTTCAGCAACAACCGAAGCATCTGATTACATTGCATCTTTGATGAATCCTGTAACATGAACATCAAAACTTTTGCCAGCAACTGGACACCATTTTGCCCGCAACTGAACACCATTTTGACCTGCAACTGATCATAACCTGATGTCTGCAACTACTAATGATTTGGTAAACATCATGACACTGCTTCTAGTTTTATGAAACATGAAAATGACACAGATTCTAGTTTCATGAAACATGAACATGAACATGGCACACCTTCTAGTTTCATGAAAACATGAACAGGCATGGAAACATTAAGTACTTGCCATCATTTTTTTCACCTGCCTGCAACTGTCACAAAAGTGGGCAGCAACTACGGTTATGTGATGCAGTAACCTGTCCATACAACTGATTACACCTACAAACTGATTATACCTTTTCACTTGCAATTGATCATACATTCCAACAACAGCTGAACATCTGGTCATATGCAACTATATATGATGAAACTTGTGACATGAACATAAAAAATTTAGTTGCAGGTGGAACAAACTAGTTGCAGATGTATAAAAAACTACACTTATCTGATGCAGTAACTTCTCTAAACAACTAATTTGCACCTGCAACTGATTACACTTGTTTCACCTTGCAAAACTGATAATACATTCACCTTGCAACTGATCATACCTTCACCAGCAACTGAACATCTGGTCATATGCGCTTTGATGAACCTGTAACATGAACATCAAAAAAATTAGTTACAGGTGAAACAACTAGTTGCATATGTATCGAAAAAATAGTGGGGCAGCAACTGAACATTGGTGTGTCTGCCACTGAACATTTTTTGCCTACAACTAAAGCATCATTGTGTCTGCAACTGATCATGTGGCACACACTCAGTCTGCAAAACTGCCACTCAAAATTGGACAACAACTACAGTTATCTCATGCAGTAACATGTCCATACAACTACAGCAAAAATCTTGAAAATAAACTACTTGGTAGCAAATGCACATCGTACTTCTTAACTATCTTGAAAAAAAGCTCCATACATTTATCTTGGAATGCTCTTCTGGACAACATTGCAGACATGGGTTTCAGACTTAAGTCTCAAGGTCTCAATTTAGTGATGCCTGCATGCACCTGCAGCTTGGTAACTATGAACCACCGCATACATTTCAGTAACAAAAACTACTCAGCAACTTGGTAACTATGAACTGCAACTTAATGAAAAAAGAAAGCACAGTTCCTGCCTGGTCTTTGCTGTTGCATGTTCCTTAATGCTCCATGTCTGCCTGCAACTCGGAATGAAAATAAGAAACCATCAGCTTCAGTAGGTTGGTTGTGCCTGGTGCTATATATATGTGAAGAAAAAAATGCAGGAAAGAGGAAACTTAATGTTTTTTCAACATACAGAAATATGAGCTTTGTGTGCTGAACATAGTTTACATCGACGCACACCTTTCGAACAGAATCAAACCGGAGAAAACGACTTGGTAAATTACCCCACAACTTAGTGATGCCTGGTAAGCAACTTGAGCTAATCTGTCATGGCGGCTGACCGAGGAGAAGAGGATGAGTAAAATTAACCCACATCCATGGTGGCCACCTTGGACACGCTTGAGGCCGCGGGCGAGGAGCCACGCCAGCGTTTGGTGCTTCTTCAGCGCCCGGAGCAGGTAGTTAGGGCCAGAAATCGAGCAGACAAGGGCGTGACGACGCCGGCATTCCTTGCAGCCGTCGAGGAGGGAGCACCAGTGGCGCTGGCGGTCGATGCAGGTTGCGCCCGAGCGGAGGAGGCCGAGGCTGCGCACCACACAACCTTAGGTGAGGGCGGTGTGGGGGCGGACGAGGACGCCAGACGCGGCGGCGCTGGCGGTCAGAGGCGCCCACGCGGAGGAGGACGAGGCGAAGCTCCACGGAGCCGCAGGTGAGGGCGCGGCGGAGCTCGACGTGGGGGCGGACGAGGACGTAGCAGCGCTGGCCACAGGCGAGACAGGGGGGCGCCGGTGAGGGCCAGTAGAAGGGGATCGAGGTTTCCTTGATTTCTCTGAAGAACGAGGATAGGGATAGGGAAATGGGTGGGGTCCACGGACACGCATCGCATGTGCGAGGAGGAGCAGGTGGGTTTTGGTCGGAACGAACGCGCGCGCGCGGTCGGTTGCGGATCGGCGCATCGCTTCCATCGGACGGTCAACGTGAGATTGCTCGGTAAGTCACTATGGCACCTGTGCATTTTTTAGCATTTGGGTTCAAAATATAAGATCATCTCCAACGAATGATGTATAATAGGATCACGACCTGTAAACCAAAAAACACAGCTCCAACGCAGCGAATTGGCCTCTCAGATATCATGACGACTTGTGTGATCTTGCATAATAATATGATCATTGAGGAGGAGCCGCCTCTCCTTCGCTCCTCGCCGCCTCGTGCGGGGTGGCTCCAGAGGTGTCCCAAGCCCTAGAGAAAAGCCGCGGGATTCGGGACTCCCTGGTCGCTGCTGCCGCTGTCGCCAGTGGTCCCGTCCGCACGCACCCTCGGCAGCGGCGGGATTTGGTGGGCACACCCTAACAGCAGCACTCCGCGCGAAGCGGGGCGTGACGGCAAGTGGGGCTGCTCGTCGCCTTGCGGCGTGGCGGCCAGGGTTGCCATCGATCTGCCGGCCTTTTCCGGTGGGTCGGGCGTCCGGGATGGCCGGTTGCATGGGGGTTCGATCTGAATTAAGGAGGTGCTTCTAGGGTTCTTGTTGTGACAAGACAAAGATCTTCCTGACGCATGTCCTCCTTGCTCTGGCCGGGGTTTCGAGTTCCGAAAGGCTCCGACGATGAACTCTCATGGGCGTTTATTCTTGGAGATTGCTAGATCGGGTGGGATTCGGTCATGCCCACTGGATTTTCTGTTAAGGAGGGAGGGACGCGAAGCTCTACTATATGTTGCCATCATGGGATATGTTTAGTTCCATGGTGAAGTCAGAGGCACAAAATGTCATGAAAGCCGAGATCGGAGGATTAACAATGGTGACTTGAATCTTTGCAGCGATGAGGAACTTGTTTGGAATTCGGGATTCATAGCGGTATGTAAGTAGGGGCGACAGCACAGGTAAAGTTCAAAGTCTTTCCTTTCGGGGTGAAAATTCAAGGTCTGGCCTTAATTGGTTGTGTCTCACAATGGCTTTGTTGAAGGCATTGTTTTGAGAGCGGGGACTATCTTCAGGGTGAAAATCTAAGATATACGATCGGGTAAATACGGCGGTTATGCACTGTTTTCTTCTTGGAGGCGTCGTATTTGGAGAACTTGGAAATCAGGTGTTGTCTTGGTGGTGGTTGTACTGCTGCTGCAAGAACTGGAACACTATAGAGGGTCTTTTCTTTTCTTTTTGGTTATGTGCATCCATAATGCCATTAGGTTATTGCGTTGTTGCAGAGGCTGGGTGTAATTGATATCTCCGTAATATTAACAATGTTCAAAAAATCGGCCGAGTCAGGGATTAATCGGCCGAGTAATCGTTGCTCGGGACATAGCCTTGCCGATAACAGCTGATCGTTAGTGTTACTCGTTGGCCCCGTTTAATCGGTCTGACATCCGATTAATCGGGCTGAAACCGATTAAACGGTCAAGCGGCCCAAGCTGAAAAGCCCATTTTTGGTCTCCCGCCGGCTCCCCAATTCCCTCCCGCTTCTCATTTTCGTCAAATTAGGTTTCCCCCTCGGCCTCCAGCATGCAGCCGCCTCCCATCAATTAGGTTTTGCCTGACCGCCGCCGCTCCAATGCTGGCCACCGCCGTTTCGATGCTGTCCTCCGGCTAGCGCATCTGGGCCGTCCTCCCTCTCCCCGTCCCGCTCCCCGCCGTCGCCCCCTGCACCACGAGGTCCTCCGGCCGTCGCCAGCTCCTCCCGGCACGTCTCCTCCCGCTGTCGCCCCCCTGCACCACGAGGGCCGCCCGCCGTCACCAGCTCCTCCCCGCGCGTCTCCTCCGTCCGTCGCTCCCTGCACCAGGAGCTCCTCCCGCTGTCGCCCCAAGCATCAGGAGCTCCTCCCGCCGTCGCCCTTGCACCAGGAGCATCCAGCAGTTTCCCCGCCGCCCCTGCACCGACAGCTCAAACACATGTATCATCTCTCCATTTCCTTCTCCAGTTTGTCTTTGTATTTTGTAGCTTAATTCCCATATGGCCATATTTATGAAATGCATTTGTAGCTTGATACTTGCTTCCAGTTTGATTCCAGTTTGTCTTGCTACCCGTAATGTATTTGTAGCTTGAATCTTGATACTTGCTACTTGCTGCCCGTAATGTAGATGGCTGCTGCTAGTAGTGCTTCCGAGGTGGCGAGTTCGCAGACGCTTAAGAGAAATTCAGATGATATGGGCTGGGAATTTGCCATGCTGATTGATAAAGATGACTTGCAAAGAGTGCAATGCAAGTTGTGTGGCAAACCAATGTCAGGAGGGGTCAATAGGATGAAAATGCACATCGCTCAGATTAGAGGCCAAGTGGCACCTTGTTTGGTGGCCACTCCAGAACAACAAGCTCGGTGTAAGGCGGCTTTTGAGGCCCCAAGGAAGAAAAAGAAGATGAAGGAAAAGCAAGCTGCAGAAGTACGAGCTGAGGTGACCATAGACATTCCCGATGATGAAGAGCTTAATGCAATTGGTAAAGCTGATCCCAAGAATGCAGGGCCTATGGATCAGTATGTGGTTCCAATTGATCCTAGTGTGCCACTGAAAAAATTTCAGAGGAATATAAATGATAGTATTGACAAGGAGAGAAGCTACCGAGTAGGGCAATATTTGACTAGATGGATGTACAAGAAAAATGTACCATTCAATGCTATCAATGACGATGACTTCAAACAGTTTTGTGAGGCCATTGGTCGTTATGGTCCTGATTGGAGGCAACCTTCACAATATCTGATCCGCGAGAAGATGTTGCTGCAAGAGGTGGAGAAGACTAGGGATTTGCTGAAGCCACATGATGTTGAGAGGGCGAATACCGGATGCTCTATCATGACCGATGCTTGGACCGACAAGAAAAGGAGGAGCATCATGAACTTGTGCGTGCATTGCAAGTTGGGGACAGTCTTTCTTGAATCAAAGGAGGCCTCAGCTGATGCACACACAAGTCTCTACATCTTCAATTATGTGGATGAGTGCATTGAGAAAATTGGTATGAATCTTCAACTTCTAATGTTCTCTCATTCATTGCTTTTCAAGCTTTCATCATGTGCATGTGTGTTGATTTTTATGTCCTGATTTTTATGTGATATGTCCTGAATTTTATGTGTTGTGTCCTGATTTTTGCAATGGTGGTCTCGTAGGTGCTGATAATGTTGTGCAAGTAGTCACTGATAATGCTTCTAATAACATGGGAGCAAAGACCATGTTGAAAAATAAAAGGCCCAAGATATTTTGGACCTCATGTGCAACACACACCATCAACTTGATGGTAGAAGCAATCGGTAAGTTGAGGCAGTTTGCTCCTACAATAGCCAAAGCCAAGGAGCTCACTATTTTCCTCTATGCCCATCATGCTACATTGGCGTTGATGAGGTCTTATACAAAAAAGAGAGACATTGTTAGGCCGGGAGTGACAAGATTTGCTTCGGCATTTCTTACTTTGCAAAGTCTTGCTGCCAAGAAGACGCAACTTAGAGAGATGTGTTGTAGTGATACCTGGGAAGAATGCAAGCACACAAGAACAAAGAAAGGAAGATCAGCTCATGCCACAATAGTGAGTCGGGCATTTTGGAAAAATGTGTCTCTTTGCATCAAGGTATTTATGGCTGAATATTATTGTTGTCTATTTCTCTCTTGTTTAATTGTGTAATATATATCAAAGGTGAAAAGTTAAATACTAATATTGTGATTTTGTATGTTGCAATGCAAGGTTTTCGAGCCATTGGTGAAGTTGCTTCGGTTGTCTGATAGTGATGGCCAATCCATGGCCTCTATGTATGGAGAAATAATAGAGGCAAAGAAGGCAATCATGCTTGCGGTTGAAAGTTCAGAGAAGGACTATGGAGTGATCACCTCAGCCATGGAGAGTAAGATGAATGGGAGGTTAGACACCTCATTGCACATGGCAGCATATGCCTTGAATCCTTATTATAGTTATGCTACCACAAGCATATTTACCGATGTAGAGGTCATGTGTGCGTTGATGGAGGTTATTGAGATCTTTTATCATGATGATGATGAGAAGCAAAATGTAGTTCTGAACATAGAGTTGCCCAAGTTTAAAAAGAAGGAAAACATGTTTGGGAAGGTGGCTGCCACAAAAGCGATTGGCAATGAAAATTTCAATGCTGGTAAGCTTGTTCTCAAAGATAATTTTTGCATATTGCATTTCTGAAATTATGGGCTGATACATACTACTTGTATTTCTATAAATGTAGGGGAGTGGTGGGCAACTTATGGACTACAAACCCCTGTGTTGATGGAGATGGCTTTGAGGATACTAAACTTGACCACAAGTTCTTCCGGATGTGAAAGAAATTGGAGTGTCTTTGAACAAGTAATTCTCAAATCTGATCCTTAATTTAGCTTACTCAAATCTGATCCTTAATTTATTTATGACCAAATGTGCTTCACTTCACAATCTGTAGGTGGATGCAAAGAGGAGAAATAAACTAGATGTGCGCCGTAGGGACAATCTAGTTTATATTCAGTTCAATGGAAGAATGATAGACAAGAGAAAGAAGTTCTCCTCCTCTTGTGATGTTCTCCTTGGTGATGATGCATCCACGGCACAAGATTGGATAGTTGAAGGTGCGTATGTTGAGGACGAGGTTGATCCTGTCACGGGGTTTCCGTTGCCTGACATCAACATTGACGACCCAATGGGAACAGAGCTTCGTAGGAGTGCAAGAGTGAGAGAACTTCATGAAACAGAAGACTTTGTTTCTGATGAAGAATCTGATCCTGTTGTCATGGAGGAGGATATTGAGTTCGAGTCTGATGATGATGGCATTATTGCAACCAATAACAATGAAGAAGAGGAGGACGTGATGCAGCCTTGAGTCTTGGGGATTTAAGATATAACAATCCTATTCTTATGATCTTATCTATTTTATCTGTTGGACCTGGTTATGTAATATGGAGTTATAGACTGCCGTGATGATGCTCTATATTTATTTGTGAACCTGGACCACCTGGTTACGTTATATGTATTGTCGTGAACCTGGTATATGTCCTGATCTAGTCTATAAGACTATTAACTATATTCATTCGTTGTGTCTTGTGTGCCTGCCAAGGTACAGATTGTTTCCATTTTGTAGCTTTGCCAATGTACATATTGTTTCAAGGTTGTGATTCCGTCAAACATTGGTTTTGTGCTCTTTCTTTTGAAGTTTATTTGTTAAATATAGCATATGTTAGTCCTTGGAAACTGCAAATTTTGAAAAACCTCACCGATTAATAGTCGACCGATTAAATCAGTTAATAGGCCGATTTCCGATTTATCCCCAAACTTAAGCCGACCGAGCAGTTACCGATTACCGATTACTTGAACATTGAATATTAATATATTCCCTTTATCAGAAAAAATGATCATTGAGCATGAAGGGGTTTAAAATTTGGAGTTTTTTATGACAACATTGACAGTCGTGTGCAACCTCAAAGGAACCCAAACCGGATCCAAACATTTCTTGAGACCTACCGAAAGATTGAGGACAAGGCCACACACATCCAGCTCCATAATGATCTTGTTGAGTATCAGTGGCAGTTGTACGGGAAGTAGATTCCCATTTTATTGTAATTTGATATTATATGTATTCGTGTGTGATTTGAACCATTCTTTTCATTCCAGACCATTCATTATTTTTTGAGTATTCAGATTTAAATTTATTGCAATTTGAACGATTATTAGCTTTTATGATGTTAAAAAATTATTATGTTGAATTTGTATTGTTGTTTTACTAACATTATGTTGTTCAATACCATGAATTTGATAACTGATATCCAGTACCAGGCCGGCTCGGGGCAGAATAGATGCGGTAAACTTGTATCGGAAAAATTTCCGGTATGAGTTTAGCGCATTTGTTCAGTCGAAGCCCGCGTAGTATCAGAAAATATTTCCTGTCGGACCGGATATCAGTTATCCGGTACGAGATTATCCAGGGTTGGCTAGAGATACTCTAAGGACAGCAAACAATGGACCAATTCACTTTGCACTTCCCTCCACGGAACTTTGCCCCTTGACTGCCTAGAGCAAGCCGCGTCTGATTTTGTCAAAGGCCTTTAAGATGCCCATGTCCACCTTGAGGGCCGTGAGGATAAAAATTGGAAGGGAGGTTAAGAGGCCGGCTTCACAAGTGCCATATAGCAGCTGGACATTTTCGAACTCTGAGTGGAGAAATACGCTTCATCTTGACCAACGCCCTGTCTTGATAGTAGGAAAGAAAATACGCTTCATCTTGTTGAAATGGAGAGAGTGCAAATAAAACAAGGTTGTAGAAGAAGAAAACTAAATAGAACCTTGAAGTTGGCTGGCCTGTATTATCTTAGGACCTGCAGGGACTTGACCGCCCTTTTGGACCAGCGCGTAGGAATCTAGTCTACTAGTTAACCTTGCTGATGGCTTGGCTTGGCGCACGAACGGATCAAGTCTGCCGCGAAACACTGCAGGATGCGGCGCACGCAACCGACGTACGTGCAGACAGATAATAGAGTTCTATTTGCGGCTGTCTTCTTCACGAGTTCAGATCTCCTCTGTCTATTGTGTTGTGCAGACAGGCACATCTATCTTTTATGTTCTGTTGATGGAGGCGGCGTTTCGGGTCACGGGTGCATCTGTACCTATTGTGTAAAAAAATATTAAAAACTTTTCAAAATGTCAATAAATTCTAAAAAAAATTGGATATACATCAGAAATTTTGTGTTAGCACAAAAGTTTCGCGGTGAAAAGACATTTTTTGATCTTGTAAAAAGGACAAAAACATGTCCCGTACAAAGTCATTTTGTATTGCCCGAATTTGTCTTTTTTGCACAGCTCACAAAAAAAATGTCTTTTTACCACGAATTTTTTTGTGCTAGCACAAAATGTCTTAAAGTATATTCAAAAATTTATTTTGAATTTTTTTACATTTGGAAATTTGTTTTTTGGGCAGTGGGTGCATCTGCACCCACTACCCGAAATGGATTCCCGACAGTTGATGTACTTTGGTCCTTAATGTCAATAATATACCTAGCTCTGTACAAAAGAGAAGAAAAGGAGTGCAACTTTTTTTTTGATCAAACATTGGACTTTTTTTCTATATATATACAAAAGGCTTTATTACTTAAAAGGTTTAAGCATTACACCCGGCCTCTGCATAACAGGATGCACATAACTGACAACTCAAAAACAAAAGGGTAAAGCAAAACAAAGACAAGTTACAAATCAACAGATCATGCAATCCGCCTATGGTGGTGGTCCAATGCGAAGATCACGCTGCTACCCATGTTGGGTAAAAATGTCCCTCGCCGTAGTATCCAGTCGCGCAAACACCTCCGTAAAAAGGTCACGGAACTCCACGCGTTGTAATGTGTACCACGAACGGAGCAAACTTGTGCACCGGTATATTACCTGCAAAGGGATACAATTTTATTGTTAAAAACCCTGTCATTTTTACAAAGCCAAAGCGACCAAATTACGGCTATCGTTCCCACCCAAATGACAGTTCTAATTTTTTTATCAATGCCATGTAGCCAATTGCCGAAAATATTCGCAATTGAACGTGGTGGATACAAATTTAAAGTAACTTGGATGGTTTACCAAATAGAACGTGCGACCTTGCATTCGAAGAAAAGATGTTTTATCGTCTCATCGTGTAGACAGAAAACACACTTCCTACTTCCATGCCAATTAAGCTTAACAAGGTTATCTTTGGTGAGGATAACTCCCCGACGAGCATACCATGGAAAAAAAATATTTTTAATGGCATCTTCATCTTCCAAAGTTTTTTATTATCAACCGGCATGTCAGATTGGATCAGAGCTCTATACATGGAGTCCACCGAGAATTTGCCGTTCTCATGAAGAGTCCAATTAAAAATGTCAGACCTGGCCGGTGATAAATGAACCATGGCCAAACGCCCTAAAAGTGTATTCCATGCCTCTAGTCTAGGTCCAACAAAATCTCGACTGAACTTCATAATCGGAGGCGATGACTGCATAACCATAGCTAGCGTATCACTCTTATGATGGACGATGTTTTACAGAGTTGGATATTAGTACTTGAGAGTGGTATTTCCCAACCATTTGTCCTCCCAGAACCTAATCTCTGAACCATCTCTAATAGCGAATTTCCCAAAACAAAAAAAATCCTTCTTCGTCGCCATGAGGCCGGCCCAAAAGTGAGAGTCACCTCATTTCCAAACAACTTGTGGCAATGCTTTTGTGTCGACATATTTTCGCCTTAAGAGCGTTTGCAATACCCCCTCTTCCAAGAATAGCTTAAATAGCCATTTCCCTAGAAGGGCCGTATTCTTGACCTGAAGATCATGGATGCCAAGTCCCCCCTGAACTTTTGGTCGGCAAACAACATCCCATCAAGCCAGTCGATATTTATTTTTTCGCTATCCCCTTGCCAAAAGAATATTGATCGGAAATAATCTAATTTTTTCAGAACTCCTTTGGGCAGCTGAAAGAAAAATATCATATACAGTACCATATTGCGTAGGACTGAATTGATGAGTACCAATCTCCCACCTAGGGATAACAACTTTCCCCTCCAACCAGCCATACATGCTTGGAACCGCTCCTCAACGTGTTTCCATTCAGCATTTGTCAGTCACCTATAGTGAATTGGTATACCGAGATTCCTAATAGGGAACTGACCTTGCTCACATCCGAATAGATCAGCATATTGAGCCGCAAATTCCTAGGCCTCGCCGAAACAAAACAGCTCATTCTTAAGGAAATTTATTTCAGGCCTGATAATTACTCGAACGCTGATAGAATCAGTTTCATGTTCATAGCTTTCTCTAGGTCATGTTCCATAAACAGAATTGTATCGTCCGCATACTGGAGGATAGAGAGGTCGCCATCAACCAAATGTGGGATGACTCCCACAATTTGTCTATCTAGTTTAGTCCTATCAATCATGACCGCTAACATATCAGCCACTATATTAAATAGTATCAGCGATAGAGGGTCCCCTTGCCTTGGACCTTTGTTTGTCTGGAAGTAATGACCAGTATCATTATTGACTTTTATGACCATACTTCCTCCAATAACAAAATTCCTAATCCAGGCACACCACTCCTCCGAAAAGCCTTTCATTCTCAGGGTCTGTTGGAGAAACTCCTAATTGGCCTTGTCATATGTCTTTTCGAAGTCAATCTTAAAAATCACACCATTCATTTTTTTCTACGTATCTCATGGACGGTTTCATATAGTATGACTACACCATCAAGGATATTCATGCCTTGCATAAATGCAGTTTGCGTAGGCCTAACCACATGATCCGTGACTGAATTCAACCGAATGGTTGCCACTTTGGTGAAAATTTAAAAACTAACATTAAGGAAGCAGATCGGTCTGGATTGTTGTATCCTTTTTGCATCAATAATTTTAGGCAACAAAATGATCTCCCCAAAGTTTAGGCGAAAAAGCTCTAGCTGTCCGGCGTGCAAAGAACCAAACAGAGCTAGAAGGTCCACCTTAATGGTATCCCAGAAGTTTTGGTAAAATCAACGGGGAATCCATCCGGACCTGGTGCCTATTGTGTTCCATTTGGAAAATTGCTTTTCTTACTTCTTCCTCGGTGAAGGGTGTCGTAAGAAAAGTGTTCTCCTCATCAGAAACCTGAGGTATATCTTCTATTCGAGACTCGTCAAGAGAGAAATTTCCTTCCTCCGGAGCCCCAAATAGACCCTTATAATAATTGGTGATATAGCTTTTAAGATCTTCCTGTCCCTTGATCAGACCCTCTTCTTGCTGAAGTGAATGAATAAGTTTCTTTCTATGTCTTCCATTTGCAACATTATGAAAGTATCTAGTATTCAAATCACCTTCAAGAATGAACTGAGCCTTTGAACGTTGATACCATTTGAGTTCCTCTTCACGTAAAAGTTTAGCTGTTGTCGCATTCGATTGATTTTTGAGTTCAATCTCTTGCGTGGACAATGGCTGCCTTTCCGCAATTTCTTTGAGTTCATCAATAATGGCCGACAGTCTAGCTTTTATTTTTTTTAAGAATCCCAGTGGTGTGCCTTTGTAGCGCCCTGACCCCAGAACTATACAGTGAACCGTTGTGTAACCGGTCATGCTACACAATCGAGGGTTACTGGGTTTACCAATCCCAGGCCAAAACTCATTGGCAGGTGTGCTCGGAATGGATCATCAGCACACAACACCTCGATCATGCCATAAGCTCAGACATCGCTTTCATGTATAGTAAAGAGACCGAGACTTGTGGAACAACTGGCACATTGCAGACTCTACGACACAGAAACATATAGCAACTCATATAAGAGAAAAAATACAAATATTACACACAAAAGGATCACAGATCCATCAATTCATCAAGCGGAAGCGGGTAGTATTGTCTAACAACAAGATGCAAATATATGGCCTAAGAGGCCTACAAAATAAAAGATCCTAGCCAGCTTGTTCCACGATCCCAAGCTGCCACCTGGGAACCCCTGACTACAGGTCGACATCCACGAAGAACCCACCTAGCTGCTCGGTGTCGTCCTCCTCTGAAATACAAATATAAAGGCAGCAAGAGAGACTGAGTACGATGTAGTCGCAAGTTTAGTAGGGCGATATAGGCCCAATGACTGACGGAGGCTCTAATGCTGTATATGTAGTTATTTTTGCATAAAGCTAATTTTAATAAACCGAAACATAATTGACACATGGCAACGTCTACTCAGAATAGTTTTATAAAGGGGTATGAGAGTAATCTTTTCCTCTTTGGTTCTCGGCGAACCAACTTGTAGCCAAACCCACTCATCTCCACCAAGGCACCCCCTCGAATCACCAGCGAAGAAATGAACCTTTATCACACGTTGGTTATGCAACCTTTAGCTGCCATATCAATTAGGTTATGGTTCTCTATGATCTTATCGTCTATTCCCAAGTCGTCCATAACCGCGGACACGGCTTTTCGAAAAGATTTAAACCCTGCAGGGGTGTACTAATTTACCCATTGGTACCGTCCGGCTCACCTAATTGGCCCTCTTCCGGGGAAGGCCGGCGAGCGGGCGCGGTTAAACCTTTACCTCGCATGAGACTATCCAAGAGTCATCTGTGGCCACAGGGCAAGTTTACCCAGCCTATTTCAGCCCCTGCCCCATCGCCACGTCCTAAACACAAATCCTCATCAACATCTTCTTTTCCACTCACACGCAAATGGAAAACCGAACTAGAGGACCCTTGGATACGCCCGCACAAGTTATTCAGTTAGTAAGGCGCCCATACACCCACCAATGGCAGCACGCTCGTCTTGGTTCAAGAGGTAAAGAACTCACACCTAGGGGCAAGAGTGAGGCAAAACACCATCCCCGATGGCAACTCACCCAAGCCTTTTTAGCATTTTAATTTAGCACCCCACATATCCACCATGTCCGGAGCATTCCATCAACATCAACAACTATGGAATTAAACAACGAACATAACTAGCATTTAACTAAGCATGGTTAAGCATAGCTAAGCATATGAATACAACAATTATATTCTTGTCTCCGGCCAACACATCAACACTAAGGTTCATAGGTAAGGATACATGTGATTGGCTCGGGGAAAAACATGCATTCATAGGATACTCTAGGTCTTGATCAAAAATAACATTTAAATCGCATGCAATATTATGGTGGATAAAATAAGTTGATAAAATCATAGGATGCTAGATGCCAAGAATGTTAGGTTATCTCTTGCCTTGCTGTCGGGGCGAGGAGTACGGCTCATCGGGGTAGGTAGCGTTAACCTCGACTCCGGAATCTATCGATACCCAAAAGTAACACAAAGAACAAATAAATCACACGAACACAATATGCAATGCACAATCACATGATGACATGACCAGTTGATGTAAAGATATTATCATTTAATTTATTTAACAAATTAAATGGGGTTCCAAATAATTAGTGCAATTATTTGGACACAACTCCATATTTATCTTAGTGACCACATTACTTATAAATCATCACATTATTAGAGAAGTGGCTCAATATGCATGAACATGACATGAATGGATAGGGATTGTTCTTCCGGTCATTTTGGTACCTCATTTGTAATTTTCGGAGCACCGAAGAATAAAATAGCGAATTAAATAATTAATTGGATTTAATTCTTTTAACAAATTTATGAATAACATCAAATAAATATTTGTGATCATGAGGTGATAAGTGCATGGTTTGATAGCATTTGGTGTGTTGATCACATTGATATAACATGTGCAAGATTTGACTTAACAGAAATTAAGTTATGAAATTCCCAAGTTATTATTGAACTAGCCGGTACTTCCGGTAAAGGTCGCGATAGTACCGGTTTGCCGGTACTTCCGATTGTACTTCCGGTTCTAAACCCAAAACATCCAGTACGGAAAAGTGCTAGCCGGAACTTCCGGTGAAGTTCCCGGTAGTACCGGTTTAGCCGTACTTCCGGTGCTACTGCCGGTGCTACTTCCGTTCATAAAGTGAAACTAACAGAGCAGGGCCGGTACTAGGGGCGGTACTTCCGGACCTACTTCCGGTTTAACGGTACTTCCGGACCTACTGCCGGTGCTACTTCCGGTTATGGTTTGGAACTAACAGAACCGAATTTCCCTAACCGGTACTGCCACCGGTAGTACGACCGGTACTTCCGGTCAACGATTTTGGGCACAGCCGCGGCGGGAGCGCGCGGTGACCACGCAGACGCCGAGCAAGCGCGCGTCGATGTAGTGCGACAAGAGCAACCTAAAGGAGTGCATTCTACGCGCCGTTCTACGGCGAGCTGGATGGTGGCGGTGCCGCTAGCTCTCGGTCGCCGTAGCGAGGAGAACAACGGCGACCGGCAGAAGGCCTAAAGCGAGCTACGGCGACGGTGCGGCTACGGCGAGAGAGAAGGAGGGCAGAGGTGTCCCGGAGGAAGAGCAGCTCACCCTGGTCGCGTGAGGATTCTTGGCGAGGATGGCGGAGGACGACGGCGGTCGGAATCGAACCCGGCTCGCGGCGGCCGGAGCGGAGGGAGAAGAGGATTGACGGCGAGTCCAAGCCCCTCAGCTCGATTCCGCGGGCGAGAAGGGAGAGGGCGTCACGGTGGAGCTATCGGCGGTCTTGGTTTGGGCTGCGATGGCCGGAGTCGACGGCGGCGTGCTCGGCAGCCACGGCGGCGTCGGCGAACGGCAGGGCTCGATCTAGGGTTAGGTTTCGATCCGGAAAACGGGGGAGGATGGGTAGGGGAGAGAGAGGGGGAGCAGTTGGCGCCGGTCGGGGTCCTTTTCCCCAAAGGAGTATGTATCGCGGCGGGAGCGTGCAGCATGGCGGCATGGCAGCACAGTGCCGCCACTGTCGTTGCGGAAACGACGACGATCGGTACTACCGGTCATTGGACCGGTAGTTCCGGTTAACTGTTTCAAACAGAACCTGCTATTTTTATTTGGGCATCTAAACCACTCCAAAAATTAGGTAAAAATTCAGGGATGCTCACAACAGGATAAGGAAACTCCCTACATTTTTATTTTGAATTTTTGGAACAGCTTAACATGGTTTCAATAATAGGGTTTGAGTGGAACCGCATTTAGGGTTTTGCAAGTTGGAAACAATTGGAGGCCAAGCCATTTGGTTCTTATGCATTGTGGTGAACTTGGGAACTTGTTGGACCATATGGTCACCAGCCATGTCATGGTTTGTAGCAAAAGAGGGCATCCCTCAGTTTGGTTGGTTTGGGAAAGTTTGGCCTCCCCTTTTAAATGTTTACAAGGGTTGGTTGTCAATGTTAACAATTTATCATATGCCATGATGCAAGCAAATGGGATGCAAAAGTGGAAAAATTATTCGTATTTTTCAGTACAAAGTTGGGGCTGTTACAATTCTACCCCCCTTACAGGAATCTCGTCCCGAGATTCTAGGCTTGAGTGAAGAAGGCGGGGTATTCCTGATGAAGGCTAGTTTCTCGCTCCCAGGTGGCTTCTTCCTCGGAATGGTTAGACCATTGGATTTTGAGGAACTTGATGGTCTTGTTGCGGGTTTTCCTCTCCGCTTCATCCAAGATGCGGATAGGATGCTCGCGATAGGTCAGATCCTCCTGGATGTCCAACGCCTCATGATCGACCCCACGGATTGGATCCTTGAAGCAACGACGGAGTTGGGAAACATGGAACACATCATGCACATCCGGGAAGTTGGAAGGCAACTCAAGTTGATAGGAGAGATCTCCTCGCTTGGCTAGAACGGTGAAAGGGCCAACATAGCGAGGTGCCAATTTGCCTTTGATCCCGAAGCGACGAACGCCTCGGAGAGGAGAAACTCGAAGATAGGCTTTATCACCAATTTCATAGTGAACCTCTTGATGGTGCTTGTCATAATAGCTTTTCTGACGGGATTGAGCAGCCTTGAGATTTTCCCGAATGACACGGACTTTCTCTTCGGCTTCATTGATCACATCAGGACCGAAGAGTGACCTCTCTCCGGTTTCAGACCAATTGAGAGGAGTCCGGCATTTTCTCCCATAAAGAACCTCAAAGGGAGCCATTTGCAAACTGGCTTGAAAGCGATTGTTGTAGGAGAACTCGGCGAGAGGGAGGTACTTTTCCCAACCCTTGCCGAAGGAGATAACACAAGCCCGAAGCATATCCTCAAGAACTTGCTTCACCCTTTCAGTTTGACCATCGGTTTGAGGGTGATAGGTGGTACTGAAGTTGAGACGGATTCCAAGAGCCGTTTGGAAACTTTGCCAAAACTTGGACACAAATAAGCTTCCACGGTCAGAGATGATCCGCAAGGGAACCCCGTGCAAAGGAACAATCCGGGCCATATACCAGTCGGCAAGTTGGCTTGCTCGGATATCGTCACGGACCGGAAGGAAGTGGGCAACCTTTGACAAACGGTCGATGATGACCCAAATAGCATTGTTGCCCTTTTGTGACTTTGGGAAGCCGGTGATGAAATCCATACCAACTTCATCCCATTTCCACTCAGGAATGGCTATGGGGTGAAGGGTACCAGCTGGCCTTTGATGTTCAGCCTTCACTCGGCGACAGACGTCGCATTCAGCAACATACTCGGCGATCTCGCGCTTCATGCAAGACCACCAGAATTGAGGGCGAAGATCTTGGTACATTTTTGTGCTACCCGGGTGAATAGAGATGGGTGACTCATGAGCTTCTGAAAGGATCAACTCCCTTATGCTCCCACTCTTGGGCACCACTAGACGCTCACCGAAATAGACAACACCATTGTCATCAACCGAGAAACAATTGGCCTTCCCATTAGCTACCTTCTCTTTGATCTCGAGGATTTCAGCATCATTTTTGCTGGGCGACCTTGATATCATCCTCGAGAGTGGATTTGATTTCGAGGTTAGCTAGAAATCCGGAGGGAACAATTTCCAGGTTCAGACGGGCAAACTCCTCATGGAGGGCAGGCGGTGCCCTTTCAACCATCACGGTGTTGCAATAGGCCTTGTGACTCAAAGCATCGGCCACGACATTTGCCTTGCCGGGCTGATAGTTGAGGGTCACATCATAATCTTTGATTAGCTCCAACCACCTTCTCTGTCTCAAGTTCAAATCAGGCTGGGTGAAGAGATATTTTAGACTTTGGTGGTAGGAGTAGATCTCGCAACGGTTGCCCAATAGGTAGGGCCTCCATTTCTTCAGAGCATGTACCACGGCGGCAAGCTCCAAATCATGAGTTGGATAATTTTGCTCATGTGGCTTGAGTTGACGGGAGGCATAGGTGACCCACATGGCCTTCTTACATCAACACACAGCCCAAGCCCTGGAGTGATGCATCACAATAGACGACAAAGTCTTTGTCAGTGTCGGGAAGGACAAGCACTGGAGTGGTGGTAAGCTTGACCTTGAGAGTTTGGAAACTTTCTTCAGCCTTGTCTGACCACACAAATTGTTTGTTTTTCTTAAACAGGTCAGTCAATGCCTTGGCTATCTTGAAAAAACCATCGATGAATCGGCGGTAATAACCCGCCAACCCAAGGAAGCTTCGGATATCTTTGGCGGACTTAGGAGTTGGCCAATCCAGGATTGTCTGAATTTTGTCTGGTATCACTGCTACTCCAGCAGCTGACACCACATGACCGAGGAAAATGAGCTCTTTTAGCCAAAACTCACACTTGGAGAACTTGGCATAGAGGCGGTGATCTCGAAGCTTGGTCAGGACTAGTCGAAGATGCTCAGCATGTTCGTCTTCGGTTTTGGAGTAGACAAGGATGTCATCGATGTAAATAATGACAAACTTGTCTAGGTACTCGTGGAAGATGGAGTTCATCAACCTCATGAATGTAGCCAGAGCATTTGTGAGGCCGAATTACATGACAGTGTACTCATATAACCCATAGCGGGTAGTGAAAGTCGTCTTCGGAATATCCTCCTTTCTGATTTTAATCTGATGGTAGCCTGACCTCAGATCCATCTTAGAGAATACCATTGCACCAGCCAGCTGATTGAACAAGTAAGTTATTCTGGGAATTGGATACTTGTTCTTGATGGTCACCGCATTTAGAGGGCGGTAATCAACAACCAAACGAGGAACATTTGTATCCCTCTTTTTGACAAAGATGACCGGGCAGCCCCAAGGTGAGCTACTCGGCCGGATGAATTCTTTTTCTAGCAGCTCATCAAGTTGCTTCTTCAGTTCAGATAGCTCTTCCGTTGGCATACGGTAGGGCCTTTTGGAAACTGGGGCTGTTCCTGGAACCAACTCAATCACAAACTCCACGCTGCGATCAGGTGGCATGCCGGGCAATTACTCCGGGAAAACATCAGAGAAATCACACACCACAGCGACTTCATGCATTTCCGGCGGTGTGGTTCCTTCCAGGAAGCATAAGCTGATCTCCAGTGAGAGGGGAGTGGCAGCGGAGGGAATTGCAGACGAGGGTGACCAATAACTCACCAACCCGACGGTTGGGTGGATCACGGTGACAGACTTGGCAGCACAGTCCAGGTTGGCCTAGTATTTGACTAACCAATCCATCCCCAGAATTATATCTAGCCCATCTGACTTCAGTGCTATCAGCTGGAACGGGAAAGACCAATAGCCTATGGTAAATCTGGACTTCCGGAGCAACCCATTTTGTGTGCCAACTAGAGCCTGGGGTCTTTACCACTAACGGGGAGTCCATGTTCACAAATGGAATTTGATGGTTGTGTGCAAAAGCTATTGATATGAATGAATGCGATGCTCCAGAATCAAACAAGACTGAAGCAGGGTAATCATTGATTCGAAGCGTACCCATGAGAACTCCGGGGTCCTCCTCAACGCCTTCAGCCGAGACGTGGTTCAGGCGGCCACGGCTGACGGTGGTAGCCTTGGCGGCTGGGGTAGAGGGTGCCGGTGCAGGTGCTGCGGTAGCCGGTGCCTTCTGGGGGCACTCCCTAGAGTAGTGCCCCGGCTGGCCACAAGTGAAGCAGGTGAGCCCCGGTGGTGCAGGCAGCCGAGGTCGAAAACCGCCTCCAGCCGCACCCAAGGTCGAAGTAGCTAGGCGAGGCGGAGGTGGCAGGTACCCGGTGGGCTTCGGCGCGGAGGGTGCCTTAGGCACAATGCTGAAGGGCACAAATACCCGGCGCTTCTTGCCCTCAGAAGAAGAGGAGCTCTGGTTGTCGGTGGAAGCTGGCCTCTTGGAAGCCTCCAGCTCCTTCCTACCCTGCTCCATGGTGAGAGCCTGGTTGTAGAGCTCCTTGTAGGAGGTGAACTTGAAGGGTAGGAGCTCGTATCGGAGACGAGGTGCGAGCCCCTTGCGGAAGAGGTATTGCTTGTCCTCATCGTTCGTCATGTCCCGCGAGGCGTAACGGGAGAGGTGGTTGAACTCCCGCCCCATAGGCTTGGACGTCCATGCGTCCCTGGGTCAAGTCCAGGAACTCCCTCCTCTTGAGGTCCATGATGGGCTTGGGGATGTACGCCGCATGGAAAGCGGCGCGGAAATCCTCCCAAGTGAAGACATGGCCCGCGGCAAACATTGCCACGTGGCTCTCCCACCAGGAGCTGGCGGCTCCATTCAGCAGATAGGTGGCGAAATTGACTTGTTCCGCCACCAGAACGTGAAGAGCGGCAAACTTGCGCTCTAGAGCCTAAAGCCAATCATCCGCATCAAGCGGCTCTTTAGCTTCAGAGAAAGTGGGAGGTTGGGACCACAAGAACTCGGTGAGAGTGGTGCAGTCCGTGTTCCTCCTGGCCCCTTGCTGCACCAGCTGCTCGAGCAGACGCTCATTTCATAGCCGGTTTTGCTCAATGGCCATCAGGACCTCCGCCATTGAGGGTGGCGACGGTGCATCAGGATTGCTTGATTCCCCACGACGGGTAGGAGCCATTCTGAAGAATTGGAACAATGACATAGTTAGTAAACACCTTTGACAGATGGGATTGATCATTAGAGTGCTTCCTGATATAGATATTGAACATGCAGTACACAAGGACAGATTTAGGCAACCACGGTGACTTCACGTCATCGCGGCGATAGCAAACGGATACAAGGTATCGAGACATAACTGGACGGTAAGAACCCAACCCCGAGAACCTAAAACTTTGTCACCAAGCTCAAAACAAATAGAGGAAATAATCAGAGTAGAGCGAGTTGGATGAGGAGTAAAAAGAATCCTAAGAAGTTTTCACAACTCATTTTTAGGTTATAAATATTTTTCAACTAGACTCGACATCAACCAATAGAAAGGATTTCCTACATGCAGTCCTGCTCTGATACCAACTTGTAGTGCCCCGACCCCAGAACTATACAGTGAAACGTTGTGTAACCGGTCATGCTACACAATCGAGGGTTACTGGGTTTACCAATCCCNGTAGCGCCCCGACCCCAGAACTATACAGTGAAGCGTTGTGCAACCGGTCATGCTACACAATCGAGGGTTACTGGGTTTACCAATCCCAGGCCAAAACTCATTGGCAGGTGTGCTCGGAATGGATCATTGGCACACAACACCTCGATCATGCCATAAGCTCAGACATCGCTATCACGTATAGTAGAGAGATCAAGACTTGTGGAACAAACTGGCACATTGCAGACTCTACGACACAAAACTCATATAGCAACTCATATATGAGAAAGATACAAATATTACACACAAAAGGGATCACAGATCCAACAATTCATCAAGCGGAAGCGAAGTAGTGTTGTCTAATATAACAAGATCCAAATATAGGGCCTAAGAGGCCTACACATAAATAAACCCAGCCAGCTTGCTCCACGGTCCCAAGCTGCCACCTGGGAACCCCGGACTACTAGTCGACGTCCACGAAGAACCCACCTAGCTGCTCGGTGTCGTCCTCCTCTGAAATACAAATATAAAGGCAGCAAAGAGAGACTGAGTACGATGTACTCGCAAGTTTAGTAGGGCGATATAGGCCCAATGACTGACGGAGGCTCTAAAGCTATATGTGTAGTTATTTTTGCATAAAGCTAATTTTCATAAACAAGACATAAATGACACATGGCACCGTCTACTCAGAATATTTTTTCATAAAAGGGGTAAGAGAGTAAACTTTCATATACGGTTCTCATAGAACCTACTTGTAGCCATAACCACTCATCTCATCCAAAGGCACTCCCTCGAATCCCCCTCGAGGAAATGAACCTTTTGTCACACTTTGTAATGCAACCTTTAGCTGCCAAATTTTAATTAGGTTAAGATTCTCTATGGTCCCGTATATCCGTTCCCAAGTTGTCCATAATCGCGGACACGGCTTTTCGAAAAGATTAAACCCTGCAGGGGTGTACTATTTTACTCATTGGTACCGTCCGGCTCACCTAATTGGCCCTCTTCCGGGGAAGGCCGGCGAGCGGGCGCGGTTAGACCTTTACAATGCATGAGGCTTACTCAAGGGCCATCAGTGTGCGGAAGGACAGGTTCAGCGCCTCCAACACCCTGCCCCGCGGCCACATCCTAAACACCACCATCCTCGTTCCTTTTTCCACCCACACACTCATGCGCAAATGGAAATAGCAAACTAGAGGACCCTTGACAAGCCCCTCACAAATTATTTGGTCAGTAAGGCGCCCATACACCCACCAATGGCAGCACGCTCGATCTTGAGTCTAGAGACAAGAACTCGCACCTAGCGGCAAGAGTGAGGCAAAACACCATCCCCGATGGCAACTCACCCAAGCCTTCTTAGCATTTTAATTAAACACCCCACATATCCACCATGTCCGAAACATTCCATCAACATCAACAATTATGGAATTAAACAACGGACATTGGTAGCATTTGACTAAGCATGGCTAAGCATATAAATACAACAATTATATTCTTGTCTCCGGCCAACACATCAACACTAAGGTTCATAGGTAGGGATACATGTGATTGGCTCGGGGGAGAACATGCATTCATAGGATACTCTAAGTCTTGATCAAAGATGACATTTGAATCGCATGCAATAATATGGTGGATAAAATAAGTTGGTAAAATCATAAGATGCTAGTATGCCAAGAAGGTTAGGTTATCTCTTGCCTTGCTGCCGGGGTGTGTAGTACGGCTCGTCGGGATAGGTCGGGGTGACCTCAACTCCGGAATCTATCGATACCCAAAAATAACACAAAGAACAAATAAATCACACGAACACAAGGTGCAATGATCAATCACATGATGACATGTCAATTTGATGCAAAGATACCATTATATAAATTGAATAGCAAAATTAAACGGAGAGCCAAATAATTAGTGCAATTATTTGGAACAACCCCATATTTATCTTAGTGACCACATTATTTATAATTTATTAAAGATTATTAGAGAAGTGGCTCAATATGCATGAACATGATATGAATGGTTAGGTTTTGTTCTTCCGATCATTTTGGTACCTCATTTGTAATTATCGGAGCACCGATGAATAAATAACGAATTAAATAATTTATTGGATTTAATTATTTTAAAACAAATTATGAATAACCTCAAATAAATATTTGAGATTAACATGGTTTGATTGCATTTTAAGTTTTGATCACATTGATATCTAATTCATAATTTTTGGATAAATATTTAACACTTTATGATTTTTCCCGAATTATTATTCCCTTTTGCCATTTTAACAATTTTTAATAAACAGCAAGTTAAAAGGTTTCAAAATATCATTTCAAAGGTCCTATGTTGTAGATTTTGTTTTCCTGGTCAATTTGATATTTGATTTGCTATTTTTGAAGCATTTTTAAAATAGTTATCAAATATTCAAATCAGTTTTATTTTCCAAAAAAAAAAAGGAAAACACACAACTCAGGCAGGCCGGCCTCCAGCCGGCCAGGCCGGGCCATAGGCCGGGCAGGGACCCGAGGGTTCCGGCCTTTGGCCGGCCCAAGCTGGGGAACGAGGCCGGGAGGGAGGCCGAAGCGGCCGGCCCACATCCGGCCCAGGCCAAGCGCAGGCCGGATACGGGGTTGACCGGTGCGTGCCACGACCGGCGCGTCTCACGGTGGTGATCACCGGCGAGTCGACCATGGATCCGTCGGGTACGTGCACGCGGAAGCCTGAGAGGGGGCGCGTTGCGCCCGTCATGACGCGGGGAATCTACTGGCGGCGCGAAGGACCTTATGGTCACCGGAGGAGCTCCGGCGAGCACGTCCAGCGGCGGAGCGGCACGGTCGACCACGACGGTGACGAACTAGAGTGAGAGGGAGAGGGCATAGGGGATGGGATGGTGCGCCTGCTCACCAGGAACGTGATGCCGTGGACGGTGAGGAGTAGGAGACGGAGTCGACGGCGAGGAGCTCGGTGAGGTGCGGCCATTGCCGAAGTGGAAGGAGACGGTGGCGTCGATCCCGCACTTCTGGGACCGATTCCTCCTGGCCGAAGAGCGAGGATGACGAGGCGGAGCGGACGGCGTCTTCAGCTCGTGCTCCGGTGGTCGGAGACGACGGCACGCATGACGGCGGCGAGCGGCGGCAGAAACTCAAAGACACTAGGGTTTCCGGGAGAGGAGGAAGGGGAGGGAGCAGGTGAGGTGGGGGAGAGAGGCACGGCAGGGCACGGGGTCCTCTTGGGCGTCCTCCTTATCCTCCAGCGCGGCAGGGGGCAGCGCGGCATGGCGCCAGGAGGACGGCGTCGATGGCATGAGCGAGCACAGGAGAAGAAGAGAGAGAGAGGAGGATGACAGGGGTGGCCCCCCTGTCAGATTTTTATTCTTTTAGCATTTTTCCCTTTTTCAAAAATAAAACCAGTAGCACTTTAGGGATTTTAATGAGGCTTTTAAACATTTTCAAAATTTCTGGGAAAATTCACAGAGGCTCCCTATAATATTTAGCACCTCCAGAAAAATTGGGTTGCAAATTAAATTGTTTGGATTCACATTTATTCATATTGTTGCAATTTGATAATTTTTGACAAATTGCAAAAAGCATTTAATTGGAGCACTTAAGCAATTCAATAAATCATAAAATTATTTATGGAGGCTCATATTATATTAATGAACCACCCCATAATTTTAGTTTGAATTTTTGGAGAGTTTAACTTGGTTCCAAAAATAGAATTGAATTAAACCAAATTGAATTTCCCAAATTTATTTAGTTGCTTGTTAAGAATTTATCTTTTGTCAATTATTTGTAAAAGTCATTCTTGGAACTCCCTGAACAAATTGGAAATTCAAGAATAATTTGGTTTGGCCATTTTGGGCAATGCATTTGGTTTGGAATTTTGGGAAGGGTTTGCTTCCTTTGTTTTAATTTCCAGGTGTTGCTTTATTTAACAAGCAATTTAAATATGTATGCCATGATGCAATGAAAAGAAAAAGTGAAAATTTGGCCCATATTTTAGGGTACTAATCTGGGGCTCTTACAAAAGCCTCATACTCTGCCATGTTGTTTGGACAATCAAAATGCAACTGAAGGACATATGCCAACTTATCTCCTTTTGGTGAAGTTAAAACCACGCCGGCTCCTGAGCCTTCTAGCTGTCTGGACCCGTCGAAGTGCATTGTCCAATATTTGGTGCAGGGTGAACTTGTTGAGGATGTAAAATTAGTCCAGTCATTGACGAAGTCGACCAAAGCTTGGGATTTAATGGTTGTCCTAGGCTCATATGTGATATGATAAGGACCCAATTCAATTGCCCACTTGGCAACTCGCCCTGTTGCATCTCTGTTGCGTATTATATCAGCTAGTGGTGCTGAGCTTACCACTTTGATTGGATGCTCTTGGAAATAGTGCTTGAGTTTCCTACTTGCAAGAAAAACTCCATAAACTAGCTTCTGCCATTGAGGGTACCTTTGCTTTGAATCTGTGAGGACTTCACTGATATATTAAACAGGCCTCTGTACTGGATGCTCTTTTCCTTCCTCTGAATGCTCCACAACTACTACAGCGCTGACAACTCTTTCATTGG
>QRDG01000387.1:188721-260784 GCA_012064385.1 Puccinellia tenuiflora | reverse complement strand
TGTTGGACTTGTCTAATCTATCAGGCTCTGTCCCGTCTGTCTTGGTTGTGTTGGGTCTGTCTAGGCCTGTCTTCTTGGTGCGTCTTGCCCCTCCTTATAAAGGTGGAGGAGGCCGGCTTACATGTCGAGTCCTTTTAGGACACTGCTAATCTAATACAAGTTGGTAAGGTGAGTCCTTTTCCTATTCTGACTAGAGTCGGCCTGCTGGGCTTCCTCCTGATGGGCCACGTTAGTACTCCTTATGGGTACCCGTGTCCCATATCCACGACACCTGGCATGTCAGATGGCTTCCATGCAATGACGTCCGGGTTCTCACGGATGAACTCGACGAGCGCGCTTTCCTATTTGTCAGAGAGGTGTGCCCCAATGATGAACTGCTTGGAAGAATCATCAGGGGTGAAATCAACTTGCTTTGTGTCTTGAGCTGACTTGAATTTCATCTTCTCCTCTGTGGCCGGCTTCTTGAGGACTGAGTTGTCCTCCGGGTCCACGTTTGCCTTATAAAACTTCAACTCTTCCTAAGCACAAGCTGTTTCGGCCATAGCTGCATCTCCCTGTTCACATTCCAATGCCATTTGTCTGCTGCCATTAACTGTAATGACTCCTGCTGGACCTGGCATCTTAAGCTTCAAGTAAACATAACACGGTCTGGCCATAAACTTAAATTATGCTAGTCGACCAAAAAGAGCATGGTATGGACTCTTAAGATCAACTACCTCAAAGGGCATAATCTCTGAACGGAAATTTTCCATTGTGCCAAAAGCAACCTCAAGATAGATCTTACCAATGGGTTTTGCTGACTTCCCTGGTACTATCCCATGAAAAACTGTCTCAGTTGGTATCAACTGCCTATCTTGCAGTTTCATCCTCTTGAATGTGTCATAGTACAAGATGTTGATACTGCTTCCCCCATCCATAAGCACCTTGTTCAATGTGTAGCCCCCAACTTGAGGCGCTACCACTAAAGCTAGGAGCCCTGGGTCGTCGACTCTTGGTGGATGATCTGCCCTACTCCATGTGATGACTTGCTCTGACCACTTGAGCCACAGTGGAACTGCTGGCTCTACCGCATTAACAGCTCGAACTTTCAATTTCCTGGCGCGTTTGGACGTGCTTGTTGTGAAGACATGATAACTACCCTGACTCGGGTTTTGCGGTCTAGTTGTGACATAATATTGCCCTTGGCCATCATGAAGCTGCTTCGGGTTCTGCTGGAACCCGCCCTGCTGGTTACCTCCTCCTTGCTGTAAGTTGGGATTATGGCCGGCTCCTGCGCCATGGTTGCCGGGTCCTCCATTACCATTGTTTCCTCGACATCCATTGTTGTTGTTCCTATTGCCTGGTCCTGCGACTCTGCCACGCTGCAGATCCACACATTGTCCCAAGGTATGACCACACTTCCCGTTTCTGGCGTGTTTGGGACATGGACTCGCCAAAATCTCCTATGTAGTTGGCCTACGCCCTTGATATCCTTAAGAGTTGTTGTCCTTGCGTCTGAACCCAGTGTTTGTGTTAGCTAGCAGGTCACAGCTCTCTCCGTATGGCCTCTTAGTACCACCTTGGTTTTGACCTTGGTTTTGATTCTGGTTTGGTCCACTGCCACCTTGTCCCTTTCCAGCTTCTTCCGTGTCCTTGGTTTTGTTCGTGGATGCATGCTTATTGGCTCCAGCCATGATCTCTCCAATGGTGATGGGTATGCCCTGGTTTAGACTATCTTTCATACGTCCAAACTTCCAGCTCAAAGGATTATAACTGCAATTTCTCTCCAATGCCACCTTGTCCCTTGCGATGAATTGATGATCTATGAGACTCGCTTCATCCAGTGTCTTGCGGACTCGCCCTTCCGTTGAGTGCATCGCTCTAAGTCCTCTATGGTGCTCAACTTTCTGCAAGTTCCTTGGAAATTTTGTACAAAAGCTGTCTTCAACTGCTCCCATGAGTTAATGGACCTGGGAGGCAAGTTCCTCATCGAAACTTTGGCTGTCTCGTCCATCATAAGGTACATAAACTTGGCGCACAACCCTTTTGAGGCGTTTCTGATACTCATTGCCATCTCATAACTGCTAAGCCACGAAGTCGGGTCCATATTTGGTTCGTAGTTGCCCACCTTGCGCGGTTCCTTGAAGTTATCTGGGAAAGCCACGACTCTAATGGCCTCTGAAAGACATGCGGGTCCTGTTAATGATGGAGAACTCCCTGGTGAGGTTACCTCAGTGAGCGCACGATGCGGCGGGTTCATCACTGGCGCTGCTGTTGCTGGCGCTGGCCCATCGGCTCCTCCGGCTTCTGGGACTCTGGCCTCAGCAGCTCTTCTGTTCCTTGCTTCGTCGACTTGTCTTTGAGCTTCCAAGACAGTGGGTTGATGTGGTTGGTTCCTTGCCAATTCGCAGCGCTTTGCGCTCGTCGACCCGGCCGGATGAGACTCGTCATGTCGACTCCTTGCTCTGGAGTTGTACGGAGTGGAATGAAGCCGGCTTGCGTCTGGGAAATTGGGATAGAGAGCTTGTTGTGCCAATGCCGTTTTAACATATCTATGGCAAGTCGTGCCTCTTGACCTGTTGGGTTTTCCATGAGTGGGATTCTGTCCAACACCATGGTTGCTGCATGTACGTTGTTAATTGGGTTTGATAATGTCCTGCCGGTGTATGGAATCTCTGCGGTGGTGGACCCATACCTCCGACTCCTCCACCAGGTGGCGGGGGTGGTGCATTGGCTCCAGCTCCTGTTCCGACTCCTCCGTTTCCTCCTGGTGGTGGTGGTGGTGGTGGCGGTGGTGGTGCTGCTCCTGCGCCAGGTGTGGATCGTCCGACTCCTGCGCCTGGACCCATCGGTGTCTGAAACAGGTTGGTTGGATTTATGATGACTCCCTCATGCAGTCGGCTCCGAGTCCTACGATGCTGAACTGAGGTGAGTTCCTGTTGGCGATTGCGCACTGCTGCTGCTTCAGCTTGTACACGCTCGTGCTCTGCTTGTATGCGAGTTTGCTCAGCTTGTATACGTGCCTGCTCTGCCTGTACAAGGGCTTGATCTGCTGCTATCCTACGATTTGCCTCTGCCACATCTGCCAATTGCTTCTCTAATGCCTGACGAGCCATCAGTAACTCCTCAGCTCGAGCCGCCGCATTTTCTGTTGTGATCTCCCTTGTCAGCAGATTGGGATCGAATTGACTTCCACCAGCATTATCTCCACCGTTTTCATGTCCAGACATGTACACTCCAACATGACGTGGACGTACTGGTGATTGCACGCACTCTTCCTCTATTCCATACCCAAGTCAATCTTCGAATAAGGGCAAAATTGACTCTGAATCTGCGTCGTAGTCTGGCTCCATATATGGCTCTACCAGCGACTCCTTCTCCTTGTTGATGATAAGTTGTTCCTCTGATTCGGCTACTATGCCGATTTGTGATGTTCCAACGGACTCCTCCCCATCGGACTCCACCATAGCTGTTGCCTCTGAAACTGAATCCAACTGATTAGCACGGTTACATGTGGTGCTGACCATGCCAACGAACACATTGATCTGGCCGAAGATGAGTTGATAGCCTTCATCGACTTCATCCATCTCCGAGCTCCATCCTAAGTCATCGATCTCTGTCTCTCCAAGCGTGTAAAGTCGCCCGATGGCGAGTTTCTCCATACCTCGGCGAGCTTCACCTACGATCTCGACTCCTTTTCTCACCTGCCCCACGGTGGGCGCCAACTGTCGATGGATTAGATCAATGGTGAAGATATGGGACTATGTATGCGTGGGCATCGTCGATGTGGGTTAGTAGAAGAATGACACGGGAGACAAGATTTATACAGCTTTGGGACCCGAGAAACATCATCCGGTAATATCCCTACGTGCTGTTTGTGGCTAGGTCTTATTCCTCTCATGGTGGAAGTCGCCATATTGTGTTGGACGACTCCTCTATTGGACTTGTCTAATCTATCGGGCTCTGTTCCGTCTATCTTACTTGTGTTGGGTCTGTCCTCTTGGTGCTCCTTGCCCCTCCTTATAAAGATGGAGGAGGCCGGCTTACATGTCGAGTCCTTTTAGGAGACTGCTAACCTAATACAAGTCGGCAAGTTGAATCCTTTTCCTATTCTGACTAGAGTCGGCCTGCTGGGCTTCCTCCTGATGGGTCTCGTTAGTACTCCTTACGGGTACCCGTGTCCCATATCTCGACGTTACTTTCCTTGTGTGATCTGATTCCTTTCCATGCAGACGTACGTGAAGTAGTACGTATCTGAGTTAGACTCCACACGGCAGCCTTAATCCGTATTTGACTCAAACTGCTCTTTCCTTTTCTCTACGCTTGCTTGTACGCGGCCGTGTGTCTCCTGGATGTGCACGCGAAGTCTCCAGGCTTCCTCCGACTCCTTGGTTCGACTCCTTGGCTCGACTCCTCCGACTGGAGTCACAAGCTCAAAAGTCGCCTGCTGCTAGCTCCAAGATGAATTCCTGCATAAAAAACATAACACATATATATAATGAGTCCTTCCTCACCCTTTGCTCAAGCTCACCACTCTTGCCTTTGCATCAGCTGGCCGAGTTTGTTGTGGCTCTTATAAACTAGCTTAGAGGAGTCTGACTCTTGCCACTTCCTGCAGACACATGACTCGCCTTTCTGAGACGAGCCGGCTTTTCTTTCCACTACTATGCCTTCATTTTCTCAGACATACTCTGTTTGACTTTGGCTGCCACATTTTTTACCAGGAAATTTCCGCGGAGGTCTCCACATTTTCCGCACTGTTAATGTGGATCAGCCCCATAACTTTCTAGGGTTTAACCCCTTATAAATTGTCAAGGGTGGGGTCCAAAAACCCTCACTTGCCCTTTCGCTTCCAATCTTCTTCTTCCTCCCGCTCATTCTCTTTCCCCCGCGCAGCTTGCTCCGCACGTACGCGATGGCCCCCAAGCGCTCCAAGGCTGCTTTCAAGACCAAAGCTTCCTCGTCCAATCGGACAATCGACATCGCCGCCGCAGCCACCGCCGCTGCCAAGACTTCCTCGTCAAAGTGATCAATCTCCGCTAACTGGGGCGGATCTACCACTACGGACGAGCAAATCAAGGGGTACCATCTCGCTAGCCTCCTCCCCTCCAATGTCAAGGCCCATGCCCCAGGGAACAAAGCGGTGCCCTCTCATGCGAAGGACGAGGTCGTGATCTTCTCCGAGCACCATCTCCGCGGATTCACTCCCCCGGGTAACTTGTTCTTCCGCCAAGTCCTCGATTTCTACAAGCTACGCATCCATGACTTGGCGCCCAACTCTGTCCTGACCCTCTCGAACTTTGTCACTCTTTGTGAGGATTACCTCCAAATCAAGCCAGACCTTGACCTCTGGCTTGAGCTTTTCTACTGCAACCCCCCGCCCGAAACCTCTAGGGGTCCTCTCCTTCAGTGCGGCGTTGTTGCTCTTCAGCGTCGCGTCCACTCCGTCTTCCCCAAACCTCTCTTCCCTAACCGTGTCAAGGATTGGCACAAAACCTTGTTTTACTGCAAGGACACCTCTCCTGCAGATGAGCCCCGTCTTCCTCTCTTCTCCGAGGATCGCCTAGAGGCGACTCCTCTTTTGAAAGCTAGGTGCTCAGAGGCCGCCCGGCCCAAAGTCGAGTCCTTGATCACACGGATTCAGGCTCTCTTGTCTCACAAGCTGGAGAACATGGATTTGGTGCGTTGCTGGACGACCTGGAAGATCCAGCCGCTGAGTCCTAGGACTCGGCTGATATGTCAATACACTCGTTGCGTAACTGACGGCCTCCGCACATCGGAGAAGCTGTCTGACGGCCCTGAACTCGGCCGATTGATCAAGAAACTGACAGGCAGGCCAGTGAAGGATCAAGTAAATTTTGGACTTGAGCCTTTTTGCTCCACCAATCAAGCTCCTGCTGTAAGTATTTCATTTGCTTCACTTTTATCTGCTTTCTCTATTTCAGTTGCTAACTTGAATTTCTGTCTCCTTTTCAAATAACTGACTCCTTCTGGAAGCCAGCTTCTGAACCTGCAACGGAGCCTGAGGCCGATGAGGAGGTAGAAGAGGAGGCTTCTGTCACAGAGCAAAATGCTGGGGCAGAAGATGTTGAAGATAACGCTGATGAGGAGTCCTCTCAAGAGGCTCCTATTGAAGACGATGATAATGAGGGGGAGTCCTCCCCGGAGGCTCATGTTGAAAATGTTACTGGGAAGTCCTCTCAGGAGGCTCCTGTTACTGAGCAGGGACATATGGCTTCTAGCCCTGCCGCTACCCAGCCAACCTCGTCTGAGGAGTCCTCGGCCGCGAAGAGTCGCTCCTCTTCTCCCCCAGCTCCCAACAAGAATGGGCCTCGAGAGGCTGTCCCCAAGGTACCTCTCTCACGAGTCCTTGGATCAACCAGTTCAACTGCTAAGCCTCAAGAATGTATGCAGAGCGTTATTGCTGCTAGGAAGAGGAAGCTGTGCTCCGATGACCTTGCGGACACCCCTGATCCTTTGCCAATTTCACACCAACGAAAGTCGACTTCTCCTCCTAGCCAAGACGACTCCTATCACTCTGGCATGTCTATGCCTTCTTCCGACTCTCAGGCCTCCCTGGACCTTGAGACTAATACTGGGTATGACTTCTCTGCTGACTTGCACTCATATGACTTCTGCGTTTCCTTTTCATGGAATTGTTGCTGACTTCTGACTTTGTCTGTTTCAGGGCTCGGCCTTATCTGAAGGTCACCAAGCTCCAGAACATGGCTGATGTTACATCAGCTTGTGGATCTATCCCTCCTTCGGCTTCTCAAACGACAAGCACAAGGACGGCTCCTTCCACACCTGCGTCTGTAGGTGTTAACACTACTACTACTCCCACTATCTCCGAGTCCTTTCCAAGGACTCGGGGGGAAGCTCCACTGGTGGTCCAGTCCTCTTTCGGGACTAAGACTCCTACAACCATTCCTCAACCTTCCCCGGCTCCTCATGAGACGGCTTCTACAGCCCAACTCAACGAGCCGGCCAAGTCCTCCATCGATTACAGCCGACTTCAAGTGGCTGACAACAAGTCCTTTTCTGAGGCTTGGATAGAGGCCGTTGAACTGAATGATCAAGCAGCCGGATTGAAGGATGATGAGCAACTGGCCATTAGATCTCTTCGACTCATCCATGATGTAAGCTTTCTAACTTCTAATCTTCGTATTCTCTGGTAGCCTCCTATTGCAGTAGCCCCCAAGCACCTTATCTGTGGTGACTTGTGACTAAGATAGGTGCTTTACTCTGAACTTTAACTCAATTGTTGTGTAGAAAAAACTTGTGTACTTGTAGCCCCCAAGCACTGAGTCCTTAGCTCTTCTAGGACTCGGGGCTTTAACTTGATGACTTCTTAGGTAAAGCAACTAAAAAGTTTTCCACGAGTAGCCCCCAAGCGCCGGGTTGTCAGCCTGCGACAACTTGGAGCTACAAATCGATGTGAATAGCTGATACTTAGCTTGTAGAATTTTTTTTGTTCTGCGAGTAGCCCCCAAGCGCCGAGTTGTTAACTTGTGATGACTTGGAGCTTCTGACTTGTTGACTAGGACTTGTGAATGTTGCATCTGGAGAAAAAATCTGACTCCTGAGTAGCCCCAAGCGCCAAGTTGTTAACTTGTGACGACTTGGAGCTCATGAGTTGTATATCTGACTTGTACATGTATGACTTGTGATTCCCGACTTGTGAACTCTGACTTGTATTTGCAGAATCTTATCTCCAAGATGAAGAGAGACATGAAGGAGCTGGAGGACCAGGCAGTTGCTAGTGCCAGGTCTGCTCAATCTGAAAGGGAGCACTCCCTTCAACTGGAAAAAGATCTGAAAATTGTATCTGCTCAGCTGGAGCAGGTCAAGAAAGAGTCGGAGGTAGCCAAGAAAACTGCCCTGAAAGCTCATAATGAGCTAAAAGCAGTATACGACACTTGTCGTAAAGGCATTGGAGCCATGTGTCAACACATCTTTGGTATGTTTATATCTTTACCAACTCCCTCTTTGCACTGTTTTGAAGCAGTTCTCAACTTATACTTACTGATTTCTTTCTGCAGGGTCTGACTCCCCAAAGCTCAAGTTGCCCGTTAGCAAGCAACTGCATGAGATGCTGGACCATTGTCATGGGCTACAAGAGGGAGCCCGTGCTGTGGTAAAGTACTTAAATGCTAAAGGCAAGTGCCCCAAGGAACTTGAGCGCCTGGTAGATGAGTTGTCACGAGCACCAGGCTATATGCACCTCTGGAAGCAGTCCTCCTTGAGGAGAGCCTCCATCAGGATCCTTGCTCTGGCCCACAGCTACTACCCCACTGTCATAGAGCCAGCTTTGCTCACTATGGGGAAGCCGGAACAACATGAAGATGGCAAACCCTTTACTCAGGACGACTTCAAGGCTAAGGAGAAGCTGGTACGTCCTTATGCATGTGAGATTGCCAACAAGATGGACCTTGAGGTATGGGTTCATCACTATGACTTGGAGAACAAGAGGGTTGCCCCAGAGACTCCTGCAGTTGTAAACTTTGGTCGCCCCTCACAGGCAACAGCAGGCGGCTCCTCTTCTTCTGTACCGAGTTCTTCTACACCGGCGGCTCCTGTTCTTAGTAACCCAGCTGGTACCGAGCCTGTGCTGAAGACTCCTGCTGCGCCCACTCCTTCAAGAGCTACTACAGGGGATTCCCGGCCTCAAGAAGAAGAGCTAGCTCAACATATGAAGAGCCCACGAGGTACCGGTTTCCAAACGAAGAAAAGTTGCCACCAAGCCTCCTATGAAGCTGGCTCGTGCCTCTACTGCACAAGCGAAGGACAAGTCTCCTGTCAAGAAGGACTTCCCAGTTCCAGCCGAGAAGTCGACTCCTCTGAAGGATCATCTTCTTGATGATTTTTAAACTTTTGTAATGCTACACTGCTGGTGCAAACCTTTTGGTTTTTTGAACTAGTTGTCCTGAAATTTTGCCAATCGGCTTGTAATGACTTGCTTGTTCAACTGTGACATTGATATGTCTTATGTATGCAAGTCACTGCTTGGTTCTTATAACCCATCTAATATTTCACTGATGAATAAGTAGGCCCTGCATGACTTCTCTTACAGTTTGTGCTGACAGGCTCCCAACTTCTTATGTCCTTTAAGATTCATAAGAGTTAGAGACAAGTCATGCCTGCAGATTATTCATATTGTGCAGGATGCATCTAACTTACCAGCGAGAAAATTAGGAAAAGTTCGGCTACTGAGCCAGGTTCAAGGGTCTAAGCCTGACTTTTTTCTCTGAAAAGCAAGCCCCCAAGAACCAGAAGATCAAATATAGAATAAAGCGTACTCACTGGGTGACTCGACTAAAGAACTCATATTCAGAGAAGCCAGCTTTATTTCCTTTGATCATAACAATTTGATTACATTTACGCATGGCTCACTGGGCTCTTTGCCTTCCAACTCATAAAACTATTACAATTTAGCTATAGTAGGGATGTAACTGAGCTATGTTCCACGGCCTCTTTGCCTCTGCATAGGGATCTAGCGTATGAGCTGTGTCAGCTCCTTTACTTGCACTTGCCGACTCTCGTACATCCATTAGATAGTACGACCCATTGTGCAAGTTCTTGCTTATGACGAACGGTCCTTCCCATGGTGGAGATAACTTGTGCATCCCTTCCTTATTTTGGACTAGGCGAAGCACTAAGTCACCCTCTTGCAAAGTCCGAGTCTTGATTCGACGAGCATGATATCGCCGCAAGTCCTGCTGATAAACTGCTGATCTCTCAAGGGCTAACGCCCTTGCTTCTTCGAGTGCGTCTACTGAGTCCTGACGAGAGAGCTCATTCTCTGTTTCGACGTAATTGGCGACTCGTGGTGAGTCATGCAGCAAGTCGCTAGGTAGGACGGCTTCTGCTCCATACACCATGAAGAACGGTGTAAAGCTAGTAGATCTGTTAGGAGTCGTCCTTATACTCCAAAGCACTGCTGGCAGCTCCTCAACCCAACACCTAGTAGCTCTCAACAAGGGGACTCGAAGCCTAGGTTTTATTCCCTTGAGCAACTCCTGATTTGCCCTCTCTGCTTGTCCATTGGACTGTGGGTGTGCCACTGAGGCTAGGTCGAGTCTGATGTTGTTCTCGCCACAGAACTTGGCCATCTCTCCAACTGATAAGTTGGTCCCATTATCTGTAATGATGCTATGAGGATATCCAAAGCGTGTGGCTATCTTCTTGAAGAACCTCACTGCTGATGCTCCGTCGACTCGGCTTACTGGTTCGACTTCTACCCACTTGGTGAATTTGTCAACGGCTACTAGCAGGTGGGTCTTCTGACAGGGTGACTTTCAGAAAGGACCCACCATGTCAAGCCCCCAAACTGCAAACGGCCAATTGATAGGAATAGTTCTGAGTTCTTGGGCTGGCACATGGTCTTGTCTTGCGTACCTTTGGCATCCATCACAAATTCGTACAATCTTTTCTGCATCCAAATGTGCTGTCAACTAAAAGAACCCGTGTCTGAAAGCTTTGGACACCAAGGATCTAGTGGATGCATGATGACCACAATCACCTGCGTGAATTTCTTGCAAGATTTGCCTGCCTTCTTCTGGAGACACACATCTCTGGTAGACTCCAGTGGTACTCCTTCGGTACAACTCATCGTCAATGACTATGTAAGACTTGCACCGTCTGATGAGTTGTCTCTGTTTGACTTCATCCTCTGGTAGTTCACCTCGGAGGAGATATGCAAGGTAGGGCTCTGTCCATGCTGGGATTGCCCGTACTGCTGCCACAAGTGCTGACTCTGGGTCTAGGAAGGCTAACTCCTCTTATAAAGGTAACTTGACTGACGGATGATGGAGTTCATCCACGAACACGTTGGGAAGCACTTTCTCCGGACGAGAGCCGAGTCGTGATAACGCATCGGCGGCCTCGTTCTTTCGTCTGTCAATATGCTCCACTTGATAACCAGAAAAGAACCCGTCTATCTGTTCGACTGCTCTTCTGTAAGCCGCCATATTTGCATCCTTCGAGTCCTAGGTTGCAGATACTTGCTGTGCCACGAGATCTCCCCGAAGCACCTTGATGTGCTTTATATTCATCTCCTTAGCCAAACGGAGTCCATGTAGTAAAGCCTCATATTCTGCCATGTTGTTTGTACAATCAAAATGCAATTGAAGGACATATGCCAACTTATCTCCTTTAGGTGAAGTTAAAACCACGCCGGCTCCTGAGCCTTCTAGCTGTCTGGACCCGTCGAAGTGCATTGTCCAATATTTGGTGCAGGGCGAATTTGGTGAGGATGTAAAGTCAGTCCAGTCATTGACGAAGTCGACCAAAGCTTGAGACTTAATGGCTGTCCTAGGCTCATATGTGATATGATAAGGACCCAATTCAATTGCCCACTTGGCAACTCGCCGTGTTGCATCTCTATTGCGTATGATATCAGCTAGAGCTCACCACTTTGATTGGATGCTCTTGGAAATAGTGCTTAAGCTTCCTACTTGCAAGAAAAACTCCATAAACTAGCTTCTGCCATTGAGGGTACCTTTGCTTTGAATCTGTAAGGACTTCACTAATATAGTAAACAAGCCTCTATACTGGATACTCTTTTCCTTCCTCTGTACGTTCCATAACTACTACCGCGCTGACAACTCTTTCATTGGCCGCCACGTATAATAGCATGGGCTCCTTATCCGTGGGAGCTACAAGTACTGGTGTTGATGATAGGGTTTTCTTCAAGCCCTCAAAAGCATCGTCGGCTTCTTTGTCCCATAAGAATTTGTCTGACTTCTTCAGGAGTCGGTAGAGAGGACCCGCCTTCTCTCCGAGTCTTGAGATGAATCTGCTTAGAGCTTCTACAAAACCAGCGAGTTTCTGAACGTCTTTTAGACAAGTCGGTCTCTGTAAGTTGTGAATAGCCTTGATTTTCTCTGGGTTTGCTTCAATGCCTCTCTCTGAAACAATGAAGCTGAGGAGTTTGCCTGCAGGGACTCCAAAAACACACTTGGCTGGGTTGAGCTTCATCTTGTACTTGCGCAGGTTATCAAAGGTTTCTGTCAGGTCTGCTATCAAAGAGTCAGCTTTCTGAGACTTGATGACTACATTGTCCACATAAGCGTGAATGTTCCGTCCAATCTGTTTCTTGAAACAGTTCTAGATACACCTCTGGTATGTAGCTCCCGCATTCTTGAGTCCAAAGGGCATTGTCGTATAGCAAAATGCTCCAAAGGGCATAATGAAGATGTCTTCAGCTCATCCTCTATCTTGAGTCTGATCTGGTGGTACCCTGAGTAGGCATCCAAGAAACAAAGTAACTCTGATCCAGCTGTGGAGTCAATGATCTGGTCTATACGAGGTAAGGCAAACAGATCCTTAGGGCAGTGCTTGTTGAGACCCGTGAAGTCGATGCACATACGTAACTCTCCTGTTTTCTTTGGTACTAGTACTGGGTTGGCCACCCACTCTGGGTGAAAAACTTCTTTGATGAACTCAGCTGCAAGGAGCCGAGCCACCTCTTCTCCAATGGCTTTTCTTCTGTCATCACGAAACTTGCGAAGCCCCCAGGTCTTGCATTAGGGTTAACATGTAAGCTGTGCTCGGCGAGTTCTCTCGGGACACTTGGCATGTCAGATGGCTTCCATGCAAAGACGTCCCGGTTCTCACGGATGAACTCGACGAGCGCGCTTTCCTATTTGTCAGAGAGGTGCGCCCCAATGGTGAACTTCTTGGAAGAATCACCAGGGGTGAAATCAACTTGCTTTGTGTCTTGAGCTGACTTGAATTTCATCTTCTCCTCTGCGGCCGGCTTCTTGAGGACTGAGTTGTCCTCCGGGTCCACGTTTGCCTTATAAAACTTCAGCTCTTCCTGAACACAAGCTGTTTCGGCCATAGCTACATCTCCCTGTTCACATTCCAATGCCATTTGTCTGCTGCCATTAACTGTAATGACTCCTGCTGGACCTGGCATCTTAAGCTTCAAGTAAACATAACACGGTCTGGCCATAAACTTAAAGTATGCTGGTCGACCAAAAAGAGCATGGTATGGACTCTTAAGATCAACTACCTCAAAGGGCATAATCTCTGAACGGAAATTTTTCATTGTGCCAAAAGCAACCTCAAGATAGATCTTACCAATGGGTTTTGCTGACTTCCCTGGTACTATCCCATGAAAAACTGTCTCAGTTGGTATCAACTGCCTATCTTGCAGTTTCATCCTCTTGAATGTGTCATAGTACAAGATGTTGATACTACTTCCCCCATCCATAAGCACCTTGTTCAATGTGTAGCCCCCAACTTGAGGCGCTACCACTAAAGCTAGGAGCCCTGTGTCGTCGACTCTTGGTGGTGATCTGCCCTACTCTATGTGATGAATTTCTCTGACCACTTGAGCCACTGGGAACTGCTGGCTCTACCGCATTAACAGCTCGAACTTTCAATTTCCTGGCGCGTTTGGATGTGCTTGCTGTGAAGACATGATAACTACCCTGACTCGGGTTTTGCGGTCGAGTTGTGACATAATATTGCCCTTGGCCATCATGAAGCTGCTTCGGGTTCTGCTGGAACCCGCCCTGCTGGTTACCTCCTCCTTGCTGTAAGTTGGGATTATGGCCGGCTCCTGCGCCATGGTTGCCGGGTCCTCCATTACCATTGTTTCCTTGATATCCATTGTCGTTGTTCCTATTGCCTGGTCTTGCGACTCTGCCACGCTGCAGATCCACACATTGTCCCAAGGTATGACCACACTTCCCGTTTCTGGCGTGTTTGGGACATGGACTCGCCAAAATCTCCTCTGTAGTTGGCCTACGCCCTTGATATCCTTGAGAGTTGTTGTCCTTGCGTCTGAACCCAGTGTTTGTGTTAGCTACCAGGTTAGAGCTCTCTCCGTATGGCCTCTTAGTACCACCTTGGTTTTGACCTTGGTTTTGATTCTGGCTTGGTCCACTGCCACCTTGTCCCTTTCCAGCTTCTTCTGGGTCCTTGGTTTTGTTCGTGGATGCGTGCTTATTGGCTCCAGCCATGATCTCTCCAATGGTGATAGGTATGCCCTGGTTTAGACTATCTTTCATACGTCCCAACTTCCAGCTCAAAGGATTATAATTGCAATTTCTCTCCAATGCCATCAACACAAAGATGGGTGGGAGTCCTTGCGATGAATTGATGATCTCTGAGACTCGCTTCATCCAGTGTCTTGCGGACTCGCCCTTCCGCTGAGTGCATCGCTCTAAGTCCTTATGGTGCTCACCTTTCTGCAAGTCTTGGAAATTTTGCTACATACAAAAGTTGTCTTCAACGCTCCATGAGTAAGGACATGGGAGGCAATTTCCTCCTGCCAAATTTGGCTGTCCGTCCATTCATAAGGTACATAAATGGCGCACAGCCCTTTGAGGTGTTCTAATACTCATTGCATTCATAAAACTTAAGCCACGAGTCGGGTCCCTGGTCAATTTGGTTCATCGTTGCCTACCTGCAGCGGTTCCTTGAAGGTTGTCTGGGGAAAAGCCACGGCTCTACATTGCCTCTGAAAGACATGCGGGGTCCTTGTTAATGATGGAGAACTCCCTGGGAGGTTACTGTTGGGAATATGCCCTAGAGGCAATAATAAAATGGTTTATTAAGCATATTCAAGTTTATGATAATAGTTTATTATCCATGCTATAATTGTATTAAATGGAAACATAATACATGTGTGGAATATAAACACCCGGAGTCCCTAGTGAGCCTCTACAGGACTAGTTCGTTGATCAAGAGATAGTTAGAGTTTCCTAACTATGGACTTGTTATAGTCACTTGATAACGGAGTCATATCATTAGGAGTAATGGTGTGATGGACATGACCCAAATAAAGAGTTGCAATTAATCGTGTCACAAAAGTTTTGTTGTCAACACTTTTAATATGCCAAATATAGTTTCCTTAGACCATGAGATTATATCACTCCCGTTCACCGGAGGAATACTTTGTGGACATCAAACGTCACTTCGTAACTGGGTGATTATAAAGTTGGCTTTCAGGTATCTCCGATGGTGGGTTGTTGGGTGATATGAATCAAGAGTGGAATTTGTCCCTCCATGTGACGGAGAAGATATCTCCAGGCCTTCTCGGTAATATAGCATCAAGAGTCTGCAGACATGTGATTAAGTTGTAATCACCGGGATCCTATATTATGGACGAGTAAAGAGAACTTGCCGGTAACGAGATTAAACTAGACATGGGGATGTCAACGATTATATCTCGGGCAAGTAAAATATCGTGAGACAAAGGGAATCGTATATGAGATTAATTGAATCTCCGGCATCGTGGTTCAATCGAGAAAAGGTTTTCGTTGAGTGTATAGGAATTAATATGGACATCCCGGTCCCGCTATTAATTATTGATATGATCATGTCTATGCATTCTCGAACCCGTAGGGTCACACACTTAACGTTCCGATGAAATTAGGTTTTGCGATGAATTAAATGATGAAGTGAACGAATGGTGATTCGGAGTCTCGGATGGGATCCCGGACATCACGAGGAGTTCCGGAGGAGTCCGGAGAATAAGATTCATATATGGAAAGTGGTTTCCGGAGGTTTCGGAAAAGTTCCGGAAATTATTTAAAGGGTACCGGAATGTTCTAGAAGAGTCTAGAAGTGGGACCGCATAATTTGTATGGGGCCCACATGGTGCAAAGGGGTGCTGCCACCACTTGGTGGGGCGCACCACCTAAGCCCATGAAGGGGTGCGGCACAAGGAGGGGAGTCCCACTCCTAGTTGGACTAGGAGGTGGGCTCCCACCCTTTTAGGAAAGGGGCCCAAGAAGGAGTCCTTGTTGGACTCCAACTTGGGGGGCAAGCAAGGAGGGGCCGGCCGGCCCCCTCCCCTTGACCTAGCCGCCACCTATATAAAGGAGGGGAGGGGGGGGCGCACCATACACCTTGGAGGCTGCCGCACCACCCCCCTAGCCGCACCCCCCTCTCTCCCCTAGCCCTAGCCGCACCCCTCCTCTCCCGGAGGGCTGCCGCCATCCAACCTCCACACCTAGCCGCACCCCCTTGCCCTAGGGGCTGCGCCACCTTGCTCCTCTCCCTCTCCTCTTGCTTGGCTTGGCGAAGCCCTGCTCGCGGAGATCGTCATCGTCACCGGCACTACCGTCGTGCTGCTGAGATCATCAAGGCCACGTCGTCTCGCTTGCGGGATCAAGGAGTCGACGTCTTCATCGAGCTGTACGTGTGGACGCCGCGGAGGTGCTGCCCGTTGCTGCACTTCACCGGATTGGATCTCGAGGATAATACATCTCCTCGCGACTAGACGAGTCTAGTTGCGGGGATCGACTAGCCAACCCCTGCACCGACAAAACACGTTTGTTGATCTTCGAGGGTAAGAGATTGAATCTCATCTTCGCTATCTTCATCTCGTAGATCTAGATCCTTGGGGTTTATTCCGCTTTGCCGCGTAGAAAATTTTTGTTTTCCATGCTGCGACCCCATCAGTGGTATCAGAGCCTAGATCTTCGTAGGTGTTGATGCGATTAGAACACAAGGAGTTGTGGGCGTTGATATTTTATGTTGCTACCTTCTCGCGTGCACTTTGCATCTTTGCGGTATTGTGAGATTGAAGCGGCCCGGACCAACCTTACTCGTCCACGCACGAGAGACCGGTTCCACGACTGACATGCAACTTGTTTTGCATAAGTGGCTGGCGGGTGTCTGTTTCTCTTGCTTTAGTGAGGATGCAATTTTCAATGGAAGGCCTTTCAAAAGGATGAGTAAATAAGCAACTATTATATCACCGTTGTGGTTTTTGCGTAGATTAGAACGGTTCTAACTCGTTGACCCAAGCCACGTAAAATTTGCATAAACAAAGTAGAGGCGTCTAACTTGTTTTTGCAGAGGGGGTCAAGTGATGTGATATGGCCAATGTGATTTGTGATAATGTATGCAATGATCATGTTTGTAATATTTTCGCGACTTGCATGTCGACGAGTACGGCAACCGGCAGGAGCCATATGGTTGTCTATTATTTTATGTGACCTGCGTGTCAATAAAATCACCATGTAATTGCTTTGCTTTATTGCTAAGAGTAGCATTAGTTGTAGTTGCAATAGTTGGTGGACAACCATGGTGATGGCGCCAAGATGATGGAGATCATGCCGGAGATGGAGATCTTGCCGGTGCTTTGAAGATGGAGATCTAAGAGCATATGAAGAAAGGCCATATCATATCACAATTATGAATTGCATGTGATGTTAATCCCTTTTATGCACCTTATTGTTATGCTTAGATGTGATCGCGACGGTAGCATGATAAGGTGATCTCTCATGTTAATATCAAGATAATTAAGTGTTCTCCCCTAGTATGCGCCGTTGCGAAAGTTCGTCGTTTCGAAGCATCACGTGATGATCGGGTGTGATAGATTCAACGTTCACATACAACGGGTGCAAGCCAGTTTGCACATGCGGAAATACTACGGTTGTCTTGACGAGCCTAGCATGTACAGACATGGCCTCGGGAACACGGAACCGAAAGGTTAAACACGAGTCATATAAATGATATGATCAACACTGAGTTGTTCACCATTGAAACTACATCATCTCACGTGATGATCGGTGGTGGTGTAGTGGATTTGGATCGTGTGTCACTAATCAACCGGAGAGATGTTGAGTTTAGTGGGAGTTCGTTAATTTGATTAAATTGAACTAAAATTATCATAAACAAGTGTCCTAAAGATGTCTTTGCAAAATCCTTGTAGATCATGGCCGACTACAGTAGTATGTTTCTTGCTGAGGAGCTGCGTCTTGATGGGTCAAACTTCATCGAGTGGTACGAACGTCTTAGAGAAGTCCTATCAACCAATGATCAGCTCTACGTGTTACATGAACCCTTAGAAGAAAAACCCGATGATTCTGCGAGTTACAACAAACGTATGGATTGGCTCAGTCGGAGTAAGACTCACACTCAAGTCAATTGGTTGATGAGTGTCTTCATGAATTCAGACCTATCCAAACAATTCAAGAACTTGAGTGCCATTGAGACTGTCACTAAGCTAAAGGAAATGTTCATAGCACAAGTGAGAATTGCAAGGTTTGAAGGTCTGGGTGTGTTTCTTTCAACTAAGATGGAAGAAAATGATCGCTTAGAGGATCATCTGAAGAAGATGTATAGGATATATCACACTCTGATGGATGCTTGGGATATGGAGATGAGTGACGAATTCGCGATAGATGGGTTGTTGCATTCGCTTCATCCCAAATTCAAGAATTGTGTCAGAGACTATGTAAAGGAAAGGGATTCGATCACTTATCCGGAACTGATGTCTCGACTTCGTCAGATCGAAAGGAATCCCGTAGCAGGCGGAGAAGCCAACGCAGAAGGTATATTTTGATATACTAGTTATAAATGTTTAAATGTCCCATTTACACTTGTGGTGAGCTAAGTATTTGATACTTGTGCTGTTTTATGAAAACAGGGCCTGCCGTTTGAGAAGTGCATGGAGGGACTGAGTGGATTTCGCGGGAAGATGGCAATCAAGGAGTTGATGCTGGCGATGTTCTACTTCTACATTATCGTTTAATAGAGGATTTGAATGAGTTTTTGTAATCGAATTAAGTGTGATCTTAAATTAGTGTGTCTCGGTTGTGAGACGGTCATTCATGTTAAAGACAAGTGGTTGTTCTATTTTCATGAGTAATCCTTTTTGGAGATCACGTTTCGATTATGAGATTATTGTCCTTTGCTAGATTTAAACGATAATTAGTTAAACACTTATAAAATAAAGACATGCTAAAATATCCAATACTTAATGATGAGAGTTGTTTTAATTGTGCTATTAGTGCTGAAGAGCATCTTGATGCGCATCACTAAGTAGTGTGATTAAAAAATGCCATTTTCTGAAAATGCCATGAGTTGCTGAAAATGAACACAAGTGTTGGTTGTATTTTTCAGTAAATAAAAGACATCATTATTTTATCATGGATGAGTGAATAGGAGTATTTATTCATGCCATGATGAGATCATGGAAGTAAAGGATATTAAGTTAACAAGATAATTGAGTCTTTTCGATTTGATCAAAAGAGACAAAATATTTGAGTTATTGTTTAGTATGGAGACTTGTGACAAGTGTTATCACAAATTACAATGTTTAGAGATTATTCAAAAGGTGTTTTGATAAACCTAAAGTTTTGTAGTCACATTGTATTTGATATTATGTGGTCATAAACAAAGGGTTCTTGGTTTTAAGGTTTCATTAGTATCATTTAGATTTATTTTGATAACACTCTGTTTTAAATAAAGGATCTATTTAATGATTTGCGTTTCGCATATGAGTTATGTGAAATAGTGGTTTCAATGATTATGAGATAATTAAAAGCCATAGCAAATAAAGTTTTGTAGAGTGAGATTATGAATAGAGATTCCACAATGTGAGACTAAAAGGAACAAACCAATGTGTTTGGTTGTGTTATGTATTTTAGTGGTTTTATCGTGAAATTGTTTCATGGGTAAAAGATTTGTTGGAATAAATTTAGAAAGCTTAAACCTTGCATGTTTATGTATCAAGTGGCACATATGTAAAGTGCTGTGTTGGTTAAGGCTTGACACATAAAGTTTTAATGATGGTGATCATTGAATTTTGGTTTAGCTTGTCTAAAGAGATGTAGGGTTCAAGAATATGAATTTTGTCAAAAGTTGCAAAATAATATTCATGATTTACTTGTCGTGTTTGAGAAACAAGACATACCTACAAAACTACAAAAGAAGAAATAGTAACTTTAAATACGAAAGTGAATAAGAGTTATTCCAATTTAAGTTTAAATCATAAAGTAATCGTTACTTGATTTTGTGAAAAGAATGTTTCACATATTTATTTGGCAAAAGAGTTTGCGTGGAATAAATAAAACTTAGAACTAGCAAAGTGCTGGTGTTTCGTATATGAGTTCTCGAATCTTAAGAGTTAAGAGTTTTGGAGGAGTCCAAAGTGTCGAGAAAGTGCATAAGAAACTGAGTGAGATCTAATTAAGATATGTGGTGACATATATTAAGTTAGAGCAGAAATTAATTTCCATAATCAAAATATGTGGTGACATATGTTTGAGTGGGAGCTAGTTAATCATGGTCAAATATAAAGATAACATATTTCTGAGTGGGAGCCAAAGTGGCTTCACAATTTAATATGTGTATGAGGTATATTTGAGTGGGAGTTTACAACATCGTGTTTTAGTGAAATGGAGATTTCATAAATGTTGTAAATGTTGTCATGGACCAATGCATAACTTATGAAGTTAGTTTGAACGTCAAATTTTCATGTAGATGAATGTATCTATGGAGGATAGATAAGTTTGATAAACATTGAAGTCAGGATGTTTCAACCTAAATATTTTGAAGGAGTTCAAAATGAAACAAGAGAAGAATGGTTCATCTCATTGTGATATATAGGTGAAGCATTGAGTTAGAGAACTCAGTACAAAATTGATGGTTGAAGGATATGTTGGAATTCAATATGAATTGTTCATAGATCTCAACATATAAGAACCATATGTTTGTATATGACGATATGTGACCCAAGTTCTTAATTGTAAGAACATGTTGAATGAGGAGTCATTTTTCATGAGATTGAGATAAATTTAGAAAATGGTGGACTTGGTTGAAGTCATAGAGCCAGACTAAATTAGGGATCTCTTAATATCAGAGTAGCACAGCGAAAGCATGATCGGAAATATCAAAGTGACAAGGCTCACTGTTGATTTGTTAAGTCAACAACATATAGGAGTATATGATTAATTCAAGGATTGAAATAAGATATAATATTTTGGTTTGAGAAAGTTGTTTCAAGATTGAGTGAGTTCCAGATGCATGTGTTGTGAGAAAGTCCAACTGACTAATCATACATATGGGCATGAAAGGATATGATTATCTCACTCTATAACCAAACATATTATATGCATTATATGATAATGGTTTTATCATGGGATGATAGGAAGTTTATCATGTGATGATAAAGTAATGTCAAATTAGGTGACAGTTACAATTTTGCAAAGGACATAAAGAGCTGTAAAGTACAGAGCACGGACAGAACCTCTTCCACAAGCAAACATGATCAGCACTGAGACTTCATGAGTGAGACTCCATGGGTGTTGGATCGCGGAAATGTAAACTAGATTATTGACTCTAGTGCAAGTGGGAGACTGTTGGGAATATGCCCTAGAGGCAATAATAAAATGGTTTATTAAGCATATTCAAAGTTTATGATAATAGTTTATTATCCATGCTATAATTGTATTAAATGGAAACATAATACATGTGTGGAATATAAACACCCGGAGTCCCTAGTGAGCCTCTACAGGACTAGTTCGTTGATCAAGAGATAGTTAGAGTTTCCTAACTATGGACTTGTTATAGTCACTTGATAACGGAGTCATATCATTAGGAGTAATGGTGTGATGGACATGACCCAAATAAAGAGTTGCAATTAATCGTGTCACAAAAGTTTTGTTGTCAACACTTTTAATATGCCAAATATAGTTTCCTTAGACCATGAGATTATATCACTCCCGTTCACCGGAGGAATACTTTGTGGACATCAAACGTCACTTCGTAACTGGGTGATTATAAAGTTGGCTTTCAGGTATCTCCGATGGTGGGTTGTTGGGTGATATGAATCAAGAGTGGAATTTGTCCCTCCATGTGACGGAGAAGATATCTCCAGGCCTTCTCGGTAATATAGCATCAAGAGTCTGCAGACATGTGATTAAGTTGTAATCACCGGGATCCTATATTATGGACGAGTAAAGAGAACTTGCCGGTAACGAGATTAAACTAGACATGGGGATGTCAACGATTATATCTCGGGCAAGTAAAATATCGTGAGACAAAGGGAATCGTATATGAGATTAATTGAATCTCCGGCATCGTGGTTCAATCGAGAAAAGGTTTTCGTTGAGTGTATAGGAATTAATATGGACATCCCGGTCCCGCTATTAATTATTGATATGATCATGTCTATGCATTCTCGAACCCGTAGGGTCACACACTTAACGTTCCGATGAAATTAGGTTTTGCGATGAATTAAATGATGAAGTGAACGAATGGTGATTCGGAGTCTCGGATGGGATCCCGGACATCACGAGGAGTTCCGGAGGAGTCCGGAGAATAAGATTCATATATGGAAAGTGGTTTCCGGAGGTTTCGGAAAAGTTCCGGAAATTATTTAAAGGGTACCGGAATGTTCTAGAAGAGTCTAGAAGTGGGACCGCATAATTTGTATGGGGCCCACATGGTGCAAAGGGGTGCTGCCACCACTTGGTGGGGCGCACCACCTAAGCCCATGAAGGGGTGCGGCACAAGGAGGGGAGTCCCACTCCTAGTTGGACTAGGAGGTGGGCTCCCACCCCTTTAGGAAAGGGGCCCAAGAAGGAGTCCTTGTTGGACTCCAACTTGGGGGGCAAGCAAGGAGGGGCCGGCCGGCCCCCTCCCCTTGACCTAGCCGCCACCTATATAAAGGAGGGGAGGGGGGGCGCACCACACACCTTGGAGGCTGCCAACCCCTTGCCGCACCCCCCTCTCTCTCCCCTAGCCCTAGCCGCACCCCTCCTCTCCCGGAGGGCTGCCGCCATCCAACCTCCACACCTAGCCGCACCCCCTTGCCCTAGGGGCTGCGCCACCTTGCTCCTCTCCCTCTCCTCTTGCTTGGCTTGGCGAAGCCCTGCTCGCGGAGATCGTCATCATCACCGGCACTACCGTCGTGCTGCTGAGATCATCAAGGCCACGTCGTCTCGCTTGCGGGATCAAGGAGTCGACGTCTTCATCGAGCTGTACGTGTGGACGCCGCGGAGGTGCTGCCCGTTGCTGCACTTCACCGGATTGGATCTCGAGGATAATACATCTCCTCGCGACTAGACGAGTCTAGTTGCGGGGATCGACTAGCCAACCCCTGCACCGACAAAACACGTTTGTTGATCTTCGAGGGTAAGAGATTGAATCTCATCTTCGCTATCTTCATCTCGTAGATCTAGATCCTTGGGGTTTATTCCGCTTTGCCGCGTAGAAAATTTTTGTTTTCCATGCTGCGACCCCATCAGTTACCTCAGTGAGCGTACGATGCGGCGGGTTCATCACTGGTGCTGCTGTTGTTGGCGCTGGCCCACCGGCTCCTCCGGCTTCTGGGACTCTGGCCTCAGCAGCTCTCCTGTTCCTTGCTTCGTCAACTCGCCTTTGAGCTTCCGAAACAGTAGGTTGATGTGGTTGGTTCCTTGCCAGTTCGCGGCGCCTTGCGCTCGTCGACCCGGCCGGATGAGACTCGTCATGTCGACTCCTTGCTCTGGAGTTGTACGGATTGGAATGAAGCCGGCTTGCGTCTGGGAAATTGGGATAGAGAGCTTGTTGTGCCAATGCCGTTTTTAACATATCTATGGCGAGTCTTGCCTCTTGACCTGTTGGGTTTTCCATGAGTGGGATTCTGTCCAACACCATGGTTGCTGCATGTACATTATCGATTGGGTTTGAGTAATGTCCTGCCGGTGTATGGAATCTCTGCGGTGGTGGACCCATACCGCCGACTCCTCCACCAGGTGGCGGGGGTGGTGCATTGGCTCTAGCTCCTACGCCAGGTGTAGATCCTCCGACTCCTGCGCCTGGACCCGTCGGTGTCTGAAACAGGTTGGTTGGATTTATGATGACTCCCTCATGTAGTCGGCTCCGAGTCCTGCGATGCTGAACTGAGGCGAGTTCCTGTTGGCGATTGCGCACCGCTGCTGCTTCAGCTTGTACACGCTCGTGCTCTGCTTGTATGCGAGTTTGCTCAGCTTGTATACGTGCCTGCTCTGCCTGTACAAGGGCTTGATCTGCTACTATCCTACGGTTTGCCTCTGCCACATCTGCCAATTGCTTCTCTAATGCCTGACGAGCCGTCAGTAACTCCTCAGCTCGAGCCGCCGCGTTTTCTGCTGTGATCTCCCTTGTCAGCAGATTGGGATCGATTTGACTTCCACCCGCATTATCTCCACCATTTTCAGGTCCAGACATGTACACTCCAACATGACGTGGACGTACTGGTGATTGCACGCACTCTTCCTCTATTCCATACCCAAGTCGATCTTCAAATAAGGGCAAAATTGACTCTGAATCTGCGTCGTAGTCTGGCTCCATATATGGCTCTGCCAGCGACTCCTTCTCCTTGTTGATGATAAGCTGTTTATCTGATTCGGCTACTATGCCGATTTGTGATGTTCCAACGGACTCCTCCCCATCGGACTCCACCACAGCTGTTGCCTCTGAAACTGAATCCAACTGATTAGCACGATTACCTGTGGTGCTGACCATGCCAACGAACACATTGATCTGGCCTAAGATGAGTTGATAGCCTTCATCGACTTCATCCATCTCCGAGCTCCATCCTAAGTCATCGATCTCTGTCTCTCCGAGCTGATTGGTGTAAAGTCGCCCGATGGCGAGTTTCTCCATACCTCGGCGAGCTTCACCTACGATCTCGACTCCTTTTCTCACCTGCCCCACGGTGGGCGCCAACTGTCGTGTACATCCAGGAGACACACGGCCGCGTACAAGCAAGGGTAGAGAAAAGGAAAGAGCAGTTTGAGTCAAATACGGATTAAGGCTGCCGTGTGGAGTCCAACTCAGATACGTACTACTTCACGTACGGCTGCATGGAAAGGAATCAGATCACACAAGGAAAGTAACATACAAGGAAAAAAATATAAACCGACTCCAACTAGTACTATGTCTTTGACTCACGCACGGATCGAGGAGATTATCCAAGGATCAGAGAAGGAAACAAAGAAAAAAAGTGTGCGATTAGGTTGCTAGCTCGCCATGTCACGGAATACACACAAAAGAAAAAAGAAAAAGCAAGGCGAATCGGCAACCGGGTCAGGAGGACTCGGACTACTTCAACTTCGCGATGCGCCGGCTTCTTCAACAACGTGATCGTCTTCAACCTCATCGCGGCCGATCGCGACACACGCGTCATCAACGCTACAGATAATAAATAGCTAAGTCATCTTTTTATTTTAATTTCATATATTTTATTTTTCTAGTCTGTTAAATAAAGTTAACACCTCTGAGTTAATCTCGGGGGTTTTTAATCCTTCTGAGTCGAAAGGTTGCCAAAGAGGACGAGTCAATACACAGTCCAAACATAGGTATCCCGGCTCAGGAGATGGACGTTCGTTTCTTTACTAAGTCAGTTGATAAACGCAATAGACCAAGTAGTGCGTATGAGCAATGCCGGATCGACTCTGAAGCACAGAGGCCTTTGTCGACAGAGCAAATCATATTTGCATGAAAAAAGTCACCGCAAAAGCCTGCTTAGTCAAGTTGAATGATTAATCACTTGAACACAAATAAATCAAATCATTGTAATATCTATTTAATTCTTTTCATACATCGTGAATAGTGTAATGCATACACAAGTTTTATTTCAGGTACCTCAAAAGGAGTCCCGAGTTGCTGCAGGCAAACAACCCGGCACTCGGCGGCTACACCATTCAAAAGCTCAAGAAAATGAGTTATACATCAAGGAGTCCCGAGTCGTCGCAGGAAAACGACTCGGCACTCGGGGGCTACATCATCTAAGTTATGAGTCATCAATACAAGCTCCAAGCCGTCACAAGTTAACAACTCGGCGCTTGGGGGCTACACATATACCGGTGTAAACAAGCTCGAGCAAAGTCATACATCTCGTCAAAAGGACTCGGAGAAAAATTCCGACTCACTTCAAAACAAGTCGGCAGGAGAAACCGACATTAACAAGTCGGCAGGAGAAGCCGACATTAACAAGTCGGCAGGAGAAGCCGGCATTAACAAGTCGGCAGGCGAAGCCGGTATCGACGACTCGTCAACATTTACATCAACAACTCGGCAACATCTGCGCCAACAACCCGGAAACGTCTACATCGATGACTCGGCAAAGTCTACATCGACAACCCGGCAAAGTCTATATCGACAACCCGGAAAAGTCTACATCGACAACTCAACAAAGGTCTACATTGACAACCCGGCAAATGCACCGCCGGGTGCTGCGACATCATCGACGTCTACGATTCAGCAAGTTCTACATCTACAAGCCGGCAAACAACTCGGTGCGGACTCCATGTCCCAAGAAGACAACATGTACAACAAATCAAGACCTTCCGCATGACTCTACGAGTCACCCGAAAGCTCGGGGGCTACTGTCGTGGATATGGGACACGGGTACCCGTAAGGAGTACTAACGAGACCCATCAGGAGGAAGCCCAGCAGGCCGACTCTAGTCAGAATAGGAAAAGGACTCACCTTGCCAACTTGTATTAGGTTAGCAGTGTCCTAAAAGGACTCGACATGTAAGCCGGCCTCCTCCACCTTTATAAGGAGGGGCAAGGAGCACCAAGAGGACATACCCAACACAAGCAAGATAGACGGAACAGAGCCCGATAGATTAGACAAGTCCAACATAGGAGTCGTCCCACACAATACGGCGACTTCCACCATGAAAGGAATAAGACCTAGCCACAAACAGCATGTAGGGATATTACCGGATGATGTTTCCCGGGTCCCGAAGCTGTATAAAGCTTGTCTCCCGTGTCATTCGTCTACTAACCCACATCAACGATGCCCACGCGTACATAGTCCCATATCTTCACCGTTGATCTAATCCATCGACATGTCTCGATCCGATTTGCATGTTTACCTGGCAGCCATGATATAGCCACACCCCCCACACCCTATTACCTGTTGCTTGTTACCTGGCAGTGCATGCTTAGGTGCTTTGCTTGAGTCCTGTTATTTCTTTATCTACTCTTGTTCTTAACATGATAGCTAGGCTCAACTAAAATGGTAATCTTTAATTTCTGTTGCGATGGGAATAATATAATAAAGATAAGGCACCGGCGGAAGGCCAATCATGGTGATTTGTTCTGCTCGTGTCGCCTAGGACCCGAGTTCTTTTCCGCTGATCCAAGACTGAGCGCACTAACCACATGTGGGAGTTCTATGGGCCTCCCCGCAATCTATTACCGAATCTTCAAACCTGTCCAGGAGTCACAACTTAGTTCGGGTGTTTCCATTTGCGTGCGTACAACGATGTTGATGTGAAGGTAAGATGATGATGGTTATGTGGTTACTTTACGGTAGGGCTTGCGGCATGAGCGTTTATCGCATGTGGAAGGAGGGCAATCGTATGAGTGCTCCTCCTGAAGCCGTCCACGCAACGGCTAGGCCCACCTCGAAGCTTCGGCCGGACTCTCAAGGTGGATCAGACCTAGCTAGGTGGCTCCCTGTACTTGTTTGTAGAGAAGGGAAGTATTGCGTCGAACGCTCCACCGGTACACTTCTAAGGGAGTGTTTCGATGCGTGTGGGTTCATTGGTGCATCCCTGCAGGGTGAAATTTTTTCGAAAAGCCATGTTCCCGGTTATGGACGACTTGGTGAAATGCGCTGGCTAAAAAGATCATAGACAACTTACATCTATTAATTATAATTTGATTAGTAAGATCGATTACTTGAATAATAACCCATAAAACTTGACCACCGTGTGAGTTGCCCTGATTGCTTCCTCGCGGGCGGTTGATCGAGGGAGTAATATATACTTGGGCGGGTTTTTGATGTGGTGAGTAGTATAGTTGGTTTCTTATGCTCTCTCTTACCTTGTCTCTTTTAGACGAAAGTTGTAGCGAGTCTCTATAAGTTGTTAGTGCTGCTTGCCGCCGCCTCAATCGCTAACCCTCTTCCCCCGGAATTCCAGCTTTGATATCTTGTGAATATTACTTGCCAGTACTGTTTATAGTACTGACCCCTCCGGCAGCCTTGAGAGTCGTAGTGCATGCTTAGGTGCTTTGCTTGAGTCATGTTATCTCTTTATATAGTCTTGTTGTTAATATGATAGCTAGGCTCAACTAAAATGGTAATCTTTGATTTCTGTTGCGATGGGAATAATATAATAAAGATAAGGCACCGACGGAAGGCCAATCATGGTGTTTTGTTCTGCTAGTGTCGCCTAGGACCCGAGTTCTTTTCCGCTGATCCAATACTGAGCGCACTAACCACATGTGGGAGTTCTATGGGCCTCCCCGCAATCTATTACCGGATCTTCAAACCTGTCCAGGAGCCACAACTTAGTTCAGGTGTTTCCATTTGCGCGCGTACGACGATGTTGATGTGAAGGTAAAAAGATGATGGATACGTGGTTACTTTACGGTAGGGCTTGCGGACCGGGCGTTAACCACATGTGGATGGAGGGCAATCGTATGAGTGTTCCTCCCGAAGCCGTTCTCACATCAGCTAGGTCCGCCTCGGAGCTTCGGTCGGACTTTCAAGGCGGATCCAACCTAGCTAGGTGGCTCCCTGGACTTGTTTGTAGAGAAGGGAAGTATTGCATCGAACGCTCCACGGGTACACCTCTAAGCGAGTATTTTGATGCGTGTGGGTTCATTGGTGCATCCCTACAGGGTGAAATCATTTCGAAAAGCCGTGTCCACGGTTATGGATGACTTGGTGAAATGCGCTGGCTAAAAATATCATAGACAACTTGCACCTAATGATTATAACTTGACTAGTAAGATAGATTACATGAATAATAACCCATAAAATTTGCCAACTGTGTGAGTGCCTTTGGGCTTGCTGCTCGTGGTTTAAACGGGCTGGTAAGGAATTGGCTGGGTTATGTTTGGTGTTAGTATAGTGAAGGGGTCGTTGCATAAAAACAAAAATTTTCCTACGAAACAAGCGGAAGAAACCCCACGATCTAGATCTATTAGACGAAGGTAGCGAAGTGGAGATCCAATCTCTTACCCTTGAAGATCGAACAAATGCATTTTGTCGGTGCAGGGGTTGGCTAGTCGATCCCCGCAACTAGACTCATCTAGTCGCGAGGAGATGTATTATCCACGCGATCCAAGATCCAATCCGATGGAGCACCGCATGAGCAACACCTCCGCGGTATCCACATGTACAGCTCGATGAAGACTTCCTCTCCTTGATCCCGCAAGCGAGGAGGAAGTGGCTCGTGAGATCCCAGCAGCACGACGACGTGGTGGTGGAGATGGTGGAGGTTTTCCCGCGGGCAGGGCTTCGCCAAGCCGTGTACGAGAGAGAGAGAGGAGGGATGAGAGGGGTGGTGCGGCTAGGGTATGGGGTACCATGCCCCAGCCCTCCCCTCCTCTTTATATAGGCGTGGGGGGCTGACTTTGTTGAGTAATTAGGCAATAATTCCATGATTAATTCTAGAATATTAAGCATGACAACAATTGCTACTAACATGTTAATCTCAAACATACTAGAAGTATTAACTAACATGAACAGCAGCATACTAGTAGAAAACATGTTAAGCCAGCAAATTGGATCACTCAACACGTACCGATCCGTGGTGGAGGAAGTAGTCGTAGCCGTTGCCGTACCGATTATGTTGACGACAATGTTGGCGATGACCGGTCGAAGAAGACGGCGTTGAAGACGACGAGCTTTAGGTCCCACCGAGCGACCGGGAAGACGAGCCGTGATGACGAACTTGAGCAGTCGCGCGGAGCGCTTCCCAAAAACCTAATTAGCCCTCTCCCGTACAGGATCGCAAGAGCTAACGGTTCCGGAGACCTGCTCTCCCGCTCACCGGTGCACGCCAACGATCGGGATGGAGTAGACTACGGTGGCGGCGCAAGGCACGAGATTGGCAAAACCTAGATTGGTTCGGTGTATGGTGCGGCGCATGCAGTGCACAACAATATATAGTGCGACTCGGGAAAACCCTAACAGGTACAACGTGGGCCAAGTCCACATCGCAGGTCGGTTACAGTAGCCCACGATCCGGGAGTGACCCGAACCGACTAACTGTGACGCGTCCGTCCAGACCGTTTTTCCCGGACTGCAAAAATAAAGCTCAGCTCGGCGAGATTCCCGCAACCCGCGGCGCGTCTTGACGAGACGGGCGGGCGGTGCGTGCATGCGTGCGAGCGGCGGCGGCGGAGGAGGAGCGCGTGAGAGAGCCTCCTATTCTCACTCACTTACCAAGTAGTAGAACACTCCACTATATAAGTTGGTGCAACTCCTCTCAAACTAGCGGGGTGGGACTAAACTTTAGCTCCCACTCCACTCTCATGTGTGAACACACAAAATTCTGCCACCACAATTGGGCTTTGAGATTTTCTGAAATTGCTATTGGGCTGCCATAAATGGGCCCAATTCTAACAATCCCCCACCAGATCTCAAATCCCTATTTAGAGATATTTGCCAAACCTCATTTCTTGTTTATATACCAGTGTTTCGGCACAGACTGTTAAGTTGAACTTCCGCCTAGAGCTTCAAGCTACATCTATCAGCAACTTGAACAATGGACGAACCTTGAATTGCAAGTTTGGTGCCAATAGACTTCACTCAAAGTCATAACCAGTACGTGGCTGCCATTAGCCTACCCCGCGGGTGGAGCATATGCGGCATACTCCCTGGTCTCTTCATGAGTTTAATAGAGATCACCCAAATCTCACAGACTGCGACGTTTAACAGTCGGAACTCATATAGGTGTGTTCTTTCAAGAATGCTCAGTAGGACAGCATCTTTGCTATATAAATAGCCAATAGAACCACATTAAGGCATATGGCCAACCTGCCTTACAGCTATCTGAGAGCTTGTGCATCTTGACTTAGAGAGGGTAACATAAAGCTCTCCTCCGTTAAACCACTAGATTGTTTTTCCCAGGTCCTACTTCACGGGATCTCCGATCACATAGGTTGGGTTACCACTATGGTGTAACACTCATGGGTCTCATACCCATCTCCCTCGATGCACTCTCTATCACATTTCGTGATAGTCCCTTTGTAAAGGGATCTGCCAGGTTTTTATCCGTTTGAATATACGTAACAGTAATTACTCCGGAGTTTTTCAATTTCCTGACAGATTTCAAACGTCTTTTAACGTGTCTTGATGACTTCGCATTATCCTTAGCACTGTTCACTTTGACAATCACCGTTTGGTTGTCACAGTTCATAAGGATGGCCGGCAATGGTTTGTCAACCACCGGCAAGTCCATCAAGAGCTCACACAGCCATTCTGCCTCTACAGTGGCTCTATCCAAAGCAGTAAGTTCTGCTTCCATAGTTGACCTCGTCAATATGGTCTGCTTACAAGACCTCCATGACACTGCGCCACCTCCAAGGGTAAATGCATATCCACTTGTGGCGTAGAGCTCATCAGCATCTGAAATCCAGTTAGAGTCACTATATCCCTCTAGCACGGCAGGGTGCCCAGAATAGTGAATCCCATAGCTCATTGTACCGTTCAGATAGCGCATGACCCTTTCAAGTGCATGCCAATGATCATTACCCGGGTTTGACATGAACCTGCTCAACTTGCTTACAGCATATGAGATATCAGGTCTCGTCGCGCTCGCGAGGTACATGAGTGAACCGATTATCTGAGAGTATCTCAATTGATCTGTCGATTCCTTCTTGTTCTTTCGAAGTGCCACACTAGGATCATAAGGTGTTGGAGAGGGCTTGCTGTCTATAAAGCCGAACTGGCTCAAGACCTTCTCAACATAGTGTGATTGTGTTAAAACAATCCCACTCTCATCCTTAATCAGCTTGATGTTCAGAATTACATCAGCTTCTCCCAGATCTTTCATGTCAAAGCATTTTGACAGAAACGACTTGACCTCATTTATCACATTCATGCTTGTACCAAATATCAATATGTCATCGACATACAAGCATAATATGACACTATCGCCCCCACCATGGCGATAATACACACACCTATCAGCCTCATTAATGGCAAAGCCCGCAGAAGTCAAAGTTCTGTCAAACTTCTCATGCCATTGCTTAGGTGCTTGTTTCAGTCCGTACAAGGACTTCAACAACTTGCATACCTTTCTCTCTTCACCCTTTACCACGAACCCATCAGGCTGATCCATATAGATCTCCTCTTCCAACTCTCCATTGAGGAAAGCTGTCTTTACGTCCATTTGATGAACGATAAGACCATAAGAGGCAGCCAGGGAAAGTAGTACACGAATGGTGGTCAGTCTAGCGACAGGTGAATAGGTATCGAAGTAATCTTCGCCTTCTCTCTGCGTGTAGCCCTTGGCCACAAGCCGCGCCTTGTACTTCTCAATAGTACCATCAGGCCGCAGCTTCTTCTTAAACACCCACTTACAACCCACTGGTTTGCACCCATACGGTCGTTCAGACAGTTCCCATGTCCCATTAGAAAGAATCGAGTCCATCTCATTATGGACAGCTTCTTTCCAGTCATCCGCATCAGGAGATGCGAACGCCTCTGCAATGGACATAGGAGTATTGTCCACAAGGTACACAATGAAATCATCACCAAAAGATTTTTCAATCCTTTGTCTCTTGCTCCTCTTAGGAGCTTCATTGTCATCCTTCTCCAGGACAGTCTCAAGTGGTTGTTCAGAATGATCATTCGATGTACTAGATTCAGGAATTATCTCAGAAGAAATTCTAGCAGTACTATGCATATCTTTCATAGGAAACATATTCTCAAAAAATATTGCATCACGAGATTCCATTATAGTATCAACATGCATATCCGGAACCTCAGATTTAACCACTAAAAATCTATAACCAATGCTACGCTGCGCATAGCCCAGAAAAATACAATCCACTGTCTTTGGTCCGAGTTTGCGTTTCTTCGGAATAGGAATGTTGACTTTCGCCAAGCATCCCCATGTACGCAAATAAGAAAGTGATGGCTTTCTTCCAACCCACTCCTCATAAGGGGTTTTCTCTTTATTCTTGTTAGGAATTCTATTCAGGACATGACATGAAGTCAACAAGGCCTCCCCCCACCATGCCTTAGATAAACCAGCGGTGTCCAACATGGAATTCACCAAGTCGGTTAGCGTGCGGTTTTTCCTCTCGGCAACCCCGTTTGATTGGGGCGAGTAGGGAGGCATCCTCTCATGAATAATGCCATGTTCCTCATAGAATTCATCAAATATTTTCGCAAAATATTCTCCACCACGATCTGACCTAAGACGCTTGATCTTTCTCTCTAATTGATTTTCAACTTCAGCCTTATAGATTTTAAAGTAGTCTAACGCTTCATCTTTAGTTTGCAACAAATAAACATAGCAGAACCTAGTAGCATCATCAATTAACGTCATTAAATATCTTTTTCCACCTTTTGTCAACACACCATTCATCTCGCATAGATCAGAATGTATGAGTTCTAGAGGTGCCAAGTTTCTCTCCTCGGCCGCCGTGTGAGGCTTCCGAGGTTGCTTAGATTGCACACAACTATGGCACTTAGAACCTTTGGCAATGGTGAATTTCAGAATTAAACACATGCTGGATAGCCGAGACATTAAACCAAAATTAACGTGACATAAACGAGAGTGCCAAACACTAGCATCCGAATCCACATTGCCACAAATATGGTTCACTGACTTATTACAAAAATCTGAAAGGGAAAAGCGGAACAATCCTCCGCACTCATAAACTTTACCAATAAATTGTCCAAACTTTGGCACAACCACTTTATTGGACTCTAAGACTACTTTAAACCCATCTCTGCATAGAAGGGAGCCGCTAACGAGATTCTTGTTCATAGTAGGGACATGCTGCACGTTCCTCAGCTGCACGATCTTCCCCGAAGTAAACTTCAGATCTACCGTGCCAACACCACGAACAGAAGCATGTGATCCATTCCCCATTAGGATGGAGGAATCCCGTGCGACCTGGTAAGAAGTGAACATAGAGATGTCAGAACACACATGAACATTAGCACCTGTATCAATCCACCAACATGGAGATTGAAATACTGAAAGCACAATAGGTAAATTACCATACCCATCAGTATTGCTAGCGGTCACGACGTTGACAGTATTGGTGCCATCTTTTCCTTTGCGATCTGCACGTTCAGGGCAGTTCTTGGAATAGTGGCCAAGCTGTCCGCAGGTATAACATCCTCCCTGCTCAGCTTTGTTCACCTTCTTCTTCTTCTTCTTCTTCTTCTTCTTCTTGAAGTCAGTAGTCTTTGCAGGCTTATTGAACGAGGGCTTGAAATTCCCTTTGTTCTTGACATGTGAGTTCTTCTACACCATGTTGGCGCTAGACTGACCCTCACCGCCTCTCTCATTAGTGTCCTTAGCCCGAGATTTCTCCTCAACATCAAGAGACGCAATCATATTTTCAACTGATATCTCCTGTCTCTTATGTTTGAGAGTTGTGGCGAAGTTCCTCCAAGACAGAGGCAACTTTGCAATAATGCACCCAGCCACAAACTTGTCGGGTATGGCACACTTGAGAAGTTCGAGCTCCTTTGCAATACACTCTATTTCATGAGCCTGTTCCACTATAGAACGGTTATTGACCATCCTGTAATCATGGAAACTCTCCATGACATAGAGTTCACTGCCAGCATCGGATGCACCGAATTTCGCATTCAGTGCTTCCCAGAGCTCCTTGCCGTCCTCTATGTGCATGTACACATCGCACAAACGGCCATCAAGAATGCTAAGAATACATCCCCTGAAGGCAGTATTGTCATACCGGAACTTTTCCTGATCTTGCTCAGAAATAGTTCCCTCAGGCATGCCTTTACTGACATGGAATATTTTCAAAGCCATCAGCCAGAGCTGGCACTTCACTTGCCACCTCTTAAAGCTCACACCGATAAACTTTTCCGGTCTCATAGCATCAGCAAAACCAGCCATTGATAACTCAGGAAATTGCCTATAATTAGGTGTTTGGATTGTTGAGTAATTAGGCAATAATTCCATGATTAATTCCAGAATATTAAGCATGACAACAATTGCTACTAACATGTTAATCTCAAACATACTAGAAGTATTAACTAACATGAACAGCAGCATACTAGCAGAAAACATGTTAAGCCAGCAGATTGGATCACTCAACACGTACCGATCCGTGGTGGAGGAAGTAGTCGTAGCCGTTGCCGTACCGATATTGTTGACGACAAAGTTGGCGATGAACGGTCGAAGAAGACGGCGTTGAAGACGACGAGCTTTAGGTCCCACCGAGCGACCGGGAAGACGAGCCGTGATGACGAACTTGAGCAGTCGCGCGGAGCGCTTCCCAAAAACCTAATTAGCCCTCTCCCGTACAGGAACGCAAGAGCTATCGGTTCCGGAGACCTGCTCTCCCGCTCGCCGGTGCACGCCGGCGATCGGGATGGAGTAGACTACGGTGGCGGCGCAAGGCACGAGATTGGCAGAACCTAGATTGGTTCGGTGTATGGTGCGGCGCACGCAGTGCACGACAATATATAGTGCGGCTCGGGAAAACCCTAACGGGTACAACGTGGGCCAAGTCCACGTCGCAGGTCGGTTACAGTAGCGACCCGAACCGACTAACTGTGACGCGTCCGTCCAGACCGTTTTTCCCGGACTGCAAAAATAAAGCTCAGCTCGGCGAGATTCCCGCAACCCGCAACCCGCGGCGCGTCGTGACGAGACGGGCGGGCGGTGCGTGCGTGCGTGCGTGCGAGCGGCGGCGGAGGAGGAGGAGCGCGTGAGAGAGCCTCCTATTCTCACTCACTTACCAAGTAGTAGAACACTCCACTATATAAGTTGGTGCAACTCCTCTCAAACTAGCGGGGTGGGACTAAACTTTAGCTCCCACTCCACTCTCATGTGTGAACACACAAAATTCTGCCACCACAATTGGGCTTTGAGATTTTCTGAAATTGCTATTGGGCTGCCATAAATGGGCCCAATTCTAACAGACTTGGCCCCTCCTCCAAGCCCTAGGGCCGGCGGCTTGAGGGAACTTGTTCCCCAAGTCAGCCCCCTAGGGTTTTGGGTGCCTCCAATGGGCCAGCCGCATGGGCCTTTAGGGAGAGGGTGCGGCCAGCCCAAGTGGGCTGCTGCACCTCCCCTCGGTCCATGTGGGCCTTCTAGGTTCGTGGCCCCCCAAGGTGGGGCCCTCCGGAACCTTCCGGAACCTTCTAGAATCTTTCGGTACCCTGCCGGAATTTTCCCGAACTTTTCCGGAACCCTGGAAACCACTTTCCTTATATGAAACTTTATCTCTAGACTCTTCCGGAGCTCCTCATGATGTCTAGGATCTCATCCGAGACTCCGAATCAATATTCATTCACACCATCAAATATCTCAAGCCCTAGCTACATAGGAGCCTTAAGTGTGTGACCATACGGGTTCGAGAATATGCAGACATGATCCGATCAATAATCAATAGAGGGACCGTGATGCCCATATTGACTCCTACATATTCAACGAAGTTCCTTATCGATTGAACCACGATGCCGGAGATTCTTAATCTCATATACGATTCCCTTTGTCTCACCGATATTTAACTTGCCCGAGATTCGATCGTCGATATCTCCATATCTAGTTTCATCTCGTTACCCGGCAAGATCTCTTTACTCGTCCATAATATAGGATCTCCATGATTAACACTTAATCACATGGTTGCAACCTTTCTGATGCTATATTACCGAGAGGGCCCAGAGATATCTTTTCCGTCACAAGGAAGGACAAATCCCACTCTTGATTCATGTCACCCAACAAATACCATCGGAGATACCTGAAAGCCACCTTTATAATCACCCAGTTACGAAGTGACGTTTGATGTCTATAAAGTATTCCTCTAGTAAACGGGAGTGACATAATCTCATGGTCTAAGGAAACTATACTTGGCATATACAAAAGCGTTGACAATGAAACTGTATGACACGATCAATTGCAACTCTTTTATTATTGGGTCTTGTCCATCACATCATTACTCCTAATGATATGACTCCGTCATCAAGTGACTATAACAAGTCCATGGTTAGGAAACTCTAACCATCTCTTGACTAACGAACTAGTCTAGTAGAGGCTTACTAGGGACACCTGGTTGCTTATATTCCACACATGTATTATGTTTCCAATTAATACAATTATAGCATGGATAATAAACTATTATCATAAACATTAATATGCTAATAAACCATTTTATTATTGCCTCTAGGGCATATTCCCAACAGTCTCCCACTTACACTAGAGTCAATAATCTAGTTTACATTTTCTCGATCCAACACTCATGGTGTCTAACACTCATGGAGTCTCAGTGCTGATCATGTTTGCTCGTGGAAGAGGTTCTGTCCGTATTCTGTACTATACAGTCTTTTATGTTCTTTGCAAAATTGCTATTGTCACCTAAATTGACATTACTTTATCATCGCATGATAAACCTCCTATCATCGCATGATAAACCTCATCATCATATGATGAATATAATATGTTTGGTTATAGAGTGAGATTTTTGTTTCCCTTTTATGCCTACATGACGTATGATCAGTCAAAAGAACTTTCACATAGTATGTGCACCCAGAACTCACTCAATCTTGAAACAAAATTTCTCAAACCACAATATTATATCTTTTAATCCTTGAATTAATCATATACTCCTATATGTTGTAGACTCACAAATCGACAGTGCTATACTTTTCACTTCGATATTTCCGATCATGCTTTCGCTGCGCTTCTGCCTTTATGAGATTTCCAATCTAGTTTGGTGTCATGACTTCAACCAAGTCTACCAATCTCTAGATTCAATTATCTCATCTCTATGTTGAAATGACTCCTCATTTCTAACACATTCTTCTAACCAAGAACTTGGGTCACATATCTTCAAATACAAAATACGTGGTTCTGATATGTTAGACCTATGAACAATTCATAGCGAATACCAACATATCCTCCAACCATTATTCTTGTGCTGAGTTATCAACTCAATGTTTCACCTATTTCTCACAAACAGAAGAACCTTTCTTCTCTTGTTCCATTTTGAACTCTTTCAAAATCTTACTTAGGTTAAACATCCTGACATAACGCTTTATCAAACATATCTATCCTCCATAGATACATCCATCTCCATGGATATTTGACATTCAAACTAACTTCATAAGTTATACGTTGGTTCCTGACTCATTTACAACATTTATGAAATCTCCATTTCACTCAAACAAGATGTTGTAAACTCCCACTCAAATATACACCATACACATATTAAATTGTGAAACCACTTTGGCTCCCACTCAGAAATATGTTATCCTTATATTTGACCATGATTTAACAAGCTCCCACTCAAACATATGTCTCCACATATTTTGATCATGGAAAATAGTTTCTGCTCTAACTTAACATATGTCACCACATATTTTAATTAGATCCCACTCAGTTCTTTATGCACTTTCTTGATATTTGGACACCTCCAAAATTCTTAATTAACTTTTAAAATTCGAGAACTCATATACGAAACGCTAGTACTTTACTAGCTTTAAGTTTTATTTATTCTCTGCAAAACCCCTTTTGAGGACTAAATATGTGAAACATCACTTTCACAAAATCAAGCAACAATTACTTTGTGATTTAAACTTAACATCGAATGACTCTTAGTCACTTTCGTATTTAAGGCTTCTATCTCTTTGTAGTTTCGTAGGTAGGCCTTGTTTCTTAAACATGACAAGTAAATCATGAATATTATTTTGTAACCTGACAAAATACAATATTCTTGAATCCTACTTCTCTCAGAAAAACTTAACTCGAAATTCAATGATCACTATCATTAATTTCTCTTTTAAATATCAAGTCTAAACCATTAATGCACTTTTCAAAATGTGCCACTTGATAATTAAAAGCAAGATCAACCATCTTGATTTAAGTCTCTTTATTCCATCAATCCTCTTTATCAATGAAACTCCTTTCACGATAAACCACTAAAAACCTTTAGCACAACCAACAAATTGATTTGCTCCTTTTAGTCTCATATTGTGGAATCTTATTCATAGTCACACTTATGAATATACTACAACATTATTCGCAACAGGCTCTAATTATCTCATAATCATTGAAACCTCCTTTTCTCATAACTCATATGAAAAAAAAACATATGCGAATCATACATAGACCCTTGTTTCTAAACGGAGTGTTATCAAATAAATCTAAATGTTACAAATAAACCCTAATAAGAAAACCCCTTTTATTTTATCAGACCACACAATATCTAATATAATGTGATTACAATATTTAGGGCGCATCAAAACGTCTTTTGAATAAAATCTAAATATTGCAATTTGTGAAAACACTTTTCACAAGTCTTCATACTAAAACAATAACTCAAATACTTTGTCTCTTTTGATCAAATCGAAAAGACTCAATTTTCTCGTTAACTTAACATCCTTAACTCCATAATTTTATTTGATCTCATCAAATATCATAACTTGAATAAATACATCTATTTACTCATATCATTTATGATGGAGCGCACAAAATAATGACATCTAACATTTGCTGAAAATACAACCAACACTTGTGTTTATTTTCGGCAACTCATGACACTCTTCCAAAGGGTGGCATCTTATTCACACTTCTACAAAATAAGGCGCATGTGTTAAACATCAAAATGTTCTTCACAATACTTAGCATGAACAAATAAAATGTCATGATTGAGTTTTAGATATTTTTAGCATGTTTCATATTTATAAATGTTCAACAAATTTATCATCTAGATTATAATAAGAATAATACACTTATAATCGAAAACTTGTGATTTCCAAAAAGGATCACTCATGAAAATAGAACAACCATTGTCTTTAACATGAATAACCATCTCACATAAGCAAGACACACTAATTAAAATCACACTTAATTCGATTACAAAACTAATTCAAATCCTCTAATCCAAACGATAAATGTAGAGACAGATCGTTGCCAGCATCAACTCCTTGATTGCCACCATTCCACAACGTCTTCCTAGATCCTTTATGCAAATCTTAAGCAGCAGGTTCTGTTTTCATAAAACAGAATGAGTATCAAATACTTATTGAAAACGCCACAATTGCAATTTGGACTTAAACACTTATAACTTGTATATCAATTTATACTTTCTGCATTGTCAACTTCTCTTGCTATGGGTTCCACTTTGACATGACGCATCCGAGACACAAACTCATAGAAAGTGATCAAATCTCTTCCTATGACATAGTCTATGGCATAATTCTTGAAGCTGGGAGAAGCTAGCGTAGCACCCCATCTATCGCGAAATCGCCAGTCATCTCGTAGTTCCAAACAAGCACTAGACGATGATGTATCTCATGCATTATCCTTAGGTGCTGTTCCAAGCAAGTGTTCTCTTCCATCTTGAGTGAAAGAAAACCGTTCAGACATTCGAACCTTAAAATTCTAACTTGTGCTGAAACCTAGTTTTCAGCTCACCAACAATCTCCATTGCAGTCAAGTTCTTTAATTGTCAACTTAGGTCAGAATTCATGAAGGTGCACATCATCCACTTGACTTTCAAGTAGGTGGTTCAAAAACCGCTCCATGTACTCTTCATAGCTTGCAGAAACGTTTGGCATTCTTCTAATGGTTCATCTAACACGTAGAGCTCAGCATTGGTGTGTAGGACTTCTTTAAGACGCAGGTACTAATCAAAAAAATTGACCCATCGAGACGCAGTTTTTTAGCAACGAACAGACTATCGTAGTCGACCATGATCTACAAGGATTTTTGCAAAAACATCTTCGGACTTTTGTTTATGACAATTTTAGTTCATCTTAATCAAAATTACTACATGAACTCCCACTAAACTCAACATCTCTCAGGTTGTTTTAGTGACACATGATCCAAATCCACTACACCACGACCGATCATCACGTGAGGTGGTGCAGCTTCAAAGGTGAACATTGCCATGTTGATCATATCGTCCATATGACTCGTGTTTAACCTTTCGGTTCTTGTGTTCCGAGGCCATGTCTGTACATGCTAGGCTCGTATAGTAACAGCCCCAACTTCGTAATGAAAAATACGAAGAATTTTTCCACTTTTTGTTTCCATGTTTGCATCATAGCATCCATATGCAATTGCCATTTCAAAATTTCACTTGGAAACAAATTGAAATGGGGAGGCAAACTTCCCAACATCCAAACCAATGCAAATGCTCAACTTAGCAAACCAAATCATGCTTGGACTTCCAAATGGTTTAGGAAGTTCCAAGTTTACTTTTTGAAACTAATTCTCAGCCACTAAATTTGGTCAAATAAAAAATGAGTTGAGAATTCAAATTGGATTAATTCAAAATCTATTTTTGAAACCAAATTAAATATTCCAAAAATTCAAACTAAAATCATGGGGAGCTTCAATGTTGTTTTTAGAGCCTCCATGAATATTTTCAGTATTTTTGGAAATGTTTAAGTGCTTCAATTAAATGCAAATTGGAAATTGTCAAAAATACTTTAAATTAAAAGCTGTGAACAAATGTTGGCCAGAACATTTTATTTTGCCTTACAAATTTTTTGTGGAGCACCTAAAGGTCAACTGGAGCCCATATGAATTTTTGCACATTTTGTGAAAATGTCCTGGTGTCTCTTTTAAATCACCAAAGCTTGCTGGGGACCTGTTTGCAATTGATTCAAACATTGCTAGGGGGTTCCCTGTAAATTTTCCTTCCCTCTCCACTATGCTCGCCGGCACTGGCGCCATGCCGTGCGCTGGCCGTGCTGCTCCGCACCAATGCATGGCCCCGGGACGACTATGGAGGCCGCGTCATCGCTCACTTGCTCCCCTCTCGGTTCCCTTTCCATTCCACCCGCAAATCACGGATCGAGACAAGGTTCGTCCACCCGAGTTTCCGCACCACGGCCGTGGTCGTCGAGCTCGCGATTCGCCATCCTTGGAGTTCCCCGGGACGAACAGACGCTGCCATCACCTCCGCCTCGACCTTCTCCCCCTCCCCACCGGAGAAATCGGGCTGGGTTCACCTGAAGCGACGCCGGCGTCTTCGACTTCTCCCGTCGCCGGCCGCCGCTCTTCCTCCCTTCTCCGAGCCCTCGCCGCTCTCTCCGCCCCTCCGCGCCGTCACCGTCCACACCCTAGAGATCAGGGTGAGTTTCTCTTACCTTTAGGCTTTGTCCCGCGCCCCTCTCCACTCTTCCCTGCCGTCGATCCACCGGCGGCCACCGCCGCGTCTCCGCACCGTGTGTGCCCGGCCTGCGTGCCCGGCTTGGGCCGGCCACGGGCCGGATCATTCGGCCACGCCCTCGGCCTGCGCCCCAGCCTGGCCGGCCAAGGGCCGGCCTGTCTGGCCTTTTGCTTTTCCTTTTTGTTTTCAAAAGGCAAATTAAAAATTTGATATCTTTTTGTAAAATGATCCAAAAATTACAAATTAAATATCAAATTGCTCAGAAAAACATTTCCTATCATTTGGTAACATTGCCTTGCCCTTTTGAATAATAAATTCGCCTTTAATTAAGAAGTCCTAAAATGGGTAAATAATACCCAAATTGGGAAAAATCATAGCTTATTAAATATTTATCCAAAACTTTATGAATGAAATATCAATGTGATCAACATGTCAAATGCTATCAAACCATGCACTTATCACATCATGATCACAAATTCTTATTTGATGATATTCATAATTTGCTTAAATGAATTAAATTCAATTATTTAATTACTGTTCTATTTATTCATCGGTACTCCGAAAATTACAAATAAAGTACCAAAATGATCGGAATGACAAACCCTACCAATTTCATGTCACATTCATCAATATTGAGCCACTTATCTAATAATTTAGTAAGTTATGAAGAATGTGGTCACTAAGAAAAATATGGGGTTGTTTCCAAATAATTGCTCTAATTATTTGGAACTCCATTTAATTTGTTAGATAAATTAAATGATGATATCTTTGCATCAATTTGACATGTCATCATGTGATTGAGCATTGCACCTTGTCCTCGTGTGATTTATTGTTCTTTTGTGTTATTTTTGGGTATCGATAGATTCCGGAGTTTAGGTCACCCCGACCTATTCCGACGAGCAGTACTACACGCCCCGGTAGCAAGGCAAGAGATAACCTAACCTTCTTGGCATTCTAGCATCCTAATGTTTTATAAACTTATTTTATCCACCCCAATATTGCATGCGATTCCAATGTCTCTTTGATCAAATTATAGAGAGTCCTATGAATGCATGTTTTTCCCCGAGCCAATCACATGTATCCCTACCTATGAACCTTAGTGTTGATGTGTTGGCCGGAGACAAGAGTATAATTGTTGTATTTATATGCTTAGCTATGCTTAGCCATGCTTAGTCAAATGCTAGTAATGTCCGTTGTTTAATTCCGTAATTGTTGATGTTGATGGAATGATTCAGACATGGTGGATATGTGGGGTGCTTAATTAAAATGCTAAGAAAGGCTTGGGTGAGTTGCCATCGGGGATGGTGTTTTGCCTCACTCTTGCCCCTAGGTGTGAGTTCTTTACCTCTTGAAACAAGACGATCGTGCTTCCAACGGTGGGGACATATGGAATCCCCTTTAACTAAATAACTTGTGCGGGCGTATCCAAGGGTCCTCTAGTTCGCTTTTCCATTTGCCGTGTGTGTGAGCGGAAAAAGAAGTGATGAGGATGGTGGTGTTTAGGACGTGGCGATGGGGCAGGGGCTGAAATAGGCTGGGTAAACTTGCCCTGTGGCCACAGATGACTCTTGGATAGTCTCACGCGAGGTAAAGGTTTAACCGCGCCCACTCGCCGGTCTTCCCCGGAAGAGGACCAATCAGGTGAGCCGGATGGTACCGGTGGGTAAATTAGTACACCCCTGCAGGGTAAATCTTTTCGAAAAGCCGTGTCCGTGGTTATAGATGACTTGGGAATAGACGATAAGATCAAAGAGAACCTTAACGTAATTAATATGGCAGCTAAAGGTTGCATAATCAACGTGTGATAAAGGTTTATTTCCTCGAGGGTGATTCGAGGGAGTGCCTTGGTGGAGATGAGTGGGTTATGGCTACAAGTTGGTTCGACGAGAACCAAAGATGAAAAGTTTACTCTCTTATCCCCTTTCGAAAAACATTCTGAGTAGACGATGCCATTTGAGTCACTTCTACTTTTATAAATGAAAATTAGCTTTATGCAAATAGCTACATACAGCTTTAGAGCCTCCATCAGCATTGGGCCTATATCGCCCTACTAAACTTGTGAGTACGTCGTACTCAGTCTCTCTTTGCTGCCTTTATACTTTGTTTCAGAGGAGGACGACACCGAGCAGCTAGGTGGGTTCTTCGTGGACATCGACTAGTAGTCCGGGGTTCCCAGGTGGTAGCTTGGGACCGTGGAAGAAGCTGGCTTGGGTGATGTTTATCTGTAGGCCTCTTAGGCCACAATTTGCATCTTGTTGTATTAGACAACGCTACTTCGCTTTCGCTTGATGAATTGATGGTCTGTGACCTTTTGATGTGTAATATTTGTATCTTCTCTTATATGAGTTGCTATAAGCTTTTGTGTCATAGAGTCTGCAATGTGCCAGTTGTTCCACAAGTCTCGGTCTCTTTACTATACGTGAAAGCGATGTCTGAGCTTATGGCATGATCGAGGTGTTGTGTGCCGATGATCCATTCCGAGCACACCTGCCAATGAGTTTTGGCCTGGGATTGGTAAACCAAGTAACCCTCGATTGTGTAGCATGACCGGTTACACAACGTTTCACTGTATAGTTCTGGGGTCGGGGCGCTACAAGTTGGTATCAGAGCAGGACTGCCTGTAGGAAACCCTTCTATTGGTCGATGTCGAGTCTAGCTGAAAATTATTTATAACCTAAAAATGAGTTGTGAAAACCTTCTTAGGATTCTTTTTACTCCTCATCCAACTCGCTCTACTCTGACTCTTACCTCTATTTGTTTATGCTTGGTGTCGATGTTTAGGTTCTCGGGGTTGGGTTTCTACTGTCCAGTTATGTCTCGAGTCTGTTATATCCATTTGATATCGCCGCGATGATGTATGTCACCGTGGTTGCCTAAATCTGTTATATTGTTTGCCATCTTCAATATCTATATCTGGTCCCAAATGATCTATCCTATCTGTCGAAGGTGTTTACTAACTATGTCATTGTTCCAATTCTTCAGAATGGCTCCTACCCGTCGTGGGGAATCAAGCAATCCTCATGCACCGCCGCCACCTTCAATGGCTGTAACATCCCAAAACTTTGGAATGTTTTAAAAATCACAAAAATTTAAAACTTTTATTATTAGATAAGGAAAGTCTCCAAAAATCAAGAAAACACCTTATAAAGTATTATATTGAAATTTCCAAGGGTATTTTATTTTAATTATTCCTTTATCTTCTGTTTTCAAATTTTCAAGTTTTGGAAATAAAATAATTATTTTGATATTTATAAAGCCCTTGATTAAATAAGTTATTTGTATTTAAATGGATTTCCCAAACTCTCTTTTATAAAATATTTTAGACCAAATTATTTTATTATGAAAAATGAGTAATTATTTTGAATGATATTACTCATAGTATTTTATGGTTTTATTGGAAACAAAAGGAGTTCATAAATCTTATTCTTATAAAGCTATCAAATATGACTTTATAAATTATTTAAATTCTACAAATATTTTAGAAAAGGGATTCAAAGTATTTAAAATGATTTTGTCAAAACTTGTTTCAACTATAAAGTTTGATTTTATTATATTCTATAATGAAAAATAATACTCTTTGTTTCCTTGGTTTTATTTAAGCCATTTTGGCAAAATATTTCAATTTGGATAAAGCCCATGATTCAAAATGAGTAAAATGTGTTCAAAGGTTTTATCAAACTATTGTTTTAATAAAAAGATATGTACTAAATTATTTTATCAAGAAAATGATGTTTTCTGGAATTTAATTCTTATTTAAAAATGTGATTATAAAACCCTATTTATTTAAAAGGACATAAACATGTCAATTATGCATTTATGTAATTTTTGTTTTTATTTCAAAATAAAATATTTTGGAAAAGGTTGCCAAATGTCCCAAATGATTATTTTGAATTTTACAAATTATTACAACTTTATTTCACTTGATTTGGAGCATTATTGCAAAAGTTATAAAAGAAAACAGAGAAAAGAAAAAGGAAAAAGCTTTGGACAAAAACAAAAGAGTGGGCCAGCCAGCCGAGCCGGCCCATTTTCTTCCTCGCGCGCGCGCAGTACCAGCCCACCAGCAGCCCAGCACTGTCCCCGCTCCGGCCCTCTCTCCTTTCTCTCTCTGACCGATGGGTCCCACGATGACGCAACGACTGACGTGAGAGCGTTCAACCTCCAGCCCAAGAAACCGGCCGAAGCACGAATCCGTTCGGCACCCCAAATCCGATCGATTTTCGCGGATTTAGTTTCTCTTCTCGCGTCCTTATAAGCTCTACCCCATCCGCTTCGTTTTGCCCCCAAAACCCTATCTGCTACGCCGTCAGGCTGCTCGGGATTGACCTCGCCGCACCGCCATTACCGCCGGTGAGAACCAGAGCACCGGCTGCTCACCGTCGTCCCCTACCTCTCCCTTTCACCCCTCTCGCTCCTCCTCATCATGACGCATCTCATGGACATCTTCCTCTCCTTTTCCGTTCGCCAGATCGTTGCGTACGTGATCAACCGAAGACGTCCGCCGCCGCCCGTGTCTCCGACGAGCAATCGCCGGCGGAGGAGAGCACACCGAAGACCACCGCCTCGCCACCGACAACTCCTCGACGCGCTGATCATCCAGGTGAGAACCGCGCATCCTAGAACGCCACCGATCGCCGGGAACATGGTATGCCGACGCATCGCCACCGCGCGCCGCCACACGCTGAAACCCTAACTCCGGCCGGCCCTGAGTGCTTTAGATCTGGATCGTCAGATCTTGATCCAACGGCCCATTTTATTTCTCTAACCCGAACCGGTATCAGCCAATCAGATCGCGCACAGTCAGCAGCACAATCAGCGCCCTGTCAGCGCCACGTCAGCCGCCATTTTCCTAGGATTTCCCCGAATTAGATTTAAATGGTAGTTTTGCAGAAAAGCCCCTGTAACTTCAAACCTTTATATCTTTTCACCGTTTGGCCAAATTTAACAAACTTTATATTTTTGAAAACCTCTTGACCTGTAGATTATTTTAGAACTGTTAGTTCTCTGTTTTGGCAATTTTAAAATTATTAAATTTTCAAATGTGTGATTTGAGTAATTTTAACATAACTTTATTTCTATAAGTCCAAAAATTGCAAGAAAAATATTTTTAGAAACCTTAAAATATGTGCATTATAGTTCCTCTGTTTTATAATATTTTTGGGCTTTCTTTTGATGATTTAAAAATTAGAGACTCAATTTGATTATTTTTGTTATAGTTTAAATTCTATTAATCTTTCTAATATGTTCTCTTTTAGAAAAATACCCCAAAAAGTTGCCTCTATCCAGAAAGACAAAAACCAATACTTAGAACCTTGGACACCACCCCTTCATCCTATTTTGACTCTAGACCATCCCTGAACCAAAATTGGCCAACCCCAAATACATTGATTCTTTTTGCATATTGAATCAAGTATTAAAACCTGGACCATCAACCTACTTACCTTTGCTACTATCCATGTTGCTCTTATGTTTGAATTATTTGATTGTTGTATTGTCTGTTGATTGCTAATTGTTTGTACTGTATAGATTGAACGGAGAGCTACGAGTTACATTGAAAAGTGTGTGTGAGTAACGACAAGTTTCAAAAGGCAAGTGATACTCCAGCATAAATGACCTACTATTTTACTATATTGCATTGTAGACTATTTTTCCAGTAGCATGCATGATAGGTTGTTTTATTAAATCTATATGCTATGCAAACCTGTTAGGCTAGCCAAATGAATTAGCTAACTAGTGACCTATATTAACTTAGTAGATTGGCTTGCTGCAAAAATGAATTGTTTTCTTGTATATGAGTTAAGGAAAATCTACTAAATTAATGAATCGCCTGGGTGGATTTTGGAGTTTCTCTATTGGTGGTTTATAGTTGAGTGGCTGCTCAGGCCCAGTTCTGCGGGTACCTGAGTACGTGCACTTGTGCTCGCCACCCAGGGCCTCGAGATTTAATGTCACTCCGTGTCTAGTTTACTTCCAGTGTAGCCACTAGTCATATGGGCTCTGTCTTGACTAAGTATGTTGTGTGGACTCGACCCGGCTTGACAAGCTGATGTAGGGGTTGTAGGTGGAACGGGTCAAGCCGTTGGGTTGGGAAAATGCTTCTGCAAGGTCTCGTCTTAACTCTCTCCTTTCCCTCTTACTAAATGAGTGATTGGGAAGTTTGGGTTAGTTGAGTCTAGTGGGGAAAGTGCCACAAACTCTCGAGAGTAATTAACACTAAGATCTTAGCCGTGTCCCCGGTTATGGATAATTTGAGTAGCTAAACAAGGTGGTTGACAGAAGAATCTCATTCATTCCAATTTCAGAATAAAATTTGATGGGTGAACAAGGGTAGAAGAGATATTGGTTTTCATGCCATGCTTATCTCATTTATAGTTGGTTTTAAAAGAAATGTTTTACAAGTATAGGACAAATATTGCTTTGCGCAAGAGCCTTTAAACTCCACCAGCCAAATATGCATGTTGTTGTTAGAAGTTTGCCTTTATGAGTCCACAAGTATCATTTGCCAGATCCATTCAAATGGTTCTGACCAATTTTTGGCTGCAACGCTTTTACCATTGCAGGTTCGTCTGACGATGAGTAAGGAACGCTATAGGTTTCGAGTCTGCAACCAACATGTCTGCCTGTGGCACATGAAGATGATGAGGTCTCCATGCTATTTGTGTTTTCCGCTGCTGAGTCTTGTAATATGCTAGCCTTGTGCTATGCAACCTGTAAGGTTTTACTTTTCTGGATCTTCGATGTAATAGATATTTGACGCATTTGCATGATATTACATCTTGAACTGTGGTGCTAGCTATTCGATCCAGGGACTAGCACAGAACACAGGGATCTTGGCCTATTTTAAAAGGCAAGGTCGCTACAGATGGTATCAGAGCATTGTGTTGCCTGTAGGTTCGAAACCCTAGGTTGGGATTAGAATTGAAAATATATTTTATTCAATTTTCTGAAAATAAAATATTTACAAGTTATCCTTCTTATACTCTCATCTACTATTCACCTTCTAAGACATCTTTCCTCCATTAAAAAGGACCCTTACTTCTTACTGGTGAGTGCAATTATCCTGGTGTAAGATCGAGGAAGATCGCCACAAGACAATTGGAGTTCATATTTTCATCAACTTAGTGCATAGTCTTTGACTCAACAAGAGGAAATACATTAAAGGTCATTGAAGAAACCCTGAAGAAATACTTAGACCTCATAACAGCCAGAGATACCTGAAGGAAGTTGAAGAGTACTTTGAAGCACTCAAGGAATAGATAGATGAGACCACCATTTAGATACTTTGTTAGAACGATGATAATGTGATAGTGTATTGATCATACTAACTTAGTTGGTATGAAAATTCTAGGTTGTTTGTTAGTGTTTGAACCATGTTGCTTGATGATTGCTAGTTGTTTTTTGTAAGATGAATTGCCTTGATCTGCTGTGTTTGAGTAGGAATATTTCTCTTAGATCTTTCTATCTCTACTCTTCCATGCTAAACCCAACCAGTGCCCCTTATTGAGATATAAGTCGTCCGCTGAAGGATGTCACACAACTTGGATTACTCCCCTTTTTGTGTGAAGGAACAATCACCTCTCAACACAAAGAAACCTCTACCCCATGGTGCAAAAGCATTGGACTCTCAAGAATATCTCAAAGGAGNCAGAACCAGGATGGTCCTAGAGAATTAAATGAAGTTTTACGAGCTATGTTGGATGGGAAGTTTGTTACACCAAGGAGAGAAGATGCCTTGAAGAATCAACAATATGTGAGCTTACGTTGTGTAGGAGATTACGCAACCCCCATAGGTTTGAAGGATTGATAGTTTAGCTCAGGTATGTCTAACAGATTGGTGACTTTCTGTTGGACAGGTGAGGATGACCGAGTGTTAGCTTACGAGATTATCCAAACCAAGTAGAAGGTAATGATTTGAGTGCGACGTGGAGTAGCTACCATGACGACTACTCATATCATTCGCTCTTGCTATGAGGAATGGTAAATCTGAGTGACAAACCAATAAGAAAGTCGAATTTGATAAGCCTAAAAATGGTAATAAATATTATACCCTTATAATATGGCAACTGATGCCAAGGCGTATTATATACGGTAAGGATAAACCTCAACTCTTGTGAAGAAGAAGAAGAAGAAATCCTGCAAATGGAAGTGTTGACCAACCATGAGAGTTCCGTTAGAAATGGCGTAGCGCTTGCACTGAAGAAAGTGAACCAGGAGAAGCAACATGCCACTGACACTACTGAAATGGATGACCTGATGTTGTGAAATTCTCTCATCTTGGACTTTTGATAGACCCAACTAATGATGCTACAGTATCCAAGGGTACATGAAGAGACACCCACCTATTGGAAATGAATCCTATGATCCAATGATCCCAAGATATCATCTAAGGATTAAAGAATTACCAAAATCTCATGAAGAGCTGGTACATGCTATACCAGTGGATTTAGGAAGGTGAAGCACTATAAGAGTGAAAGTATAGTTGACTCGAGTGAGACAGCAAGACTCATGAGATGGACCATAACCCGAAGGCAAGAATTCAAGACTACCTATAAAAGTTTCTTTTAAGGGTGGTAGCCCACCTAGTTGCCTAAACCTAGAGATCCGAAACCCATCTTCTTTCTAGCCTCTTCGAATCTCGGGACGAGATTCCTTTTAAGGGTGGTAGTGTGTAACATCCCAAAACTTTGGAATGTTTTAAAAATCACAAAATTTTAAAACTTTTATTATTAGATAAGGAAAGTCTCCAAAAATCAAGAAAACACCTTATAAAGTATTATATTGAAATTTCCGAGGGTATTTTATTTTAATTATTCCTTTATCTTCTGTTTTCAAATTTTCAAGTTTTGGAAATAAATAATTATTTTGATATTTATAAAGCCCTTGATTAAATAAGTTATTTGTATTTAAATGGATTTCCCAAACTCTCTTTTATAAAATATTTTAGACCAAATTATTTTATTATGAAAAATGAGTAATTATTTTGAATGATATTACTCATAGTATTTTATGGTTTTATTAGAAACAAAAGGAGTTCATAAATCTTATTCTTATAAAGCTATCAAATATGACTTTATAAATTATTTAAATTCTACAAATATTTTAGAAAAGGGATTCAAAGTATTTAAAATGATTTTGTCAAAACTTGTTTCAACTATAAAGTTTGATTTTATTATATTCTATAATGAAAAATAATACTCTTTGTTTCCTTGGTTTTATTTAAGCCATTTTGGCAAAATATTTCAATTTGGATAAAGCCCATGATTCAAAATGAGTAAAATGTGTTCAAAGGTTTTATCAAACTATTGTTTTAATAAAAAGATATGTACTAAATTATTTTATCAAGAAAATGATGTTTTCTAGAATTTAATTCTTATTTAAAAATGTGATTATAAAACCCTATTTATTTAAAAGGACATAAACATGTCAATTATGCATTTATGTAATTTTTGTTTTTATTTCAAAATAAAATATTTTGGAAAAGGTTGCCAAATGTCCCAAATGATTATTCTGAATTTTACAAATTCTTACAAATTTATTTCACTTGATTTGGAGCATTATTTCAAAAGTTATAAAAGAAAACAGAGAAAAGAAAAAGGAAAAAGCTTTGGACAAAAAAAAAAGAGAGGGCCAGCCAGCCGAGCCGGCCCATTTTCTTCCTCGCGCGCGCGCAGCACCAGCCCACCAGCAGCCCAGCACCGTCCCCGCTCCAGCCCTCTCTCCTTTCTCTCTCTGACCGATGGGTCCCACGATGACGCAACGGCTGACGTCAGCGTGTTCAACCTCCAGCCCAAGAAACCGGCCGAAGCACGAATCCGTTCGGCACCCCAAATCCGATCGATTTTCGCGGATTTAGTTTCTCTTCCCGCGTCCTTATAAGCTCCACCCCATCCGCTTCGTTTTGCCCCCAAAACCCTATCTGCTACGCCGTCAGGCTGCTCGGGATCAACCTCGCCGCACCGCCATTACCGCCGGTGAGAACCAGAGCTCCGGCTGCTCACCGTGGTCCCCTGCCTCTCCCTTTCACCCCTCTCGCTCCTCCTCATCGTGACGCATCTCATGGACATCTTCCTCTCCTTTTCCGTTCGCCAGATCATTGCGTACGTGATCAACCGAAGATGTCCGCCGCCGCCCGTGTCTCCGACGAGCAATCGCCGGCGGAGGAGAGCACACCGAAGACCACCGCCTCGCCACCGACAACTCCTCGACGCGCTGATCATCTAGGTGAGAACCGCGCATCCTAGAATGCCACCGATCGCCGGGAACGTGGTATGCCGACGCGTCACCACCGCGCGCCGCCACACGCCGAAACCCTAACTCCGGCCGGCCCTGAGTGCTTTAGATCTGGATCGTCAGATCTTGATCCAACGGCCCATTTTATTTCTCTAACCCGAACCGGTATCAGCCAATCAGATCGCGCACAGTCAGCAGCACAGTCAGCGCCCTGTCAGCGCCACGTCAGCCGCCATTTTCCTAGGATTTTCCCGAATTAGATTTAAATGGCAGTTTTGCAGAAAAGCCCCTGTAACTTCAAACCTTTATATCTTTTCAACCGTTTGGCCAAATTTAACAAACTTTATATTTTTGAAAACCTCTTGACCTGTAGATTATTTTAGAACTGTTAGTTCTCTGTTTTGGCCATTTTAAAATTATTAAATTTTCAAATGTGTGATTTGAGTAATTTTAACATAACTTTATTTCTATAAGTCCAAAAATTGCAAGAAAAATATTTTTAGAAACCTTAAAATATGTGCATTATAGTTCCTCTGTTTTATAATATTTTTGGGCTTTCTTTTGATGATTTAAAAATTAGAGACTCAATTTGATTATTTTTGTTATAATTTAAATTCTACAAATCTTTCTAATATGTTCTCTTTTAGAAAAATACCCCAAAAAGTTGCCTCTATCCAGAAAGACAAAAACCAATACTTAGAACCTTGGACACCACCCCTTCATCCTATTTTGACTCTAGACCATCCCTGAACCAAAATTGGCCAACCCCAAATATATTGATTCTTTTTGCATATTGAATCAAGTATTAAAACCTGGACCATCAACCTACTTACCTTTGCTACTATCCATGTTGCTCTTATGTTTGAATTATTTGATTGTTGTATTATCTGTTGATTGCTAATTGTTTGTATTGTATAGATTGAACGGAGAGCTACGAGTTACGTTGAAAAGTGTGTGTGAGTAACGACAAGTTTCAAAAGGCAAGTGATACTCCAGCATAAATGACCTACTATTTTACTATATTGCATTGTAGACTATTTTTCCAGTAGCATGCATGATAGGTTGTTTTATTAAATCTATATGCTATGCAAACCTGTTAGGCTAGCCACATGATTTAGCTGACTAGTGACCTATATTAATTTAGTAGATTGGCTTGCTGCAAAAATGAATTGTTTTCTTGTATATGAGTTAAGGAAAATCTACTAAATTAATGAATCGCCTGGGTGGATTTTAGAGTTGCTCTATTGGTGGTTTATAGTTGAGTGGCTGCTCAGGCCCAGTTCTGCGGGTACCTGAGTACGTGCACTTTTGCTCGCCACCCAGGGCCTCGAGATTTAATGTCACTCCGTGTCTAGTTAACTTCTAGTGCAGCCACTAGTCATATGGGCTCTGTCCAATTTTTGGCTGCAACGCTTTTACCGTTACAGGTTCGTCTGACGATGAGTAAGGAACGCTATAGGTTTCGAGTCTGCAACCAACATGTCTGCCTGTGGCACATGAAGATGAATAGGGCTCCATGCTATTTATGTTTTCCGCTGCTGAGTCTTGTAATATGCTAGCCTTGTGGTATGCAACCTGTAAGGTTTTACTTTTCTGGATCTTCGATGTAATAGATATTTGACACATTTGCATGATATTACATATTGAACTTTGGTGCTAGCTATTCGATCCAGGGACTAGCACAGAACACAGGGATCTTGGCCTATTTTAAAAGGCAAGGTCGCTACAATGGCGGAGGTCCTGATGGCTATTGAGGAAAACCGGCTGCAAAATGAGCGTCTGCTCGAGCAGCTGGTGCAGCAAGGGGCTAGGAGGAACACGAACTGCAACACTCTCACGGAGTTCTTGCGCTCCCAACCTCCCACCTTCTCTGAAGCTAAGGAGCCGCTTGATGCAGATGATTGGCTTCGGGCTCTAGAGCGCAATTTTGCCGCTCTGCATGTTCCGGTGGCGGAACAGGTCAACTTCGCCATCTATCTGCTGAATGGAGCCGCCGGCTCCTGGTGGGAGAGTCACGTGGCAATGTTTGCCGCGGGCCATGTCTTCACTTGGGAGGATTTCCGAGCCACTTTCTGTGCGGCGTACATCCCCAAGCCCATCATGGAGCTCAAGAGGAGGGAGTTCCTGGACTTGACCCAGGGACGCATGGACGTCCAAGCCTATGGGCGGGAGTTCAACCACCTCTCCCGTTACACCCCACGGGACGTGACAAATGATGAGGACACGCAATACCTCTTCCGCAAGGGGCTCGCACCTCGTCTCCGATACGAGCTCCTACCCTTCAAGTTCACCTCCTACCAGGAGCTCTACAACCAGGCTCTCACTATGGAGCAAGGTAGGAAGGAGCTGGAGGCTTCCAAGAGGCCAGCTTCCACCGACAACCAGAGCTCCTCTTCTTCTGAGGGCAAGAAGCGCCGGGTATTCGTGCCCTTCAGCGCTGTGCCTAAGGCACCCTTCGCGCCAAAGCCTTCAGGGTTCAAGCCACCTCCGCCTCGCCCGGCTACCTCGACCTTGGGTGCGGCCGGGAGTGGCCTCCTCCCTCAGCTGCCTCCACCACACCCGAGGCTCACTTGCTTCGCTTGTGGCCAGCCTAGGCACTACTCCAGGAGTGCCCCCAGAAGGCACCGGCTACCCCAGCCGCCAAGGCTACCACCGTCAGCCGTGGCCGCCTGAACCACGTCTCGGCTGAAGGAGTTGAGGAGGACCCCGGAGTTCTCATGGGTACGCTTCGAATCAATGATTACCCTGCTTCAGTCCTATTTGATTCTGGAGCATCGCATTCATTCATATCAATAGCATTTGCACACAACCATCAAATTCCATTTGTGAACATGGACTAGGCGTTAGTGGTCAAGACCCCAGGCTCTAGTTGGCGCACAAAATGGGTTGCTTCGAAAGTCCAGATTACGATAGGATATTGGTCTTTTCCGTTCCAGCTGATAGCACTGAAGTCAGATGGACTAGATATAATTCTGGGGATGGATTGGTTGGTCAAATATCAGGCCAACCTGGACTGTGCTGCCAAATCTGCCACCGTGAGCCATCCAACCGTCGGGCTGGTGAGTTATTGGTCACCCTCGTCCGTAATTCCCTCCGCTGCCACTCCTCTCTCACCGGAGATCAGCTTATGCTTCCTGGAAGGAACCACACCGCCTGAAATGCATGAAGTCGCTGTGGTGTGTGATTTCCCCGATGTTTTTCCAGAGGAATTGCCCGGCATGCCACCTGATCGTAGCATGGAGTTTGTGATTGAGTTGGTTCCGGGAACCGCCCCAGTTTCTAAAAGGCCCTACCACATGCCAACGGAAGAGCTATCTGAACTGAAGAAGCAACTTGATGAGTTGCTAGAAAAGGAATTCATCCGGCCGAGTAGCTCACCTTGGGGCTGCCCGGTCATCTTTGTCAAGAAGAGGGATACAAATGTTCCTCGACTGGTTGTTGATTACCGCCCCTTGAATGCGGTGACCATCAAGAACAAGTATCCCATTCCTCGAATAACTGACTTGTTCGATCAACTGGCTGGTGCAACGGTATTATCCAAGATGGATCTGAGGTCAGGCTACCACCAGATTAAGATCCGAAAGGAGGATATTCCGAAGACGGCTTTCACTACCCGCTATGGGTTATATGAGTACACCGTCATGTCCTTCGGCATCACCAATGCTCCGGCTACATTCATGAGGCTGATGAACTCCATCTTCCACGAGTACCTCGACAAGTTTGTCATCATTTACATCGATGACATCCTTGTCTACTCCAAAACCAAAGACGAACATGCTGAGCATCTTCGGCTAGTCCTGACCAAGCTTAGAGATCACCGCCTCTACGCCAAGTTCTCCAAGTGTGAGTTCTGGCTAAAGGAGCTCATTTTCCTCGGTCATGTGGTGTCAGCTACCAGAGTAGCGGTGATACCAGACAAAATTCAGGCAATCCTGGATTGGCCAACTCCCAAGTCCGCCAAAGATATCCGAAGCTTCCTTGGATTGGCGGGTTATTACCGCCGATTCATCGAGGGCTTTTCCAAAATAGCCAAGGCATTGACTGACCTCCTCAAGAAGAACAAATAATATGTGTGGTCAGACAAAGCTGAAGAGAGTTTCCAAACCCTCAAGGTCAAGCTCACTACCACTTCAGTGCTTGTCCTTCCCGACACAGACAAGGATTTTGTCGTCTATTGTGATGCATCCGTTCAAGGCTTGGGCTGTGTTTTGATGCAAGAAGGCCATGTGGTCGCTTATGCTTCCCGTCAACTCAAACCTCATGAGAAAAATTATCCAACTCATGATTTGGAGCTTGCCGCCGTGGTACATGCTCTGAAGCGATGGAGGCCCTACCTATTGGGCAACCGTTGTGAGATCTACTCCGACCATCAAAGTCTAAAATATCTCTTCACCCAGCCGGATCTGAACTTGAGGCAGAGAAGATGGTTGGAATTAATAAAAGACTACGATGTGACCCGCAACTATCAACCCGGCAAGGCAAATGTCGTGGCCGATGCTTTGAGTCGCAAGGCCTATTGCAACACTGTGATGGTGGAAAAGGCACAACCGGCTCTCCACGAGGAATTTGCTAGGTTGAATCTGGAGATTGTTCCCTCCGGTTATCTAGCTAACCTCGAGATCAAATCCACTCTTGAGGATGAAATCAAGGCCGCCCAGCAACATGATGCTGGCATCCGCAAGATCAAGAAGAATATTGTAAGCGGGAAGGCCAAGTGTTTCTCCGTTGATGATTCCGGTGTGGTCTATTTTGGGGACCGCCTTGTGGTGCCCAAGACGGGAAATACCAAGGGGTTGATACTCCAAGAAGCACATGAATCCCCTATATCCATCCATCCCGGTAGCACAAAAATGTACCACGACCTCCGTCCCAAATTCTGGTGGACCCGCATGAAGCGGGAAATTGCCAAATATGTTGCAGAATGCGATGTCTGTCGTCAGGTGAAAGCTGAACATCAAAGGCCAGCTGGTACCCTTCGCCCCGTAGCCGTTCCCGAGTGGAAATGGGATGAAGTTGGTATGGATTTCATCACCGGCTTTCCAAAGTCACAAAAGGGCAACAATGCTATTTGGGTCATCATCGACCGTTTGTCAAAGGTTGCCCACTTCCTCCCGGTCCGTGATGATATTCGAGCAAGCCAACTTGCCGACTTGTATATGGCCCGGATTGTTCCTTTGCACGGGGTTCCTTTGCGGATCATCTCCGACCGTGGAAGCTTATTTGTGTCCAAGTTTTGGCAAAGTTTCCAAACGGCTCTTGGAACCCGTCTCAACTTCAGCACCGCCTATCATCCTCAAACCGACGGTCAAACTGAAAGAGTAAACCAAGTTCTTGAGGACATGCTTCGGGCTTGTGTTATCTCCTTCGGCAAGGGCTGGGAAAAGTACCTTCCCCTCGCCGAGTTCTCCTACAACAATAGCTACCAAGCCAGTTTGCAAATGGCTCCCTTTGAGGTTCTATATGGGAGAAAATGCCAGACTCCCCTAAATTGGTCTGAAACCGGAGAGAGGCCACTCTTCGGTCCGGATGTGATCAATGAAGCCGAAGAGAAAGTCCGTGTCATTCGGGATAATCTCAAGGATGCTCAATCCCGTTAGAAAAGCTATTATGACAAGCACCATCAAGAGGTCCACTATGAAATTGGTGATAAAGCCTATCTTCGAGTTTCTCCTCTCCGAGGCGTTCGTCGCTTCGGGATCAAGGGCAAATTGGCACCTCACTATGTTGGCCCTTTCACCATTCTAGCCAAGAAAGGAGATCTCTCCTATCAACTTGTGTTGCCTTCCAACTTCCCGGATGTGCATGATGTATTCCATGTTTGCCAACTCCATCGTTGCTTCAAGGATCCCATCCGTGGGGTTGATCATGAGGCGTTGGACATTCAAGAGGATTTGACCTATCGCGAGCATCCTATCCGCATCTTCGATGAAGCGGAGAGGAAAACCCGCAACAAGACAATCAAGTTCCTAAAAGTTCAATGGTCCAACCATTCCGAGGAAGAAGCCACATGGGAGCGAGAAACTAGTCTCCGTCAGGAATACCCTACCTTCTTCACTCAAGCCTAGAATCTCGGGACGAGATTCCTGTAAGGGGGGTAGAATTGTAACAGCCCCAACTTGGTAATGAAAAATACGAAGAATTTTTCCACTTTTTGTTTCCATGTTTGCATCATAGCATCCATATGCAATTGCCATTTCAAAATTTCACTTGGAAACAAATTGAAATGGGGAGGCAAACTTCCCAACATCCAAACCAATGCAAATGCTCAACTTAGCAAACCAAATCATGCTTGGACTTCCAAATGGTTTAGGAAGTTCCAAGTTTACTTTTTGAAACTAATTCTCAACTACTAAATTTGGTCAAATAAGAAATGAGTTGAGAATTCAAATTGGATTAATTCAAAATCTATTTTTGAAACCAAATTAAACATTCAAAAAATTCAAACTAAAATCATGGGGACCTTCAATGTTGTTGTTAGAGTGCTTTTTCAGTATTTTCAGTATTTTTGGAAATGTTTAAGTGCTTCAATTAAATGCAAATTGGAAATTGTAAAAAATACTTTAAATTAAAAGCTGTGAACAAATGTTGGCCAAAACATTTTATTTTGCCTTACAAATTTTTTGTGGAGCACCTAAAGGTCAACTGGAGCCCATATGAATTTTTGCACATTTTATGAAAATGTCTTGGTGTCTCTTTTAAATCGCCAAAGCTTGCTGGGGACCTGTTTGCAATTGATTCAAATATTGCCAGGGGGTTCCCTGTAAATTTTCCTTCCCTCTCCACTGTGCTCGCCGGCACTGGCGCCATGCCGTGCGCTGGTCGAGCTGCTCCGCACCGATGCGTGGCCCCGGGACGACTATGGAGGCCGCGTCATCGCTCACCTGCTCCCCTCTCGGTTCCCTTTCCATTCCACCCGCAAATCACGGATCAAGACAAGGTTCGTCCACCCGAGTTTCCGCACCACGGCCGTGGTCGTCACGCTCGCGATTCGCCGTCCTTGGAGTTCCCCGGGACGAACAGACGCTGCCATCACCTCCGCCTCGACCTTCTCCCCCTCCCCACCGGAGGAATCGGGCTGGGTTCACCTGAAGCGACGCCGGCGTCTTCAACTTCTCCCGTCGCCGGCCGCCGCTCTTCCTCCCTTCTCCTAGCCCTCGCCGCTCTCTCTGCCCCTCCGTGCCGTCGCCGTCCACACCCTAGAGATCAGGGTGAGTTTCTCTTACCTTTAGGCTTTGTCCCGTGCCCCTCTCCCCTCTTCCCCGCCGTCGATCCACCGGCGGCCACCGCCGCGTCTCCGCACCGTGTGTGCCCGGCCTGCGCGCCCGGCTTGGGCCGGCCACGGGCCGGATCATTCGGCCACGCCCCCGGCCTGCGCCCCAGCCTGGGCCGGCGAAGGGCCGGACCTCTCGGGCTGGTGCCCGGCCTTCCTCCCGGCCTGGCCGGCCTGAGGCCGGCCTGTCTGGCCTTTTGCTTTTCCTTTTTGTTTTAAAAAGGCAAATTAAAAATTTGATATCTTTTTGTAAAATGATCCAAAAATTGCAAATTAAATATCAAATTGCTCAGAAAAACATTTCCTATCATTTGGTAACATTGCCTTGCCCTTTTGAATAATAAATTTGCCTTTAATTAAGAAGTCCTAAAATGGGCTAAATAATACCCAAATCGGGAAAAATCATAACTTATTAAATATTTATCCAAAACTTTATGAATGAAATATGAATGTGATCAACATGTCAAATGCTATCAAACCATGCACTTATCACATCATGATCACAAATTCTTATTTGATGATATTCATAATTTGCTTAAATGAATTAAATTCAATTATTTAATTACTTTGCTATTTATTCATCGGTACTCCGGAAATTACAAATAAAGTACCAAAATGATCGGAATGACAAACCCTACCCATTTCATGTCACATTCATGCATATTGAGCCACTTCTCTAATAATTTAGTAAGTTATGAAGAATGTGGTCACTAAGAAAAATATGGGGTTGTTTCCAAATAATTGCTCTAATTATTTGGAACTCCATTTAATTTGTTAGATAAATTAAATGATGATATCTTTGCATCAATTTGACATGTCATCATGTGATTGAGCATTGCACCGTTGGAAGATGATCGTGCTTCCAACGGTGGGGACATATGGAATCCCCTTTAACTAAATAACTTGTGCGGACGTATCCAAGGGTCCTCTAGTTCTCTTTTCCATTTGCCGTGTGTGTGAGCGGAAAAAGAAGTGATGAGGATGGTGGTGTTTAGGACGTGGCGATGGGGCAGGGGCTGAAATAGGCTGGGTAAACTTGCCCTGTGGCCACAGATGACTCTTGGATAGTCTCACGCGAGGTAAAGGTTTAACCGCGCCCACTCGCCGGTCTTCCCCAGAAGAGGACCAATCAGGTGAGCCGGACGGTACCGGTGGGTAAATTAGTACACCCCTGCAGGGTAAATCTTTTCGAAAAGCTGTGTCAGCGGTTATGCATGACTTGGGAATAGACGATAAGATCATAGAGAACCTTAACGTAATTAATATGGCAGCTAAAGGTTGCATAATCAACGTGTGATAAAGGTTCATTTCCTCGAGGGTGATTCGAGGGAGTGCCTTGGTGGAGATGAGTGGGTTATGGCTACAAGTTGGTTCGACGAGAACCAAAGATGAAAAGTTTACTCTCTTATCCCCTTTCGAAAAACATTCTGAGTAGACGATGCCATTTGAGTCACTTCTACTTTTATAAATGAAAATTAGCTTTATGCAAATAGCTACATACAGCTTTAGAGCCTCCGTCAGCATTGGGCCTATATCGCCCTACTAAACTTGCGAGTACGTCGTACTCAGTCTCTCTTTGCTGCCTTTATACTTTGTTTCAGAGGAGGACGACACCGAGCAGCTAGGTGGGTTCTTCGTGGACATCGACTAGTAGTCCGGGGTTCCCAGGTGGCAGCTTGGGACCGTGGAACAAGCTGGCTTGGGTGATGTTTATCTGTAGGCCTCTTAGGCCAAAATTTGCATCTTGTTGTATTAGACAACGCTACTTTGCTTCCGCTTGATGAATTGATGGTCTGTGACCTTTTGATGTGTAATATTTGTATCTTCTCTTATATGAGTTGCTATAAGATTTTGTGTCGTAGAGTCTGCAATGTGCCAGTTGTTCCACAAGTCTCGGTCTCTTTACTATACGTGAAAGCGATGTCTGAGCTTATGGCATGATCGAGGTGTTGTGTGCCGATGATCCATTCCGAGCACACCTGCCAATGAGTTTTGGCCTGGGATTGGTAAACCCAGTAACCCTCGATTGTGTAGCATGACCGGTTACACAACGTTTCACTGTATAGTTCTGGAGTCGGGGCGCTACAATAACAATAAGGTGCATAAAAGGATTAACATCACATGCAATTTAAAATTGTGATATGATATGGCCTTTTCTTTTTGTGCCTTTGATCTCCATCTCCAAAGCACCGGCATGATCTCCATCATCACCGACATTGTGGCGCCTCCTCCATGGTTGCCATCACCAACTATTGAAACTACAACTATTGCTACTCTTAGCGATAAAGTAAAGTAATTACATGATGATTCAATGACACGCAGGTCATATAAAATAATAGACAACCATATGGCTCCTGCCGGTTGCCGTACTCATCGACATGCAAGTCATGAAAGATTACAAACATGATCATTCCATACATTATCACAAATCACACATTGGCCATACCACATCACATGACCCCCCTGCAAAAACAAGTTAGACGCCCTTTACTTTGTTTATGCAATTTTTACGTGGCTTGGGTCAACGAGATAGAACCGTTCTAATCTACGCAAAAACCACAACGGTGATATAGAAGTTGCTTATTTACTCATCCTTTTAAAAGGCCTCCCATTGCAAATCGCATCTCACCATAGCTACAGAAACAGACACCCGCCAGCCACTTATGCAATACAAGTTGCATGTCAATCGTGGAACCGGTCTCTCGTGCGTGGACGAGTAAAGTTGGTCCGGGCCGCTTCAATCTAACCATCCAACAAGATACGAAGTACACGCTAGAAGGTAGCAACAAAAATATCAACGCCCACAACACTTGTGTTCTAATTGCACCAACATCTACGAATAGATCTAGGCTCTGATACCACTGAAGGGGTCGTTGCATAGAAAACAAAAAATTTCCTACGAAACAAGCGGAAGAAACCCCACGATCTAGATCTATTAGACGAAGGTAGCGAAGTGGAGATCGAATATCTTAGCCTTGAAGATCGAACAAACGCATTTTGTCGGTGCAGGGGTTGGCTAGTCGATCCTCGCAACTAGACTCATCTAGTCGCGAGGAGATGTATTATCCACGCGATCCAAGATCCAATCCGATGGAGCACCGCATGAGCAGCACCTCCGCGGTATCCACATGTACAGCTTGATGAAGACTTCCTCTCCTTGATCCCGCAAGCGAGGAGGAAGTGACTCGTGAGATCCCAGTAGCACGACGGCGTGGTGGTGGAGATGGTGGAGGTTTTCCCGTGGACAGGGCTTCGCCAAGCCGTGTACGAGAGAGAGAGGAGGGAGGAGAGGGGTGGTGCGGCTAGGGTATGGGGTACCACGCTCCATCCCTCCCCTCCTATTTATATAGGCGTGGAGGGGCTGTCTTGGCCCCTCCTCCAAGCCCTAGGGCCGGCGGCTTGAGGCAACTTGTTCCCCAAGTCAGTCCCCTAGGGTTTTGGGTGCCTCCCATGGGCCAGCCGCATGGGCCTTTAGGGAGAGGGTGCAGCCAGCCCAAGTGGGCTGCTGCACCTACCCTCGGTCCATATGGGCCTTCTAGGTTCGTGGCCCCCCCAAGGTGGGGCCCTCCGAAACCTTCCGGAACTTTCTAGAATCTTCCGGTACCCTGTCGGAATTTTCCCGAACTTTTCCGGAACCCTGGAAACCACTTTCCTTATATGAAACTTTATCTCTGGACTCTTCCGGAGCTCCTCGTGATGTCTAGGATCTCATCCGATACTCCGAATCAATATTCATTCACACCATCAAATATCTCAAGCCCTAGCTACATCGGAGCCTTAAGTGTGTGACCCTACGGGTTCGAGAATATGCAGACATGTTCCGATCAATAATCAATAGTGGGACCGGGATGCCCATATTGACTCCTACATATTCAACGAAGTTCCTTATCGATTGAACCACAATGCCAGAGATTCTTAATCTCGTATACGATTCCCTTTGTCTCACCGATATTTAACTTGCACGAGATTCGATCGTCGATATCTCCATATCTAGTTTCATCTCGTTACCCGGCAAGTTCTCTTTACTCATCCATAATATAGGATCTCCATGATTAACACTTAATCACATGGTTGCAACCTTTCTGATGCTATATTACCGAGAGGGCCCAGAGATATCTTTTCCGTCACAAGGAAGGACAAATCCCACTCTTGATTCATGTCACCCAACAAATACCATCGGAGATACCTGAAAGCCACCTTTATCACCCAGTTACGAAGTGATGTTTGATGTCCACAAAGTATTCCTGTAGTAAACGGGAGTGACATAATCTCATGGTCTAAGGAAACTATACTTGGCATATACAAAAGCGTTGACAATGAAACTGTATGACACGATCAATTGCAACTATTTTATTATTAGGTCTTGTCCATCACATCATTACTCCTAATGATATGACTCTGTTATCAAGTGACTATAACAATTCCATGGTTAGGAAACTCTAACCATCTCTTGACTAACAAACTAGTCTAGTAGAGGCTTACTAGGGACACCTGGTTGTTTATATTCCACACATGTATTATGTTTCCAATTAATACAATTATAGCATGGATAATAAACTATTATCATAAACATGAATATGCTAATAAACCATTTTATTATTGCCTCTAGGGCATATTCCCAACATATAGTTGGTTTCTATGCGCTCTCTCTTGTCTCTATTAGACGAAAGTTGTAGTGTGTCTCCATAAGTTTTTAGTGCTGCTTGCTGCCGCTTCAATCGCTAACCCCCTTCCCCCGGAATTCAAGCTTTGATATCTTGTGAGTATTACTTGCCAGTACTGTTTATAGTACTGACCCCTTCGGGGCTGCTATTCCAATTCAGCCGACAGGTTTGAAGTCTGACGACATTAGCTTGGAAATCCCTCCGGCTTGGCCTGGGCAGGGATATGGTGCCTTAGTTTATCTTCAGGACTCTTAGTCCACGTTTGTATTCTTATCCGTAGCCGGATACTATTCGCTTCCAATGTTCCTTGGTTCTTTGTATTGTATCTTTTGTATTCTTGACTCGGTGAGTTGTTGTTGTTGTATATATGTTGTTTTGTGGGTTCCATCGAGAACTTTTGTAATGTTATCACAATTCCACCCGCATAACGTGTGTGTTGCGACATGCACGTTATGCTTGGAGAGTGTCCTAGGATCGTTATTATGCGGATTTGGCGGTAGCACTCAAGTCTACATAGTACCGATCCGGGGGGGCGTTACAACGGTCAACTCAAAGCCAAATGTCAACTCGAAAAGTCAAACACCCAAAAATCCAATCGAAAAAATATTTTTTGAAATTCCGAAACCACTTTTGTACACTAGAATTCCATGTTCTACTAGGAAACCAACTCAAATAGGTTTATAAAGATTGAATCGATGAATTGAAAGGGGGTGAGCACCCCCGTGGGTAGCAAAAGGTCTCTCCACAAAACGTTTTGTCCCCAACGTTCCAGTAAGGTTGTCAACTGCTTCCTGTCTTGCTAAACATAAAAGATTAAACATATAATCTGGAAAATACGGGTGAAAACACTAAAGTGACCGACAAGCTAGCAATAGCAAAAGCAGGTAAACAAGATTGTAGCGAATGTAAAAGAATGAATCGGGTCCATTATTTCACTAGAGGTATCTCTCCATGAGGAATAAAACATTGTCAGTCACTGAATTGAAAACAAGCAATTATGATATAGATAATGTTCATGACAATATTTATGTAGGCATTATGTCTAATATTATGGACCGTACAACTGACACTGCATCCACACTAACACTCCACTTCGAGACCGCTTCTATGCTTACATCTCTAGGTATTAAGTTGTAAACAACAGAGTATTGCCTTAAGCATCGTACATAATGTAACCAATATTTAAACATCACAAAGAACATAAAACATCGTTGTTTTCCCCTTAGTGGCAACAACATAGTACCCCTCTTACATGTTTCGTTCGAGCGCATAGAAAGCAAGGTTAGGACGTCCCACTATCGAACCAACCCACTCTTAGAGATTTACACACAAATTTGACCAGGGTATACACATAAATTGGAGAGCATGTAGAAACATAAATAAAGCAACTCATGATAACAATAGCATCATATAAATAACATGCACGATCTGGTCAATTCATCGTATCCTAGCAAACACAACAGTAATTAGAATTACATCATATGGATCTCGATGATTTAGGACAGCTCACGAGACCTTTGTATTGAAGAACATGGAGGAGAGATCACCATCTAGCTATTTTTTGACCCATAGTGCAAGAAGGAACTAATCACGCATCATCATGGAGGCAACAGTGGTGGTGAAGATGTCTCCAACGATGATTTCTCCCGCCAACAGAGTACCGGAATAGCAAGGGCTCCAGATCGGATTTTGCGACGGTTGCGGCTTTGTATCTAAACTTGGCAAAATAATCTTCGTCCCATAACTTTTAGGTCAGTGCAAATATATAAATGAAGATGCGGTGCGAGGGGAGCCACCAGGTGGACCCGCTCCCTGGCTCGCCACTACTAGGAAAACAGCTATAGGTGGGATGCATACACGTGGCGCACTACTTTTTGCATGCGCCACAAGTATATACCCATGGAGCACCACATATTGGTGCGTCACGGGTGGCAACTCACCAAAAAGTGTGTGCCATGGCTATGTGTTAATCGGGCTGGCTGGGGTGCCCCCAACCTTGCTTTCTATGCGCTCGAATGAAAGAAACGTGGTGCACCACGTGTAGTCTTTACCCTAGTAGTGCGCGGCCCAAGGCCATGTGTTGGTTCTCGTCCCCCCGAGCGATTTTTTTCCTGCTCTATGTCCGTTTCAAATAGTTAGAATTTTGATATTTTCCTGGAATCTTCCAAGCAAAATTATTTTTGGTCTTTTTGCAATGCAAAGGCAATAAAATACAGAAACTGGCACTTCGCAGTGGATTAATAGGTTAGTCTAGTAAAATGCTATAAAATGGTATAAAAATAATTGTAGAAACATGTAGCGACGATATAAAGTAATATTAAAATTAAAAATTATAGATACATTTGAGACATAGCAATGGTTGCGACGGGGCTCTCATTTCCCTTGTTTCCTTCTCTCTCTCCTCCGTCGCTCCACTTGAGAGTCATCGTGCTACCCCAGCTCCTCTCCCCCTCTCTTCCGGCGGCCTCGTCAGCAGAAGTTGGAAGGGAGAGGAGGTTGGCCCCATTCTATTCATAGTAGGTGCAGTCTTTGCTTTCTGCAGTTTTACCGCTATGCCGATGGGAGAAGATCGTCGGATATCTCTAGCGACTCCTGGTGGTGGTGCCCTGCCACTCCATGGAGCTCCCAAGGTTGGAGCCAAAGGTGGAGGGTGAGTTCCCTATGGAGTCTCCTCCAAATAAGCTCGACTGTGCCTCAGATGTGAAATTTCTTGGCGATGTTGTGTCTCTCTTCTCGCATCTCTAAGGTGGTGAGAAGGTTGAGGAGGCCATGGCGTGAGTTGTACCAGATCTGCTCCTCAGTGTGTTATGGCTGCATCTTCGGAGATTTTCTGCAACAGATCCTCGACAGCTAATCTGCGATGGCAACATGTCGTACAAGTGTTGACTCGAATGGCCGTCATGTGGCCGCTCCGAGCTCTGGTACTAGCCGAAGGCTAGTGCCATCTCTTCCGCTCGCTCCCGGCCAGAGTGCCAATGGGGAGGGTCTTCTTCAGCTCCGCCGCGACATTCATCGCCTGCCTATCGCCAACTGGTGTTGTCCATGGAGATGGCACAAGTCACCGTGGGGTCAAGCTCATTTTCGTTGCCGGTGGAGAAGGACCTAAAAGTTGGGGACTGCGCTATAATTTCAATTTGTTTTGGGGTCCTCTTTGTAATTTGTAAGCCCACCGCTCTAGAGTAATGCAGTTGTTGGACCCTTCGGGATCCTACCCTTGTCTTAACAAAAAAAAAAATCATCTAAAATGCTTCTATTGATTTCATATAACACGTGTACTGTTTTCAATCCCGATACAATCACAGTTCAAGAATTACTGGACAAGATACAAAAGAATTGCTAACTACTGATCCCACAAAGATGAAAAAAAAATATGCATATCCAGTGACATGCATATGCGCGTCCTTCTCAGGATTCAGCTAGTTCCCTGGCGGTATGTTCCCTGCAAGTTGTATATAGTGTTGTCGAGCCCATGGATCATAAATTGATATCTTGTCTGCTTGTCATACTGCTGCTTGCGTCGGGAATTGCCGATGAGGAGAACCTGTGATATCTGTAGTTCTCCGAGGAAGAAGACATTGGCTGCTGCGGGTAGAGAGTGAGTGGTGGGGTCAGGTTCCGCTGAGCAGGCAACGGAACGACACCACTGTGTTTGTACCTCTGTCCGCCATAGCTGCAAAAAGGAACGCAATAAGATGTTGCAAAGTACTCCGTAACAAATAAGAGAACAACTATGCTTGTTAACCATGTATTTCCAGTCAAATAGATTTCAGATGACAACTACAAAGATGATACTGATCCACCGAGTTGTCAGTAACACATAAGAATACAGATGCTCACCTTTTCCTTTTGAACAGCTCCTCGTCATTATCAGTTTCTACAGGGAGAATGGTATCCTCTCTGGGAGTGAGGGACCATGGGCTAGGGGCAGGAAGTTCATTTGAGAAATACCTTCTCCTTATCAACTGAAAGATAAATCTCAACAACATTAGTAAATAACAGTACGTAGCAAGAATTCTCGTTTGCTACTCAAATGGACTATTATTCTTTGCACAAACCATACGGAAGAACTTGAGCAAAGCTTCTTTGTCATATCTTGCATCTTTGGCAGCCTGCATTCAAGGTCAACCAATCATTTCCCAAAGCACTACAAAAACCTCAACCCCAACCAGCACATAAATAACGAGAAGAGTAGAACATTTTTATCCAGAGGCACACTGCCGAGGTCCACCGCATTACAGTTGAGTTATTTTTCATGGAAATAGTAAAGACATCCCACAAAATTGAAAGTATGAACAACAGCAGGTTAATACAAAAACAAATACCGTTAGCAGACCAGAATTGCCAGGGAAGCTCTCAACAAGTGGAAGTTCTTCACTGGATGGAAGTAGGCCTTGCTTCTCAACCCATTGACGAGCAACATCAACAAGATTTCCACTGCTAACTCTTCTACCATCTCTTGGAGCAATGTCCACTTTATTAGCAATCACTAGGTAAGGAACTGGAAGGCCTCCTGGACCACCAGATCCAAGAGGAGCTGAAAAGGTTCCGGACTCAGCAACCTCAAGTGCCCACTTGCTCAAATTGGCCTTCGTCTTCCTCTGAGATAGGTCATACACAAATATGACACCTGATGAATAATCATGGAGGAGGTGAATACTGGACCAGTATCTGTTCTTTTAAAGGGGTATCTACTTGAACAGGAGAACACGAGCCACATATCTAAAATCAATCAGGCACGATAGAATAGAACGCATGCATTTTGTCAATTTCATAAACGGAAAAGTCATAATAAAAGAAGCTGATCTTTACACCTTTCGCTAGCTGATAAGATTAGTTAAACGGGGAACAAAAGAGAATGAATTAAATGAAGGCGCATAATCTCAGGAAGTTCTGCCCTTGTGAGTTAAAGAACAACTGGTAGCAAAATGGCCAATTTCTTCAGTGTATTTTATGCGAGGTATTTTTTTTGTTAATACTGATTGAGAAGCAAATGATAATCGCCTATTCGGAATGAATATCATGCCTTACAGATTACCGAATGGATTAGTTAGAAAGAAAAGGCCAGAATAGTATGTTGGTAATGAGAAAGATGTACCATTAATTTGTGAATAAAAAAGTGAACGGCAGTCTCGGTAGCGATCATGCCCTGAAACATCCCAAAGTTCAACAAAGAAGTTCCTTTCAGAATCACCCTTGATGATATTAGATGAACTCCCTGGACTTCCATAAGTGATATGCTGAAACGATCAAGTGAACAACTAAACGTGAATACACCACCAAAACAATGGAACAAGCACATCACACTACTTTACTTACTTTAACATCAACTGTACATCCAATTGTTTGGGCCGGTCGAGAAACCGCAGAACCTTTCAGAATGAGATTTGCCAATGAAGTTTTCCCCACACCTGGAAAAACAGGGAAAAGTTACCATCTCCAGATAAACAAATAATAAAGGTGAACTTGTAAGAACAATATTGAGCAACTCTACAAGTTTACGACAATGGTACGAATCTAAAATCTCTAGGTTATTTCAACTAGTAATATTTTTCCCAGATTATTCTAATCTAGTAGTCTACAGTATGTACGATCAAAGACCAATGAAAAAACATTATTATGGTACAGAGGACATCCACACCAGCCAACACACCTGTGACTGTGAGACAAGGTTGACTGAATGGTTTTGAGAGTTGGAGCGTTCAAATTAAATGGTTTTGAGAGTTACAGAGGACATCCACACCAGCCAACACACCTGTGACTGTGAGACAAGGTTGACTGAATGGTTTTGAGAGTTGGAGCGTTCAAATTAAATAAATGGTTTCTCGAATTTAAGGTTGAAAATTCAAACTTGGGTGAAAGTTAAGGTTTTAAAAATGTACTTTCCTCTGATCTAAAATTGGGATTGTCTTTTACTCCACACATGCATATGCTAGATTATTCTGTAATTTACAACATCTACGCTGTCCTTAAATGAGATCCTCGCAATTCATGATGCAGATCCAACTCATTATTTAGTCTCCATAAATCCTTTCCAAGTATAGTGAGAATCATAGAAAACTCTACAGGATTGCAAATTAGAATCAGAAGGATCTTGATGCAGCCCAACACAACGACATCACCATGTCAAGCATCCCAACACATGCCACGTCAACATGGACATCAAAGGTGACCTCCATTCTCTCTACAAACCACATTACACCGCCTTTGGATGGTATACTACCTAAGCCTCTACCCTTGTACATTCATAGGTGTCACACAACGAGTACGGACGCCAAGGGAGACGCCGAGGGAGCCCAAAAGTCAAAGCCATCCAAGGCGTACGCATGGAAACGAAGAAGGAAGAAGAGTTGCAGCTCCAGGAAGACCCGGTACTACCGCCGGGAGACCGGCACTACCGCCAGGCCGGTACTACCGGCAAGCACCGCCCGACTGCCGGAAATGTCCTCCGTTAGAGGTCCGGTGCTACCGGCCGGGGCCGGCACTACCGCCCCGGTGCCGATACTATCGGTCCACTCGGGCCTGCGAGCCCAACCAGGGAATATTCCCTTGTATCTTATCCTCCCACCTACCCCTCTTGGCTTAGCCTATATATACCTTTGCCCTTCCTCAGATCTAGGGCATGAAAGAGTTAGACATGAGATATACTTGGGCTTGTAGATCCCCCATGGGATTCAAGGCCACTCCTTAGACTTCATCTATTGAGTGATTCAAGGTTCCCTTCTTGCGCAAAGTCTCTCCCTTGTGTGATTGTACTTCACCGTCTCTCATTCACGGGATTCTACCGAGCGCTTGCCGATCTTTCACATAGGGATTCTACCTCGCGGTCTCTCCCTTGTGTGATTCTATTGGACCGATTGGACCGACCGGTGAGGGCAACGTGTCACTTGTGTGCGTTCGTCCACTCGTTCGTCAATCTGTGAAGATCGGGCCACCCTAGAGGGCTTAGCCCGCACCAGATCTGAGACCATGCCACCCCTCAGCAAGGATGGGAAAGGAAATAAAAACACGGCCAGATTCAGCAGTGTAAGATTACATTGTTTAAATCTTAAAATTGAAAAGGAGCTGCAGTTTGTCCATCCATTCAATCTATACAACTCAAACCAGTAGAAGCATACAACGGTTAAAGGCATACCACCATATTTAGAATCGCCACCACAAACTTCTGTTCAAAGCAACCTTAATACCTTATGAACAACATCCATTACCCAACTGTATCTAGGCCCTAAAGGTAAATGATGTTCAATTGATTAGTGTACATATTAGAAAGATTTCAAAATCATCACAGAGCTACAAAATTCTAACACGTTTAACAAAGAATTAGCGCAAACATTTCAATGCTAACAAAGAACTCGTTGCGCTGAACGCCATGGATTTCTCTCCGTACAGCTGCCCTAGCTCGTCTGAATGTGTCACGTCCTAAGCAAGAAGAAAAGGGAAAAAACATTTCGCACTAAATCCGGAGAGGAATGGCTGACCTGAATCGCCGACAACGAGGACGCGCACCTGGCCACAAGGCGGCCCGCCGTCGAGTTCCCGCCTGCTCCCGCTCGCGCCGCCGTCCCTCCAGAACATCATTTCGTCGCCCTCCAATCAACAATCAAGCATCGACGGCAGCTGCGGCAGCACAGACGGCTAGATCCGCGGATCCGATTCCGGAGGTGGCTGTGGGCGCATCGATGATCCGAGGAGGAAAGGGCGGGGGGGAGGAGGGGTTTGGATCTTGGATGGCAGCCGCTCGTGGGATCTGCGATCTTGCGGCTGGTGGGTTGGTCGATCGGCGAGTTGCGACGGCTGCCTCCTCCTTCCTTGCCGCCGTGGCTTCTTTTCGCTCGCTTGCTGTTCCGCTCGGGCATGGACTCCACTGCGGAAGCAACCGCAGACCGCAGAGACTATGGCTAGTCCACAGCCGTTGGATCGAACAGTTGCGAATGATATTTTTGGCATCTTTTTCGTCAGAATTTCCTAACTTTCCTATAAGAGCATGGTTAATAGTATAGCCAACAGCTGGCTATAAGTTGTCGCCATGTCATCAATAGCCAATATTAGAATTGACTCATATAATAAGGTGGGCTCTAAAATTGGCTATTAGGTTATTAGTTTGTATAACCTC